>JARQZJ010000063.1:5087500-5687500 GCA_030704895.1 Henosepilachna vigintioctopunctata | reverse complement strand
AAAATTTCATTTATTATATAAATTTTTTTTAAAAATAAGCCGTTTTTGCCCTGATGAAACCCATGTAACCCCTGTAAATAAAAATACTAAAGAACTTTGGGCCTAAAAAATAATTGATACCCATATTTAGCTATGATTGAAACTTTCGAATTCATACCCATTTTAATGTTACTGAATAACCATTAACTACTTTCTTTATCTTTTTTATAGTTGTTTATCAAACGAATGTGTATTCTCAAAATTCGTAATTGTAATTTTTGAATAGTTTTTAAAACATCCTGTATGCACATATTTGATAATTCGCATTGTGGTTATGTGCCTTTCAATGGTTTAGTCTCTGCTTGCCACAGCCAGGACTGTTTCTGAGAAATAGCTAAAATCAACGTCCCGAATTCTCCACCGTGAAGATCGCCGCCATGAGCCTGATAAGCTGGAAGACCTCTCTCCCACAGAGCTAAAAGCCTCTGATATATATATATATATATATATATATATATATATATATATATATATATATATATATATATATATATATATATATATATATATATATATATATATATATATATATATATATATATATATATATATATATATATATATATATATATATATATATATATATATATATATATATATATATATATATATATATATATATATATATATATATATATATATATATATATATATAGTTTCATGATTCACAGGTCATTTAATACCAGTAAATACTGAGACTCTAATAGAAATATCGAAATATTTCAAATAAAACTCTCAGGGAGCTGCGTACACAAATGTTGTCAACGAGAAGAATATTAAGAGCGTTTCGAAAAATTAATCGATCTTTTTTCCTTCTTTGTCCACCAGAACAAGGACAGGCGTATTATGTGGAACTGTTTGATCTGTCAAGATCAAATAAGAGTAGAGTCAGACTGGCCATTCTCTAAAATTGACTAAATCGGGATCGTTAATCCCGAGCCATAAATAGATTCCTTTTCTATGGACGAAGTCAATAATACGCTGTTACTTAGACCCCAATATTTTTCTCCATTTCCTTTCTCTCTCATGTCCTTATTATGTTCATTATAAGCATTTATTATATCGCAAGTATAATGGAAGTTGTGTAATGTGAGGTAATTGATGTTAAATGGCCTACACTATGTCTCATCTGAAGTTTAAAATAACTCATTGTCCTGTTTTCTCTGATTGCTTTCTTCGAAATCTTGTCATTACATATTGGGAATGTATGTTAATTTTAGTTGTTCTAGTCACTCCTGGTTTATGTTTTTCTGTAGCATTTGCTGCCAAATCGCTCTTCGGTAGTCTCTTCCTACATGCCTTGTTTCCGCTTTCGTTCGTACTTTAACTATCATACATTATAGCCTCTTAAATATCTGCACAATGGATGATGACTAGGTATACCAAATGGCCCAAGACAAAAAATTATTTGCACTGCACTCTGGTTGTATTAGTATTTCGTTTTATTTAGGTTAGAGATAATGGTAGTGTTTTTAGTAAGACCAGTTTAGTTATATCATTTGTAACCCCTATACTCCAATTTTTGTGGAGTTAGTTTACCATTATTAAAAAATATTCTGTATTATTATTTATGAAAACTAGGGTCCTCAATTAAATTTCGTCCATTATTGGAAATTAGAAAAAAAATCTCTAAAATTTAATCGATGTCAATAGCGTGCCAATAAATATTGAACAAAATAGAACATCTTTCGAAACAGAAGATGAAAAGTATAGGCACTAAATAATTTTTTCTCGATTGATAACGCATAACACACATTTATTCCTTTACCTTCACGGTGTAAAATTGTCTTAAAGGGTTAATAAACTTTATTATTCAACATTATTTCTGTTTGAGGGTGAATGAAAGATTAAACTCAAAATTGAATTCAGGCATTTCATGAGCAGTCTTCTAAGGTTAAGTTACTGTATTCATTGGATAAATGAACATAATAGAACAAAGTAATGAATGAACACTATAAATATTATTATCATTATAGTAGCTGACTTTGGTAGTACTACGTTTACTACAGACTTATAGTAGCTGACTCATACCCTCTGAGCTATGGGAATTTCTTAAAATAGATGGTGCTGCTTGGTTAACCGAATTATTCAACAATATTTTGGAAAGAGAAACAATACCAGATGCTTGCAGAGGTAGTATTTTAGTCCCTTTCTATAAGAACAAAGGGATGTCCGAGATTGTGCAAATTTTCGGGACATAAAACTAACATCACATGCCCTTAAAATCTGGGAACGTGCCCTAAGCGAACGTCGCCGAAATATCATTAAATTGACAGAGAACCAGTTTGAATAATCTATGGATAATCTTTATAGATCTTGAAAAAGCTTTTGACCGTGTACCGAGAACTCTAATATTGCAAGCTCTTAGATCTCAAAATGTCCCAGGACGTTACATTAGACTTGTTATGGACAAATATAATTACATTCAGCTGGCTGGCCAATTGGAGAGTTTTGATTTCAACTTAGGAGTTCATCAAGGAAGCGCCTTAAGCCCCTTACATTTTAATATCGTTATGAACTACCTGACAGAGAAAGTCTAAAAACTGGTTCCTTGGAACCTGTTATACGCGGACGTGGTGTCCCTGATCGCAGACAACCAAAATGAAATTTAAAACAATTTATTAAATGAATGGAGGAAATGTCTCGAGCCGAACGGTCTTCGCATTAGTAGAACCAAAACCGAATACATGGTTTTCAATTTTGGGCCAGAGGAACCTAGCCTGCTAAATGCAGAAATAAAACTTGAGGCGTTGCTTTACCTAGAGTAAAACAGTTTAAATATCTTGGATCGGTTATCACAGCGGATGGGTCTATATCCGACGACATAAACCACAAGAATACTGCTGGGTGGTATAAATGGTGTGAGCTTACTGGAGTCTTATGTGATCCAAAAATGCCTACAGGGAGAAAAGGGGAGGTCTATAAATCAGCCAGTTTTGCTCTAACGTAGCGAAACAGGGGCCTCAAAGAAGATTCACGAACAAAAACTACATACTACAGATTGACAGATGTTGCGATGGACAGGATAAGTTACAATGGGAGACCAAATAAGAAATAAATTCATCCGGGGTAGTTTTAAAGTTGCACCGATCTCGGACAAACTCCCGAGCCCAGGCTGAGATGGTATGGTCATGCTAAGCGACGTCCAGAAGATCATATAATAAAAAAGTGTGTTTCCATGGCCACACAAAAGAGAGGGAGAGGTAGATCACCAACTTCTTGGTTGACGAATGTCCAGAGTAACATGAAGAGGATGGGGGCTTTCGGATGACGATGCTAACCAGAGGAATGAATGGCGCCAGAAGATCAAGAAAGCCGACCCCGCGTAACGGGGCAAGGCTAGGCCAAAGAAGAGAGAAGATAGTACCTGACTTCGGCAATTTTGTAAGACTAGAATTTTTTCGTAAATATTTTCGAAAATTGTAAAGGACGTGTTCTACTATTTTTGCTACATCATCCTAGTTTTTCTTCTCATCTCGTGTGGAGCTGAAGGGAGACAACAATGGACTGAGGAAATATAACGCTTCTAGTCATTCCAAATCTTATTAACATTAATTCCATATACGAAAAGTTTGATGTATCGGAAGTGGTTAACTCTCAGTTCTAAAGTTGATCTGAAAGTTTGTTATTTCGTAGGAAATGCTCCTTACTCATATCTCCTCATTAATTATATGAGAAATCCGGAAGTCAGAAGTTTCGTTGAAATTTTTATTATCTTTCGTTATTGAAAACTCAATGTAAATGGATTTTCTGCCATCATAATATCATACTTGACGCTCATTGTTTTATATTTTGACGGATTATTGGTGGCAGTTTATGTTATAACGATGAACCTCTAAATTTTTACCAACAGACAGAAAATACCGTTTCGTTTTAACAACAGATAAAAAAGATAATTATACCTGTATGAAATAATGTCAATCTATTCATACTGTCAATATTCTGGAAGTTATTGCCTATTGCTTGAAAAACTGATCATTAAACGCATTCATCACTCAATGTTTTCTCAATATTTAGAAGATTTCTGGCAGTTTTTTAACCTATTCACTTACTACACAAATTTTGAGATTTTCAAATATTTTCTGTTCAATTCTCAAATTTTTTTTGAGCAAACTTTGTCCTGACAATAACGAATACAAGGAAAAAAATTGTCCAATTTGGTGCAGTCGTTCGGAAATTATATGAGTATATACAATATGTGATTTGTTTTTATTTATATAGATTACTTCATATATTGTCGATATTGAAGGAAGAATCTCACAATTATTCATTAATGCTAGTAGAAATCGTTTGGTGTATTCTTTGTATTTTTTGAATCCTATTGAAAAATGGGTCAAGCTCACTCTGTTGTTTGTGTGTTCTACTGTTGATGTTAATTACAAATGGAAAATCTTTGGATTTTGAAGATAGGTGGCTCTAGACAAAACTTCTGAGGGGTTAATTTAGTATGGGCTTCTAAGCAATCAAATTTTTATAAGTAGGGGAAGGTGAGGTAATATGATCCCTGGAGGTCAAATGATCCCCAGCCGTAAATCAGAGAAAAATAGTGCCATCTGTCCAAATGCGCTTGAAATATATTCCCCGCATCCCTGCTAATTGACCCACTAAGTGTCATGGCGGTTGTGGTGATTTTATTGAAAAATAATTAAAAAGTGTGGCTCTGCTCTAAGGTAAGCCTATTTTTGGCTCTCATTACTTTTCGCATGTTCGTGTCTATTGAAATGTTGTTTTATTTGCGGGTATTAATAGCAATTAGCTAATATTTAAGCAATGTTCGATCAGCTCACGCGGTATTTGAAGGTTATGAATTGATCGATATCTTGGAATTTGTTGTTTGGGGCTAAATGATCCCTCTCTGTGTGTTCAAAATGATCCCAGGAATCATTTTAACCCATTAGTATTTGTTGTTTTTACAATCATGCCGAGAATTCATATACGCAAAACTAAACGCCAAAATTGGCCTGAAGAACGATGCCAAGTCCTTCATTATCAAAGAATAGCTCAACGTCTTAATCTTCTGAAAGATTAGCAACAGATTTGGCTGTTAGTCTTCCATCCACATCTTTTGGTGTTGTTACACCCAGGGAATTTTCGACCAACACCAGAGATAGTTGGAAAAAGAGCGAGTGCAAGACGAATAAGAGTAGACACATCAGTACTCACCAGCACACCATACAAAAAATACCTTGAAGAGGAAGCCAATAAGAGAATAGACATAGAACAATAGAAATCCCTTAAGGAGCGAAAAAAATTTAAAAAAAAGGTGACCAACAAACAGAACGCTAAAGGAAAAAAAGCAGAAAATATCAGATTCTTCTGAAAATGAGAGTGATACTGAATGCCACTTCTGTACTGAAAGCTACTCCAAAGACAATGAAGGTGAAGGTTTGAAATGGGGGCATGAGGCTTGTGCGGGAGTAGATAGTGATGATGAAGGCGACTTTACTTGCGATATTTGCCTTTCTGGTAATAAATTTGTGAGTGTGAATTTTTTTAAGGCTATAGGGCTATTTCTAAGTTCCTGATGAGAAAATTATTATTTTTTAGATGAAGAGTTGATTTTTTTATTGCATTTTGACTTTGATAAAAAACCTTTGATAGGGATGAGTATTATTTGTGTTTTTTTTTATTTAGAAGAAGAGTTTATTTGTTTACCTATTCCGTGACTAGGTATGTTGTTAATTTTGCAAACTTTTTAAAAGTTGGTTGAAATGTTCAAGGAATAGTTGATTGAGTAGTAGATAATTACAAAAATAAAAAGATCTTCAATGAAACTAGATGACTGCAAAATTTTGGTGGAACTTGTTTACATATTTAAATTGTTATGAACAATACATATGATTAAAATAAAGAGCTGAATGTTTCATTTCACTGATATTTATTAGCTCATGGTATAAAATGATCCCTGGGATTATTTTAACCCAACCTGAGGGATCATTTTATACATAGGTGTGTATAAAATGATCCTTTACTAAACTTTAACAAAAACCTCTAATACAAAAAAACTACGTTCATATAATAAAAAATAGGTATTCAGTTACAAAGGTAAGTGAATTCACTACTTCTAACAATAGGAATCTTGCGATTTTGCCTTCAACTGTAGCCACAGTTAAGTTTTTCCCTTAAGAAGATCATTATACCTCACCTTCCCCTATACACCTGTAAATCATTACAGTGAGCTGATTGATTTTCCGATCGTTATATGAATCAAAAACCCAATTAATCTACGCTCAGAAAAATATCCACAATTTTCTACCTGATACATTAAATGCAAAACACTTGGCTTAGATTCACAAAATTATAGTGATTGTTTGGCAATTGTTTGGTTCCTCATATTCACAAGTTCAACATTTCAATTTGAATCATTTTATATGTATTTTGTATTGTATAACTCCGACCGAATCATATGTTTTAAATGATATTCAGTTTTTTATATCCTCTTTTACGATATTTCCTGCAGGCATAATATAACACAAAAAAATAATTATCGATAAAAGTCCGCGAAATCGAACGCGGATCCCGTGGCTAAGGGAAATAGGGATTCATTTTTATATTGTGTAAACATTAAATATCTCTCATATAGGCAACACATCATACAACGCCATTCTAACGCTCGCTGGAGAGAATAGAATAGGGCTGAGTACTGAGTTCGTGCAAGACCGGATAAAGGCGTTCCTCGCGGATCCCTCATCTGCTATTTCCATCCTTCTTCTCTAGTTTGTTGTCGATTCGATTCCGATTCCAACTTAGTGGTGCAGTGCGTGTGCTATTGTGCTGTACTTGTCGTCATAAATAGTGTATTTTTCGCGGATCACTTTGTGTTTTGTGGTAAATTGTTATACTCCTGTGTTCGTACTATAACGCTGGTAGGTTGATTTATATAGTTTAATTCATTTTCCGGAAAAATAACCGGTGTACATATCCGTCATTTCACCACCCACACGCATCACGATCAATCTTTTTTCAAGAGGGGTGGAAATTATGTTTTTCTTCAAATGCCGATAGAATCTTAATGAATGATTTTAATATTCAACATAATGTGAAGAAGCTTTTCATAGTATTCTTGAAGATCAAAATTGTAGTTTCAACCCTCCCTTTCTCCTACCCTTGTCAGATTGATTTTATCAATGAAAGATTTTCTCAGCCCTACTATAATAAGCGGCGATTTCATCGTACTTAAATTTTTGCTTATTGTATTTATTCTTCCTATGAATCATTTATTTCTATGAATTTCTCAACTCGCCTTTGTACCTATAAATAAAATTGTAGTAATTGTGATCTCAACTGAAATTACAATACCGAATGGAAGCTCATATTATTCCTCATTGCATTTATTGATCTAGTTACTCTCCATCAATTCTCCCCAATAAAATAGAAACCCAAAATGGTCCACTGACAATTTTCCTTCTTTATCACATATAAATATTAAGTTTGTTTTGAAATGTCTTTAATTATCGTCATATAAACAACCCTCTTTGAAATTTATCCAATTTCGAAGGATTTCTGTATCTGTAAATTAATTACAAAACATTATTCCATTACAATCAATTGGAATGAATGATACCTATATCAGCAAAAGGTTTTCCACAGACGTTTTCACATTTAAAATTCGCTATTAAAAAAGCACAGCATAATGTACTCACATTTAATTATATCTTGTTATATCTAATTATAATATTGTTTTTAATTGAATTCAGCATATAACTTATACTAACTGTTCAAACAATTGTTATATTTTAAAAAATTCTTAGTACAATTCTCTGATTTGTTTTTCTGAAAATTCAAATTCAATTATGTATTTTTCTAAAATACTCTAACAAAAAACTTTGAAGAATATGTCGTGTAGTTATATGATTCACGTAAGATTAGCAAATAACTGCTATGCCAAATAGGTATCCACAAATTTAATCTGTTTTTAAAGCGTTTTCACGGTTTTCAATCAATTTCGGGCATCAATTCCAATCTCGTTATTTACATTGAGATAACATTGCGTTTGTTGTCATTATAGCATTATTTACTTTATTATCCATAAACTCCATGCATTCGGTGTAATTAGAAAAGGAAAGTATTTTATTATGTTTATTGACTCAGAAGTTTATTTAACTGAACAATTCAATATAAAATTTTAAATGGACGGAAAAAGAATCTTGTCTGAATTCGAGTTTGATCAGCGAAAATATTGTCTCAATCAAACTATTTAATCCAAGTACGTTAAAAATTTTAAGTACTAAATGAACTCTAAAAAGAACAAGTTGTGAAGTAATTCAATTTAATTATTGCAAAAATTTTAACGCAAATTGAAAATTCAAATGTATTTTTCGTGTTCATCAAATTTTAAACATTTTGCTACAAAGAGTACTCAATGTATTTTTGAAATTTTTATTGAGCTAATGTTTATGTTTTTCATAATATTTGTTATCTTCTTCCTCCGATTTTGGCTGACTATGGACAACCACTTGAAATAACTTGAAATCCATGAATATTTTTCTCTATTCTTTCTTTTCTTCCATTACTCCTTCATTCGTTTTCCATGCTTTTTCTTCTTCTGTCCATTTTGCTCCAGTCTTCTTTTTTTCCTTTTCTTGAAAACACCCGAATTCCTTGAATCTTCCTGAATTCCTCTCTCCTCTTCACATCCTCTCCATCGATTTCCATTGCTTCCATGTCTTTTCTGACCTCCTTGATCTATGTTATATGAGTCTTGGGGTTTCTGTCGAAGTAATTGAACTGTCTCTTGGTCAGTCTTCCTTCATTAATTCTTTTAATGTGTTCGTAGAAAGTTACTCTTCTTCTCCTCATTGTGTCAGTTATCTTCTCTGTCTTCATGTGCTGTCTCTATTGCTTCTCAGTTTCCTATTTTCTATCTTCATACTTTGGTCCCAGGATTTTCCGTATAATTTTTCTTTTTTTTTCCACTTCTTCTAACTGTCTGGCCGTATTAAGTGCAAAGCATTCTGAGGCATAAAGACCCTCTGGCTTCATAACTGTATTATAGTGTCTTAGCTTTGCATTAATAGATACATGAACTTTTTATTGTTTATATTTTTTGTCAATTGGAATACTAGTTCCATTTTTCTTGCTCTTGTATGGATAGCTTCTTTATCAAGAGCAGCGTTTGATTGAATTAACTCTCCAAGGTTTTGAACTTGTTAACTCCTTAATTTTCCCATGTTTTGTTGAAATCTGTCTTGGTGTATCTTTTTTATTGGTCATATATTCTGTCTTTTCATATGATATTCGCAGTCCAGCCTTTTCCGCTGTCTCTTTCAGTATATCTATCTGTCTTCTTGCATATTCTAGGTTTTCTGCAAGTATTGCTAGATCGCCCGCAAAAGCTTGACAGTCAATTTCAAGGTTATCCTTCTTTCTTCCAATTTTTATTTTAGGAATTCCTTCCTCTTCCATTCTTTCCCTCCACTCTCTCATTACCTTCTCCAGCACACAGTTGAAGAGCAAAGGGGAGAGACCATCTCCTTGTCTTACTCCTGTTTTAATTTCAAAGGGTTCTGAGATCTCTCCCATAAATTTTACTTTTGACTTTGTGTTTGTTAGAGTTTTTTTTGCGATTGCAATAATAATAATACTTGTTATAATACTTTTTATTATATTATTGTTATACTATTTGATGATATATTTTTTGAATCATTGAAGTATAATCTTGATTATAAAAGTTTTTTCACTAAATAAGTATATATATATATATATATATATATATATATATATATATATATATATATATTTTTTTTATATATTTTCGAATATATAATTACGAATTGTTTTATTGCGCGCAGTTGGTCTCATAATCGCCAGATTTAGTAGTACACATCCTAGCCTTTATATTATAATGCAATATATACTTAGTGCACTAGTTGTGAATTAAGAAAGAAATTTTTATCATCACTTTCTTGAATATTAGACAGATACTTACTTTTTTAAAAGGAATATGATGACGTGAGCTTTAATGAGTAATAAGTTTCATGTGAATATTACTAAAATTGATAACTTTTATTTAATAGTGTTGCCGTTTACTTGATGTAAATCCATTATAATTGAATATAAACTTAAATTCAAACACTTGAACTTATGATTTACACTTTATTGACTACATAGCATGACGCGTTTCGTCGTTACAAACGACTTCTTCATATGCTTACAGAATAATTCTTCTGTATTATTCTGTAAGTGTACTTCGCGTCGCTTACTCTCGAAGACTTCAGTCGTTTGTAACGACGAAACGCGTCATGCTATGTAGTCAATAAAGTGTAAATCATAAGTTCAATTTTAAATTTAAGTTTATATTCAATTTTAATTGAATATAAACTTAAATTCAAACGCTTGAACTTATGATTTACACTTTATTGACTACATATCATTAAATATTCAATTAAAATTGATAAGATGGTTTTTTGAACCATATTCTTCTTGAAGTTCAAGAAGAATAATTATTCTGTAAGCATCTGAAGAAGTCGTTTGTAAAGACGAAACGCGTCATGCTATGTAGTCTTAAGTTTATATTCAATTAAAATTCTTAAGATGGTTTTTTTAATTCAGTGGACCTATAGTTTAACGCCGCTTCCGAACGGAAAGTGGGCTTGTATTCAATATACATTACCCAGCATATATCATCTTTGGTACATTAAATCATAGACAAACACATTCACCCATGCCTTACACCGGGGCTCGAACCCAAGTTCTACCGCACCATAGTTAGTCGGGTATTCTCCCGACTATGCCACGAAGACCGTCGATATGATAGTTTGTTCCATGGAAAAATTATGCTTAAATAAAAAATTTAAGCTGTTCATATAAGTATAGAACTACATATATAGAGAAAAAAAAAGTAGATATTCACTATCACTTTTTATTCATTTGTTATCAGTTCCCTTTTTAGATAGTTATTTATAGAAAATAAGCAGCGAAATAAACTTGATTTATTTTGTTAGTTAAGGACTTAATTATAAACAATTGGATGGATTTCAGATGTTCTGCATACTCACAAATTTAATAAATGCCACAGGTACTTAAGGCAATAAATTCAAAATTTTACATTGCAATTATCAGTTGCAAAATCAATGTTCTACCGAACAAAACAATACGTTTTATCAGTCGATATGTACTTATTAATTTTATTATCCGTTAAAATTTGCTTTATTTTATACATATTTCAGAAGTGTGCAATATCTTGGGTAGTAATGTACGTTGATTTAATTTTACGATAACTTAAGTAACAGTGCTATAAAGTGCCACATTAACACTTAAAATTAGTTGTTTCATACTTCTCATTCTAGTATGGGACATTTCTACATAAATATATCTTTAGGTTGTAAATTTCAGCATCTTTCTTGAAGTAGATCTCACTTCTTTCACATCACATTCTAAAACCAGATTGCTCGAGGGTTTAGTGGTTTGGCAGCTGCTCTATTAATTCCTGTGACCACCTGCCACTGTCGGAGCGTTCTTGAATGTGAAAAATCATGGCTAGTACCTTACGTTTTACCTTGAAATTTTGTTGTTCCATTGTATCGTCGATTAGGCATTATCTACTTGCAGTGCACAATGTATGAAGAATTTTTAGCAGAAATTGTACTATTTGTATAATATTGTTTTACTTTTGCAATTCTGGAATTTATTTTAATTTATTGGTGGTATATATCTATATTCAATATCAAATTAAATTTAACTCTTGGCTTAATGTTTCACGATTATATTCAACAATATGAATTTGTCAATAGACAAATACATAGACAATATTCATATTGTTTAATATAATCGTAAACATTAAGCCAAGAGTTTAATTTAATTTAATATTTAATTATGTTTCATCAAGAGTTAAGCGGTAATTCAATCTCAGTCATATCTATATTCAGTTAATTTCTGGGTAAAATAAGAAATTTTTAAATATTGGTTTGATATTTATTCTGTTCAAACAATTTGTATTCTAAAATAAGAAATAAAGGGGAGTTGTGATAAACGTATTATTTTTCAGTGATTGGTAGTTCACATAGTTAATAATTTTGTGCCACAATAATTGAATATTGAATGATTTAATATAATATACTAGACCAAAAATAAACAGATGAAAGCATTTGACGTTCTGTCATCGACAATCAATGGTTCGAAATTTGAATATGAGTATATTTATATACTCATAAGAAGCCATTGGATATAATGTATGAATTTGATATTCTATAATGCTATGGAATATAACTAGAATTATTAGCTTCAATATGTCATGCAAGTTATTACAGATGTATTGACCTTTGAATATAGTTATAAAATATATAGGTATGTTTTCTCTTCACTTCGTCAGAATTTGTTAGCCCTTGCATTAATCAGCTCATTTTTATTCTCAATTACTACAATAGGGGCAACCGGATATAAAGGGTAAATCATTTAAATGTCTACTTCTAATTCTTTTAATTGATGCGTCATTTATGATGGCATTTCCTGAGAAGTTGAGACAGAGACAGAGTTATATTTTGCGAGCAGACACAGTTAGATATTAAGTAGTAATTTTTAAACGAATTTGGCTTTTCATGCACATATTTATTCAGAAATACACCAGTCAACAGCTTAAGCCAATTAACTACTGATTGGGAAATTACAATGAAATTTATAACTTTGTAAAATTTGTTTTTATGTAAATATGCCACTGATCATTTCCATACTCAATGGATGTAACATCTCTGTATGGTTTGTCCACGTTTGATGTTTTTCGGAATGCACCAAATTAATTATTATAATAATTATTCTTCTCGATGGTTGATAGTTTGTATTTTCGTTGAGAACATTTGTGTAGACAGCGCCCTGACACTTTTATTCGAATTATTCCGATGCTTTAAATGAAATTAACTTCAGAATAGGCAATATATATATATATATATATATATATATATATATATATATATATATATATATATATATATATAAATACTTATACGTATACTTATAAGAAAGTAATCGGCTCTGGGTTAACTGAGAAATTGAAGTTAATATTAAATTTTCAATGTTTTAATTTTTTGATATAATTATGAAATGCTTCAAATTGATTTAATTTTTTGGATGTTATAATATAATGTAATAATTTATTGGCTTTCATTATAACTATTTCAGATAGTTGCTATCAATGAATGTACAAAATTAGTTTGTCCTGAATGATTTCTGCCATATTTAAGTTCTTGAGTTTTGAGATTGCGATGTCTAATGAAGTTGAACAGTATAATAGTATATGTATTTTAAACAGTTGACTTGATTCTGCTAATAATTTACTGGGTATATATTTCGGGCTTCCAACTCATTGCCAAGAGTTTGTACAATATTAGTTGCTACCATTCCTCACAATTAAACTATGAGCCTCGGTAAACTATAATTATAATACTTTTGAAAAATTCATGTGAGTACTTAGTATTTTCTCAATTGTCACATTTATGATTGATGCCAATACATCATCGTTTGCCATTACAACAAATATGTTATTTCATTGTGTCTGCAAATGGAGAAATCGAATATTTACTTGGATTCCTTGTGCTGATTATTAATAATCACTCACTAAAAATGGATTCAGAAACAAAGAATAATGCGATGAAATCATTTCCTGCTCTGACACTTTCATGAAAAAACAGTGATTCTGTTATGCCACCGGAAAACTATTCATACCTCGGTTGTCACCACGAAATATAAACTATATTGGTATATATATATATATATATATATATATATATATATATATATATATATATATATATATATATATATATATATATATATATATATCTTAGGTTATGGATAATTTTGTTTGATTTGGTTTGATTGGAACGTTTCCGTTTTGTCCACTTTTGTTCCGTTTTTTCGTTCCGTTGGAACGAAAAAGAGACAACTTTGCATAGGTTCCTTCATTGATGCTAAAATTCATTTATGTATATGGACATGAGGTTTATACTCATAAAAACACTTCCGTCTTAGTGGAGTTTTTCTTTTTGTGAAAATTCGGGTATCTAAAAATATCTCATCTTGAATTTTATTTTACAAAAAATTAAATCGTTTTCCTCCACTGAAAATTCATGTGAGTACTTAGTATTTTCTCAATTGTCACATTTATGATTGATGCCAATACATCATCGTTTGCCATTACAACAAATATGTTATTTCATTGTGTCTGCAAATGGAGAAATCGAATATTTACTTGGATTCCTTGTGCTGATTATTAATAATCACTCACTAAAAATGGATTCAGAAACAAAGAATAATGCGATGAAATCATTTCCTGCTCTGACACTTTCATGAAAAAACAGTGATTCTGTTATGCCACCGGAAAACTATTCATACCTCGGTTGTCACCACGAAATATAAACTATATTGGTATATATATATATATATATATATATATATATATATATATATATATTATATATATATATATATATATATATATATATATATATATATATATATATATATCTTAAAATTGATTTATTGCCTGTTTAAGATATTTTATTTTGAATGTTTTTAGCAATAACAGGCTTCTTTTGATATGAAAAACTTTATTTTTGTTAACGTTTCGTTGTATATCACATTTTACAATTTTACCGCAGCTCCCTGAGAGTTTTATTTGAAATATTTCGACATTTCGATTTAGAGTCTCAGTATTTACTAGTATTGAATAACTTGTGAATCTTGAAACTAGCTACACTTTTGCCCTCCTCGGTGTGATCTGGAACTATTAGGCATGGGATTATTCGTACACATTGCGGACAATTTTCTGTAGTGTTCGAATGAAATATCTACAAAGCCTTCCACTCTCACTCTTGTTGTCATGAGTAGGAATCTTGAACGCCAGGAGAGTTTATACGTCCTTTCTCCGATAGAGGGAGCCTACGTGAATATTTTACTAGGTAAAATTGTCCTCAATTTGGTATAGGACCTATGTTCGTTTTGAAAGTCATCGATTCTTGATTAATACGATTAAATATGGACTGATGATTCATAATAATGATGAAACAATTGTATTCTATTATCATTCAACAAGATCGATGAACTTTTCGAAACGCTCTTAATATTCACTCTTGAAAGTGATGAGTTCGTTCTCGTTGACAACATTTGTGTAAACAGCTCCCTGAGAGTTTTATTTGAAATATTTCGATATTGCGATTAAGAGTCTCAGTATTTACTATATATATATATATATATATATATATATATATATATATATATATATATATATATATATATATTAAATTGATTTATTGCCTGTTTAAAATAGTTTATTTCGAATGTTTTTAGCAATAACAGGCTTCTTTTAATATGAAAACCTTTATTTTTGTTGACGTTTCGTTGTATATCACAACTTTGTCAAAACTAATGAATAATTGAATTTATGAAGTAATTCATAAATTGAATTATTCATTAGTTTTGACAAAGTTGTGATATACAACGAAACGTCAACAAAAATAAAGTTTTTCATATTAAAAGAAGCCTGTTATTGCTAAAAACATTCGAAATATATATATATATATATATATATATATATATATATATATATATTTACACAAATAGATACAAATGGATTGTGTATTATAATGAGAAATTTTCAATATATGCATATGAAAATATATACGTTGCTTTTTATCACTATATTTATTATTTTGTGATTGCAGTTTCGTATTACTACATTCTCAAGTACATCAATGTGCTTTAAAATAGTAATAATACGAAATAATTGTCGAAAAATAATAAATAGAGTCATAAAAAATAAAGTGTATTGTTCTCTGTAATAAAATGCATTATCACAAAGAAACAGACGATAATCTAATATTTTTAAACATTAAATGAGCTCTTAGTTATTACTCCAATAATATTTATTTTGAATCCTTATTTTGAATATATAAATAACGTTTCAAAGGAGGAAATGTAGCTATGAAGTAAAATTCAAGGGGTTATACCTGGATTCGTAATTAAATATTAGATTATTCTATGTTTATCGTGACATATCCATATTTTATATGGCAAAAATCTTGCATCTCTTTGGAAAACTGGCTATCGAAAATTTGTGGAAGCTGCCATTATAGCAAACCGAATGTCGTTTAATCATAATGGCGCTTTACAAACTGTTACATACGGATATCTCGGAGGATGTCCCTTGACATCCTCCTAGGATGTCTGTTCCTGAAGCTCGTTGAACTTGTTCATTACGATACCATCTGAAGTTATTTCGAAGTTATATCGAATTATTGGTGTATGTTACTCACTAAATGAGAATATTAAAGGCTTGCATCAAAAAAGAAGCTTCACCGAAAATTATTTGTGTAATTTGTAAAGAAAAACTAAATGTAATTTCCGGTAAATAAATTTTGTTACAGATGTTCAATTTCGAAACATAGCGGAATCTCAGAAGTAATAAAAGAATAAAATATTTTTCGAAGCCTTGGAAATATATCATTAATTAGCAATGTAGAATAATTTTTAATAAAAAGTCGACACTATGCATTGGAGTAAGTAACTCGAATAAAACACTCAATTTGTATCATATATTCAAAATTTTTATTGAAATTGATAACTTGGCCCTTGCCATTTACATTTTAAAGATCACTTCATGTATATGTTGTTCGCGGCTCCGTATCAAATGGTCCATTCGGAAGGTCCAATTTGACACATGCCCAATTGCTGAGAACGGCGACGAATTGACATTTCACGATCCTCATTAACAGTGTACGCTACAGCTGCAATATTCTCTTCAGTACGCACTGTACGCATGCGAGACAATGGTTTAATGTCCAACAAAGTAAACTTGTTGCAAAATTTTGTGATAACAGTACGAATTGTTGATTAAACAGGTCGATTATCATATTACGACGAATATGGTCGTAACAAACGATACACATTTTTCACAGAGCACGAATTTTGATAGTAAATTTCAACAATTTGTAATCGTTGCTCGTTTGTAGGTCTTTCCATAATGAAATAGCAGAGTGTACTGAAAACTTTTCACTTTGACAGATGACGTTTGGATGCCATTACCAACCAGAACTGCCAACCTGAAAAACTTAACTCTTAAAAAATCACCCATTATATATATATATATATATATATATATATATATATATATATATATATATATATATATATATATATATATATATATATATATATATATATATATATATATATATATATATATATATACAGTATATATACAGTAAAAGCTCTTCCTTCGAGGGGTTCCGAAAATATGCCGCGAATACAGAAACCGTGAATATATAATGGTAATTTATATGAGGTTAATGGGGCATACGTTTCTGGGTGACAAAATGAAAAAAGTGGATAAAAAATTAAGTTTAATCAAGTGTTTGTTCATATTGAGTAATTATTATGTTCAGGCTTAGGCAATGGTTTGAAAAAATTTGTAATTTTTTCTTGCTTGGCAGTTTTCAAAAGTTTTTTTAATTCAGACTAATATTCAGCAATGACTTTAGCAATTTTCTTTTAAAAATGAGACTTCGTTCCATAGACGGATCAATTTTAATAAATAAAATCACAATGCCCATTAGCTATTCTTAAACCTTCACTAAGAATTTTCAAATTGAATGTCACGTTTCCCGTGCTCGTTGAAGCCTCTTCCTCGATAGGCTTTCAATTTAACATTTCCTCCAAGTCGGTTTCAGTCAAATCTTCTCTTGCGATGTAAGCAACATCTGAATGTCATTTGATTCTATCTGTTCGAACCCATCTCGTCCTATTCCATTCGCAGTTTCGGCTATGTTTGCAGTCAAAGTTTGAATTTTCCCCAGTCAGAGTAGGCCACAGTTTTTCCAGCATGATTTCGATGTGTATGGCTTCAGTTCTTTCAATGATTCTTTCATTGAATATAAACTTAAATTCAAACACTTGAACTTATGATTTACACTTATTCACTACATAGCATGACGCGTTTCGTCGTTACAACCGACTTCTTCAGATGCTTACAGAATAATGAAGTATGAATAATGAATCTGAAGAAGTCGTTTGTAACGACGAAACGCGTCATGCTATGTAGTGAATAAAGTGTAAATCATAAGTTCGAGTGTTTGAATTTAAGTTTATATTCAATTATAATGGATTTATATCAAGTAAACGCCAACACTATTAAATAAAGATTCTTTCATGTTCACTATGCATTTTGCTATATCAAAATTCTTCCAGCATTCCATAACATTCATATCAGAATCACATTTCATATTATCCAATATGATTTTGAATGTTCCTCTAAATGTAAAAGAGCTTAAAAGCCTGGATTATCCTTTGGTCCATAGGTTGAAGCGAAGCCGTTGACCCGGTGCATTATCCAAAACTAGATCAGCTTTATAGTCTAAATTCTTAATAAGTTTTGAATTCCGAAACAAAAAAATTCTGGAACCAGTCACAAAAATGGCGATTAGATCCGCAAATGAAGAAATCTATAGCCGCGAGTATGGGAATTTGGTCGCATTTTTTTAATCCGCGAATAGTGGAAACGCGAATAAAGGAATCGCGAACAGGGAGTTCTTACTGTATTGTATATAGGTACTCTATATATTTGAGTAGGCTGTGAAAGAGCATTTATTATCTATACTTATTACTTAATTTCAATTTAATTTACTTGGATTCGGGAAATTATTTAAGATCTGTAGCGCACACGGGACTTTTAACGTTCAAAATTTCTGTACACAACTTAAATTTATTGATATAATTTTGCAGTTTATGAATATTGGGTTTATGAGATTTCTCACGAAAGGAACGAGGAAGCAGATGAGGATGGGAGTTTATTTGAATTGAATTTTGATGAGATTTTCGCTGAGATTTAAAAAATTGCTTTTCTTAAAAAGCCGACAAATTCCAGAATATACCTACGTTATGCAAATTTATTCACTCGCATTTTACAAATTAAGTTCTTCATTTCTATGAATAGAATGAAAATAATTGGTAGGCGACATGAGATGTGCGGAGGGTTAGTAGGTATAATGAGAAACACGAAATCTTGACATACTTATTTCACATCCTGTATTCTTGTTAGCACTTGGTTTTAATTGTGTATGCTATGGGATAAGATATGTTTAGGTTTATAGTTATGTAAATTTTTTACTAGCATTTCACCGATTAAATTAGATTTGAACGAAAAGGTTTGATGAATTCGTCAATTTATAAGAATATTTAGGTAAGTATAGAAAATAATTTTCGAAACATATAAAGATTAATGAATTCTCAAACATGTAAATATACCAGGGACAACCTGCGACTCTTTGAAGGATTATTCGTGGTTCTCGATCAATCACCCGATTTGCATTTGCATTTGTGTGTTATTACTTATAATGGGTGATTTTTTGAGCGTAGTTTCTTTTTAAGTCGAATAAAACACTCAATTCGCATCATATATTCAAAATTTCTATTGAAATTGATAACTTGGTCTTTGCCATTTACATTTTGAAGATAATTTCATGTAAATGTTGTCCGAGACTCCGTATCAAATGGTCCATTCGGAAGGTCCAATTTTGCGTCACTTTTTCGAGAATTCCGGCCTGTATCCCACGAATTACGCGTGTAATGTTATCATGTAAGGCTTCAATCGTGTTCGGCTTGTCCACATACACTAACGACTTTACATAACCTTACAAGAAATAATCCAGGGGTGTCAAATCGCATGATCTTGGCCGCCAATTCATAGGGCCATTTCGAGAGATAAGCTGCTCACCAAATTCATCTTTCAACATGTCCATTGTTTCACGAGCTGTGTGGCATGTGGCACCGTCTTGATGAAACCGCATGTCAACCAAGTTCAACTCGGCCAACTGGGGCAAAAAAAAGTGAAGTTGCGTATCATGGCTCGATATCGTTCGCCGTTGACGGTAACGTTTCTTCCACGGTCGTCTTTGAAGAAAAATATGCCACCAGCTCATAAACCACAACAAACTGTCGTCTTTTCTGGATGCATCGGCAATTCTTGTATGGCATGTGGCTGTTCATCACTCCAGATGCGACAGTTTTGTTTATTTACATATCCTTTAAGCCAGAAATGAGCCTCATCGCTGAACACAATTTTTCGATAAAACAGCGGATTTTCATTAAGCTGTTCTAAGACCCATACACAAAAAATTAGACGCTGTAGGTCATTCGGATTAAATTCTTGAAGAAGTTGAATTTTATATGGCTTTCAAACCCAAATCAACACGTAAAATTTTCCATGTGGTTGAGTAACACATGCCCAATTGCTGAGAATGGCGACGAATTGACATTTCACGATCCTCATTAACACTGTACGGCTTCAATATTCTCTTCAGTACGCACTGTATGCATGCGAGACAATGGTTTAATGTCCAACATAGTAACCTTGGTGCGAAATTTGGTGATAACAGCACGAATTGTTGATTCACCAGGTCGATTATGACGACCATATTATGGTCGTAACAAACGATACACTTTTTTTACAGAAATTTGATAGTAAATTTCAAAAATTTGCAATCGTTGCTCCTTTGTAGGTCTTTTCATGATGAAATGGCAGAGTATACTGAAAACTTTTCACTTTGACAGATGACGTTTGGATGTCATTACCAACCAGTGCCAGTAACCTGAAAAACTTAACTCTTAAAAAATCACCGGTTATTAAAAAAATTGAAATATTATTAATATAAAATATCTGATTTTTCACATAGTACGAATACAATATAAGTATTTAGTTTTCAAACTAAATTACAACTTTTTCCTAAGGATTTCCTATCATTTTCCTCGAAATAAAAAATGTTCCAATATCAAACAAGAAAAACTCAACGAGTATATAAAAATGTAGAGGGAATATTGACGAAATTCCAAATTGATTTTAATACTGACTTGAAAGATTTTGTTCAAAATCCATTTGAAATTAACATTATTCCAAGTGAGTCTCCTATTTCCAATATAATTAAGACTCAAAAAACACATGGAGAATTAGAATTAATAGAAATACAAGAAGATCAAGCTCTATTATTAAAATATGAAACGACAATTATTACTGAATTTTGGAAATTTGTACCAGAAGCAATGTATACTGAATTGAAAAAGGCTGCTTGTAATCTCATCATTTTATCCACGTTAAAATTCGTGTAAATGAAACACCGACTAGTATTAATTAACCAGCATATTAAAGAAATACTGAGAAGTGATGTCATATGTTTTTACATGTTTTGTAACTTTATTCATAATTTTTCGATAAATTGAATTTTCGTAGAAACTTTTTTAAAACCTTTTGTTTACCTTTTAATACGTATTTAATTGCGTCTCGCGAAAAGAGTCAAAATTGGCTCAGAAAAATGACTCAGACTATCAACGAGCTTAGCCACCCCTGATATTTGCATTGTATTGAATAAAATATTTAAAATTAAAAAAATTTTTTTATGAAATATTTATAAAAACGAAACTTGAGGATGTACTTGATGTGAAATAAAATGGCAATTTCTACATAGATAATTATGTCTAACTGACGTTTGAATTTATTGATTGGAAGTGATCTGAAAGTAATAAATAAATTATTCCCACGTGTTTTCTTTAAATGGATACGAGCGTTTGATGTAACTACTTCCTCATTTTGCGAGCATAATTTGATTATTGATGGAAAAAAATGATAGAAGAATAAGGATATCCAATAGGTATTTGAAGGTTTCGTAGGTGATTCTCTATTGCCTCTATAATCGTTTCGAATAAAACTTTCAGGGAGCTGTCTACACAAATGTTGTCAACGAAAACACGAATTATCACCTTCGAGAGTGAATATTAAGTGCGTTTCGAAAATCATCGAACTTGTTGAAAATACCATACAGCAATGTTTCATTCGATTATGTCATGCATCCAATCAGTAATAAGAATTCCCAAAAATTTAACTCCACACACTTTTCTCGCTTTCGTTTATACTGAAGAGCAGCTGATCGTGTAGTCTTGTAATTATTCTAGAAATTCGAAAGTTGTTTCAGTTCACTCAATCGTTTTTATTGACTGTTTAATATTCAATACAAATTTATACATTTTGAACCTTGCTTCGTAGATTTAAAATTATTCCTCCTACTCTTAAAATAATCAAGTATTGCACTGGTTGTGATCCAAAAGTTGACACAAAACAACCGAAATACTAATTTGTACATATGTTGTAGAATATGTTTGACATTTCCTAAAATTATCTGTAATTGCCAAAGACAAGTGAATGGTAGTTTTTCTTCTGTAGTCCTTAAGTTTTGTATGTTCCTATTATTGTGCGCAAGTAGTGCCTAGGTTTTCGTTTTCTTTATTTTTTGATTTACATTTTCTGTAGGAACATTGGAAACTATGACTCTCCATTAACGCTACACATACGCTAAGTTTTAGGAAGGCAAGTAACGTATAATTTGTAAGATATGTTATGAAACATTACCTTGAGGAATCTAAGAAAAACATGCCTATTTAATACAAGTAGATCTCTTGTCAAATAGGTTGAGGCTCTAGCGACCACATGATGAACTAGAGTTGCCCTGATTCCACTCTTGAAGCCGTCTTCTGTTTGAATCGCTTCATAACCTTTCGTTAGCACGTATGGCGACCTTTTTCAGAGGTCTTATTCTTTAATATCTTATTCTTCAGACTGTTTATATCCAATATCGATCACGAAAGGACCTCTGAAGGAGTTTGCCAGTTGGGCTAAAGAAACGTTAGGAAGCAAGTACAACCGAAGATGGCCTTCAGAACTGAATGATGACAATACTGGTTCTTGAGTCCTTGTATATACTTATCATAAGGCACATATATGTTTGTTAGAATTTTTAAAGATATATAAAGTCTTACTTATTTCTTTAGTATCCATGTATTGCTATGCAGCTATCTTTCTTCCAATTCCAAACAAATTCCTTGTTTCCTGGTCAGCTTTATGAACTTTTATAGTGTTTATTTTATTTATGCTCAGATCAGTTCCTAAATTTTTGTATTTTAGGTTTTTGAAAGTATGCACTAGAATGTGCGTAACATGAAATAAGTTTTGTATTTTTGATTTTGTAAGTTCATTGCGACATATTGGTGCGATTATTCTGCAAATGTTACTTTAAGCAATTATCTTATCTTTCAATATCTTCATTACTTATGCCACCTGAAAAATCCTGTGGTATAATAAAATTCTTATGGTTGATTAATCCGCTTAAATTTTATGGAAAATAATTCTACACGGACGATTATGTGTCTTTTTTACTGGTCTTTTTTGAATGAAGTTGTATATGAATCAAGTTTTCCATGTGAAATACCGCTATTGCTGTTAAAGATTCAGTGACATGATAGTTATTTTCCGTTGTCTTATAAAGCGGTATATAAGCTTGCTTATATATAACAGTTTTAGAAAAATATATTTAGTTTCGTGAATATATAACAATATCCAACAAAACACAAACTTTGAATAAAATATTTTCGTTTTGTTGTAGTGTCAAATATACTTATTCATATGGATGAAAGTCGTCCATATGAATAAGTATCGTTTTATATCAATGGTTATCGTTACATCATCTATATAATCGTTCATATATAAGCTATTAAGAGTTTCTTATGATAAACTGAAGTATACGATTGTTTGCTTTCCGTGTATACATTTATATCAGTATAAATCGTACAACTAACCATGCAAATGTATCCAACGCCCGTAGAGTACGTTATATTTTCCGGACCTGCGCGTTCACCCTGCGTCGAATACTAACTTCCTTCATTTGTGTTTCCATTTTGACTTTTCGCTTCCATATTTCGAAACAAACGGATACTAATTCCCTTCCAAGTGATGAGAAGAAAATGGCAATATAGATTCTGTGATATATTTGCGTTATATTGATGGGACTTCAACTTCTTCACTGAAAAAAACTTCCCAAAAGTGGGGTTTGGGTTTCCTTGGCATCGAGTTCAATGAAACTCAAAACTCCGCCTCTTTATTGATCGAAAAATGAATGTTGATGTTTACCATAATAACGTTAAAATTGCTTACCTGGACTTTCCCAAAAATTTCGCTTTTCCTTTCAACCAAGTTATATGATATTGCTATTGAACGTGAGCAACTATAAATATTAAAATAAGTTTTGATCGTTCAGAGATATGTTAAATTGTTAAATAAATTGTGTAACATTCAGTTTTGAGAATTTTAAAATATATCGTAACTAAGACGCAGTTTATACTGTGAATATTATTAGAAAAAAATTTTTTGAATATTTTTCAACTTGATGTAAAGCTATTTCAAAAATTTTAAAGGATAACGAAAAACACAATTTTCTAGATTTACCCACTTTTATCGAACAATTGTCGCGTACCTTTGGCCATTACGATGACTTCTTCAATCCGAAGAAGCTATCGTAAACGTACGTAGTGAATGAAAATGGCACAGAAAACTGGTTTTCATTACCATTTTCATTTTAGGAAATATTTCATTGAATTGATATATTTGGAATAAAGAATAAAATTTATAATAGCAAATAAAATTTGAAACTTTTTATCAGGCTGATAGTTTAGAGTTCGACTTGGTTTAGGCTTTAATTCGGTCGATAGTTCACTTTGAAAACAATCTCGAAGCAAATTATTTTTTCTCAATAGAGACCAGATTACACGCAACATAAGAAGCTTAATATAAGCATGCTAATATGCACGAAACATGCTTCAAATAAGAAAATTGGCAGAATATGCGAAATGAAATGATAAATTTTAGTAACCCAAAAAAGAGAAGTATTTCAAAATCAGCATACAATTAGTATATTGAATGGTATTGGCTTTTACTTGATGTAAATCCATTATATTTAAATATTAAGATAAAATTCAATCACTTGAACTTTCGATTTACACTTTTATTGAATACAGCATGACGCGTTTCGTCGTTATAAACGATTTCTTCAGACTAGACAGATAGATTCAGTTGATGCCTGACTATATTCTCTTTGAATACTGACTATGTTAGCATCTGAAGAAGTCGTTTGTAACGACGAAACGCGTCATGCTATGTTGTTGTCAATAATGTGTAAATCAAAAGTTCAAGTGTTTGAATTTTAGTTTATATTCAAAATAATACCTGAATATTTAACAATTTCTGCCCTTTCAATGTTCTGGTTTCCAATTTTAGTTAAATTATTGTTAGTATTTACCTTAAGAATTTTACATATACTCAAAATTATAAATGCAGACTTTTTTACATTTAGCGATAAACTGTTATCGCTTAGCCCTTCATTTATTGCAGTTAAATCTCTATTGATTCATTCCCTCATTTTATGGATATTTTTACCACTAACATAAATCATCTGCGACTAATTATATATATATATATATATATATATATATATATATATATATATATATATATATATATATATAATGAACTTTTAATATAGTAAATAGTTTCTGTGTATTAACTAACGAAATTGACATGGGATTAAAACTTTCTTGTCCTCGGTCAATTTTTATGTTTTGCATTTTGTAGTAGGTCAGCGAAACTGAGGTTTCATTTGAAATATAAGTGAATTGATATGAAATTGAATTTGAATAATTTGTCGTATATTATAAATTATCATTATAATCTTTTCAGGTGCGCGTTCATGCTCTTCGGAGTATCCAACGTCTAAGGCCCGTTTACACGATGTTTTCCACCGCATTAATGACAATTTTGCTGTGCGTCGGCGCAGCAAACGCTGCTGACGACAGCGCCGGTCCGGTGTTCGTGCGGGAACCCCCGAACCGGGTTGATTTTTCCAACACTACTGGAGCTGTGGTTGAGTGTAGCGCAAGAGGAAATCCTCCACCGGACATAATTTGGGTTAGGTCTGACGGAACGGCTGTAGGAGATGTTCCAGGATTGAGACAAGTTTTGGCTAATGGGAATCTGGTTTTTCCACCTTTTAGAGCAGAAGATTACAGGCAGGAAGTCCACGCTCAGATTTATGCTTGTCTAGCAAAAAATTCTGTTGGATCGGTTCATTCTAGAGACGTAAATGTTCGTGCAGGTAAATGACAATTGACATTTGCTTAATAGTTATATCCACAAGTTGTTTATGATGTGCAAGCAGGAAGGCATTTCGATCAATAATTAATGTTGTACCAACTTACAGTACCTGATTATAAGCTTTGATGCATCCAAAAGCTTAATTTACATGTTATTTCAAGTAAAAAAGCAATTAGTCTCAACAGTTACTTCTGTTGAAGCTAATGATAATGCTTTCCTGTTTTCACGAAAAAGGCATAATTCATGGAGTGATCAGAGCTACAGTGATGGCTTTTCAATATTTAAGTTAATCATTCGCCCATTTTTTAACTTATAATCTAAATTCTATTCTAAGCTTATTATAATAGCTACACATATTCAACTATATACACAATTGAAAATGTTTAATGTACTCAATTGAGAATGTGGTTATTAATAATATTTTCCACTTTGAGACACAGATGGAGTAACCTAGTTGATTCCCCAGTGGTAAGGATAAACTAATTCATTCATTCAAATAACATAAGGATGTTTTATTTGAAAATATCTTCAATTATGTTACGACTTGTTATGTTAGGTCGACTTTTGTGTACTTGTAACTACACCGCATATATTCTTTCACAATGAATATATACTTTCATTTTCAGAAATGATAAAATAGTGATTCTGTTTCCAGTGAATATGAATTAAGTAATGAATATAATTTTTTGGCATCATAATTTTGATTGTTTTCGGTGGATTTTATAGTAAAGATTTGTTACTAATTTTCCACGCTTATCAGAACTCTATTATGTGAGACTTCATTATTATAAAGTTAATGAGTGAGTCAAGTGAAATTAATAGCATTATAATAGCTGTAATTTATCAATTTACTAATAGTCTATTTCTCTTTTATCATTGGAAAATATATATTTTTCAACTTAGTGTCCAATAAATAACTTAAATACATAACTTTTGAAGCGTTTGGAGTATTGGAATCAGTTTTTTCTGAAAAACGAAATTTGAAAAATTTTCAATTTACATTTCCAAAATATATTGCATATGTTGCTATCGACTTCCTTTTTTTTTAATTGTTGGTAAATGAATGTGATAGGTAAAAATTTCCAGAAATTTGTTCGTTTCAGATATTGTTCATTTGTTTTTTAATTGGATTTTTTGATTCCTAATAATTTGTTATTTGTAACGCAAAAATGAATGTGAAAAGAAAGTGTATATTTGATTATATACTCCATGTGTACTTGTACATTTTAAAATGATTTTTGTTAGTTTAAAATTCATATCTGTTTACCATTGAATGTGTGGTTGAGAGTGAAGGTATAAAACTATCAAGAAATTACTTGTGCGTTACCTTAAGTCTTTAAGTACTTGTTGAGATTTAAAAGAATTATAAATCTATGGGTAGAAGTGCCTACTTCAATTTTGAATTTTTGGCATAGCCAGTTAAATAAAGTGAGTGGATAACCTATTTGCAACAAGTACACATGTCGATTCGATCTTTGTTAAATTGCTTCAAACGACCTAGAATTTTCAGGTCGTGACTTTATATTAAGTAAAGGGTGTTTTTTTTCAGAGGTATAGAACTCAAAATTGCAATAAACAACGATGGATTTCTGGCATATGACCGCCACGGCTGGCTCGGATGTAGTCCAATCTGGACGTCCAATTTTCGATGACTTTTTCCAACATTTGTGGCCGTATATCGGCAATAACACGGCGAATATTGTCTTCGAAATGGTCAAGCGTTTGTGGCTTATCCAATGACAATGACTTCACAATGTGGCATAGACAATGAGTTTACATAGCCCCACAGAAAGTAGTCTAGCGGAGTTAAATCACAAGTTCTTGGAGGCCAAATATATTATATAGGTCTAAAACGTGAAATTAGGAGGTCACCAATTGTGTCTTTCAATAAATCGATTGTGGCACGAGCTGTGTGACATGTTGCGCCGTCTTGTTGAAACCTCAGCTCCTAGCCATCATGGTTGTTCAATTCAAGAATGAAAAAGTAAGTAATCATGGCTCTTTACCTATCACCATTGACTATAACGTTCTGGCTATCATCGTTTTTGAAGAAGTACGGACCAAGAAAACGCAACAAACAGTCAGTTTTTCTGGATGTAAGTGTTTTGACATACACTTGAGGATTATCTTCACTCCAAATGCGGCAGTTTTGTTTGTTGACGTAGCCATTCTGGGAAGTGCGCTTCTGGTAAAATGGACGTAGTGCGCGATAAGTATTCCGCACAGAACCATTATTTTCGAAATAAAATTGCACTATTTGCAAGCGTTGTTCAAACTTGAGTCTATACATGATGAATTGCCAAACCAAACTGAGAATAAATCACTTCTCAGCTGGTAAATCGGTCTCCATCTTCAGCAATTATGCCAACTTAAAGTTCTATACCTCTAAAAAAAACACCCGTTAGTAATTAATATCTGAATTTTTGAAAATAATTTCGGATTTTAGTGGAAGGAAGAAACTTCATTTTTCAAAAACAAGTGAAGCAGATTTCAGGATTGCTTGAGTTAGTGTATTAATAATACACTAACTCAAGCAGTTAGTGTATACTAACAGTATTATAGATAATCTTGGAGGTATTGATTTCATTATTTTTATTACAAAATCATTGAATTTTTCAAAACTCATAGTCTGCAGCTTCTGACCTATATAAAGTAAATTGGCAATGTTTTTATATGGTTTCTTATTTCAATGTTAGAATATTTTGAATAAAAATAAATGTAAGCCTCTTTCAACTATCTATATTCACTTATCTAGAAATCAAAAAATCTCTTGCGTGCTTTTTTCAGAAGAAGTTTTTAATGGTAATTCAATGAGAAATCGAAAGATTTTCTGTTTCTTGGCTACATCTGAACCATATGGCCACATATGAGATCCGAATATAAATGTATGTTTTTAATGTGAAATCCAGCTGAAATATGTATAATTGCTTCTGTTTCTTAGATTATCCCAATCAATCACTTCGTTACAGTATAATAAAAAACAGTCCAATTCTCGTAGATGTAATCAGAACATCAAGTTATGAAATCCGTCCACATAAATAATAGGGTTTTATAAATGTATATTGAAAAAATTGAATTAGTTTTGGGATTTTCACTTCATTTTGTTAGGAGATAACAAGACGAGTGTTAAATGACATATTATTATATTTTAATGAAATTTCATTCATATCTCCATAAAAATTAAATTATAATTAACACTTGCGTAAAAGGAAATGGTCAACGAGACAAATAAAAAAAATCATCAGTAATTGATTATAATTCAATTCAATTCATAACATTTATACCAGTTTTATGTCATTGTAAGTATACGAATAATAATTCTTTTCAGGTTCTGTTTAAGTACCGCAACATTTTCACTTAGATATTAACTGATTTTCTGTGTTAAATAATTTCATAGCACAATAATTTTCAATGGAGGATTTGCAATCAACACTTTTCAACGTACACCTAATTAAAAATTAATTGGAGGCAAACTTCGAATAATTTTCCACATGTTATATTATATAATCAATATGAAGCTGACGTGGAAAGTGGCGTGTGTTACTCCCTGGAGTTATTAATGAGGGTGGAATAAATTACTTTATTCAAATGTGGGTTAATGTAACAAGGTGTGTCGCGAAAATGATTCATTACTTCTGTTTTTGTTGATTATGCATCTGACAATACAACACTCTGCCTATTTTTATATTTAACCACTATTTATATTACCAATATTTTAGAAATGAAAACAGTAGAAATTACTTCTTTCCAAGTTTTGTCAAAGCTACAATTCGTAACGAAACGATTCAGAGTATATATATATATATATATATATATATATATATATATATATATATATATATATATATATATATATATATATATATATAAAGATAAGAAACGGTATGAACCTGAAATTTTTCTGACAGCCGTTTGCATATGTTTCAAGCTTATTGGTTATCGTCAGAACGGCGTAGTTCAAGTTTTAGATGTTCAAACTTGGATGTTAATTAAAAAAAACGGAGTCGAATTGATCTCCAACAGAGATATTCAATCCCAAGCCAAAAAGTCTATTCCTTACATAGAATTTTGTGTTTCGTTTTGTGATTTTTTTTTAATTAACATCTAACTTTGAACATCTAAAACTTGAACTACGCCGTTCTGACGATAGCCAATAAGCTTGAAACATATGTAAACGGCTGTCAAAAAAATTTCAGGTTCATACTGTAAGTTTCTTATCTTTTATTCTAATACCTGTATAATCCTTTTCAAAATATATATATATATATATATATATATATATATATATATATATATATATATATATATATATATATATATATATATATATATATATTATATAGTGAGTTTAGGGAAATTTCTCATTCTAGTTCAATTTTATAATATGCTCAAAAATTCATACGCTTTCTATTGAAAAATGACTTTCAAAAGTCAGATTGATTGAAAAATGTGATGAAAGGCTCTAGAAATATAGTTCTATATTCATAATTAAATTATTAAATTCAACTGTAGGATACAAAGTAAACAAATATTGATGATTTATTTATTACACTTAACTCTTTAACTATCCCAAAATTATCCAATAAAATACAAGATATTTTAAGTTTACATAAGTTATATTAAAGATGAAACCCTGGAAAGTAATCAAACAAATTTTCGAAAAATTAAAAACGATAACTTAAAAATAAAAATAGGTTCTGAAACTCCCTGTCAAAATTTAAAAGAATTATTAAGAGCATTGTAGTCTTTGTACGAAAAACTGCACTCATTCAACATAAAATAATAGCGATCGAAATTTTAAATACGATAAATTAAAAACTAAGAAATCGAAAAACATATCTCCAAAAACTGTTCAAAATCCATACCCCATAATGCTGTTAAAAAAAATGAATAACTAACTTGTTGATAATTATTGTGTTGGCAATAAATTCCAGCAATTTACATTGTACTTTCCTTCAAGACAAACATCAAATCATCCAATCTCTGAGTTTTGACCTGAATAATTTTTCATTCACCTGGTTTGTTATTGATCCGGATATCATCAGGCAGTTTTCTGGATTATTAGTGTCAAGATGAATGGAATAGTTTGAAGTCAAATTGAGCCTAACTAATTCATCAATTCCTGTTCTTAACTGTAGCAAAACATACCAGGCTGTTAGTTCAATTGCGACGTTAGATAATTACAAACGCAAGATTAATTCCATCACGGATTGCAAGCATAACAATGCGAAATATCTCCAAAGATCATGACCCGTGTTAATGCTCCATCTGTGTCGTGCATGCCGTATCATAAGTTCTTTGATTGACTCGTTTGAATTATGCCTTAATGAGATGTATGCGAGTCATAGATTTTCTTTGATTTTAATGATTCTCATTTCTGACATAGAAAAGGAATTGGTAAAACTGTAATACTATTTATATTCAAGTATTTCAGACCAAATATTCATACAAAAAAATTACTGACTATATTTTCTATAGTATTTACGAACAGAAAAATAAGCGAATAAATTAATAAATCTTTAGTCTGAAACATTTCATTCGAAATTTTCACTTGTTCTGTGAATTAAAAAGTAAGAATAATCTTTTCGAATTAACTCTTATGTGACATCCACTTTTTTCTTAAATTTTCATTATTTTCAATATCAATTTTATTCGGTTGACATTTTTGAAAATAATATTTATGACCCGCATATGTTTATGAAATAGTTTTTATTTCAGGAAAACTTTGAAGGTTATTTTACTTCATGAAGTCGATGAAATTTCTCGACTGTTGCTGTATTCTTTTTCAGGTTCTACTCAATGTTTAATTTATTTTTATTTATTGTTATAAATTGTATTGTTATAAATTGTTATTTAGATTTTCAGATTTTTTTTCAGGAACAACTTAAAATGAGCTCTATTTAATTGGTGTATCAGCTTTTCTCGTGTGTTTTCGAAATATATTCATTTATAGCAAGAAACATTTTGCTATAAAAATAGAGCAAGCGAACAGAATTATAATAAATATAAAAAAATATCATGTCGGCATTTATCGACCAATTTAGCATTTGATATTTTATATTTTATTTTGTATATGTAAAAGAAATATTAATAATAATTCAATAAAATTTGAAAGTATTAAATTTGAAATTTATATTCGGTAAATATGTATATTGAACTCAAGCTATTTTTCGTTTCATAGTATGTCATTAGAGTTTCAATGTTTTTTCTCAGAAAACTTAGTTGCACCAAAACAGCTTGATTCCTATACGTATCGGAATGATTTACGTAAATCACTACATAACTGCTCAAAACAACATTTTGATGCGACTCTAGAGCACAGAATAGTAATATTTATTTTGACTATTTTTCCCCAATACATAGTATACACATGGAGGAAATCTATACGTATATAGATCGAAACAAAATTTCCCATGCGATTCCATTATAATTTGTGGCCATATTTTTTTGTTGCAACAAAGTTTTATTGATGTTTATTTTTATTATGATTGAGTCATGTTTTCACGAAAAGAGTACAAAACATTTTTTGTGTTGTGAATACATGGGGATATTTATGATATGGCATATTCAAGACCATGTCAAATAGTTATTTATATTTAAATTTTGTTATACCCAAAACTTGGACAAAAGTAAACTAGAGTAGGTGTAATTGCAATCATTATTCAGAACGTATTCTAGGTATCTATACCTAGATTATGTACGCTTTTATAGTTTTGTGCTCCCATACGATGCCAACAAGTTCAGTAACAGGGTTAATAAATTATATGGAAATTTTGTGGATTTGTGAAATAGGTCCTTTAAAACCTTTGATTCTTTCAGTTGTCACTCAGTTCTACGATACAGATGTGAACAAAGATTACGCGATCAGGGGAAATGCAGCCATAATGAAATGTCAAATACCGTCATTTGTTGCCGATTTTGTTAGCGTTGTGTCATGGCACACTAGCGAAAAAGAAGATTTTTATCCTGGTGCTCCAGATGGTACCTAATTAATTTTTTCTAATGCTTTTCAGTTGTTCAGCAATTTTATCAAACTGAAGTGAATAATGAATATGTCATTCGTGGAAACGCAGCTGTTTTGAAGTGTTCTATACCATCCTTTGTTGCGGATTTTGTGCAAGTATTATCTTGGATTGATACGGAAGGGAATACGTACAATATGGATAGTAGCTATGGTATATTTTCTGCACTCTCATATCGAATTTATATCCTTCTCATACGTCCCATATTCTCCCTGACCTTTTTTGGGCATAATTAAACGATTATTTGGAAACAAAATTCTTCAAGTATTTCATATGCGTCATATTCCTTTGAAACGTACAATACGATTGGTCATAATTCACTCTTTTCTCGCCCCTAAGGCTTATTATTCATAAGGCTTTTCAGACTTTTCGGTTTTTCTCTATTCTTTTTATTTTTGTTTATCTTCTTAACTGACTAAGGTTTAATTGAATTTCATTTCTTTTTATATACGTTTGTTTTAAGAGAAAACAATATAGTCTAATAATAATGTTTTGACTTTCTCAAAAACCTATTATTCGATCATATTATCACTGTTGGAAAAAATCAATCTCTAATTTCTTCAGATTTTTCGTATGAAATGAAGAAACGTAGGCAGGCGTAAAGCTGCCATCGTTAGTAAAATTTCTTCCGATTTTCTGCCAACTGGACATGTAGGAGTATTTCCTAATAAAATATCAACATTCAGTTCTTCAATGTAAATCCAAATTGTTAACTTAATCCAAAAGTTTCATTTGATGATTTCGAAATGATTATATAAATATATAATGAATTTCGTCTATTCGAATCCTGATATTTCCACCCAGTCACACATATATACATAAATACATATTCGTTTATCATATGAATATATTGAAATTTCTCTATATATGCATATATATTTCTACAAAGAGATAATGGAATTTGATGTCGCGTGAAACTTGACACACCTGTTTTCAAAAACTAGAGTTGTAAAAAAATAACGAACAAAAATAGACTAACTAAGGGTCACATGGATGTGATATAGCACTTTTTGTTACGTGATTTTTTATGAAAACGATAATTTGTTGCTGCTTTTCTATTATAAGTAATATTTCTTATGTTGTTATATTTCATTTCATAATGAATGAAGACGTACATCATGTATACGTGAGAACGATATACGGGATATTCTGAAGAGGTTTCTCAAAACTTAATATATCAAAAGGGCAAAAAGTAAAAAGTCATGAAGCTTTTCATCAGTTTGTCATTAAAATTTTCTACGGCTGTGCAATATTTCCTGGCAACGGTTCAAATTAAAATCCATCCTGTCGATGTTAACACGGTCATAATCGTGAAAGCCTATTAAAAGTGAAAACTGAGAAGTTTCAACGTATCAGCTTTATTTTTGGAACAATGCATTGGTTAAATCAAAGGTGTCTGGAGAGCTTTTATGTTTTATGTTGCAGTACGTACCCTTACTTGGTAGTGATGAAGTTTAACGGCTATAAGGTGTTGAGTTGTAGAATATTCCAAAATTTATAAATCTGGTGCTATAGGCAATAACGATTCACTAACCTATGAAAAAGGACATATAGGCAAAGTTTGAAATATTTACAGTTGATCAAGGTTTATAAATGCAACCCCCGAAAAAGTTTTGAGTTCATCTTGAAAAAATATTTATAATATTCGGAATATATATTTTCTATGTAGTTTTTCCCATCTTCCATCCAGCGTTCGTAATAATTTGAATTTTTTTCGAGCAGGTATTAACTAAATAAAAATTTTTAATAGATGTCACGGAGGTTTTGCTTATCGTTTGGTGAAACATTATGTTAAAAACAATACCATTGTTACACCCTTGTTAAACCTTTTCAGGTAATAGAAATTATTTCTCAGAATGGAATATCTTAGGTAAAACCAAAACCATAGAACACCAAAATTCCCTGATATATATACCTGTATTTTTCAAAATGTTGTTATTATTCTGTAAGCATCTGAAGAAGTCGTTTGTAACGACGAAACACGTCATGCTATGTAGTCAATAAAGTGTAAATCATAAGTTCAAGTGTTTGAATTTAAGTTATATTCAATTATATTCAATAAAAACAATAAATTGAAATTAACATACTTGGCTTAAGTTTCACTAAGTATATTAAAAACTCTACATATGTTTCGGGTGGTGAACCCAATACAATACAATATCACTAAATGTAATAATTTCTAATGTAATATTGTAAACTCTTGATAATTTATACAATATTACCTTATATGATCTTTTCAAAACATATGTAAAGTTTTTAATATACATAGTGAAAGTTAAGCCAAGTATGTCAATTTTAATTTATAGTTTTTAACATAATGTTTCACAAACGATAAGCGAAACCTCCGTGTTATCTATAAAAAATTATTTTGTATTTCTTTAATACTCACAAAAGATTCTTAAAAAGTGCTTGGTTTGAGATTCTAAAAGAAAATTAAGAAAGTGTGTTAATTTTAATTTATTGTTTTCAAAAAATTTTCATCATCCTTTTTCATACTTACTCTACTTCCACATCCTGTAGGTATTGAATGTTTAAAAAAAATTCCAATAACAATATTCGCCATATGAAATTCAAATTAAGAAAAATGGTTGACTTCATTTATTAGTTTATAAACGGAAGTTCATGTTTTTCTTAACCTTCATCTATTTACAACTTCTATAAGGTTATAGGTATATATATATATATATATATATATATATATATATATATATATATATATATATATATATATATATATATATATATATATATATATATATATATATATATATATATATATATATATATATATATATATATATATATATATATATATATATATATATGTATATATATATATATATATATATATATATATATAGAAGAAGTATATGTGACGGATATATGTGTGTGTGTGTGTATTTGATCAGTATAAAATATTAAAAAAGAATATAACTCCAATTCAAATATTCTGAAGGAAAATTTCAAAACCAAGATTATAAAAATAACTGATATTGCAATATTACAGACCTTACTATTTATGTCCTTTTATTGTCTAAATATGAAAAAAATCCAAATCCTGATGAAGAAAACGTGGTCTATCAAAATATAATAGAATGTTTTAAATTGTACTAGATTTTTTATATTACTGTAATTGTTTATTTCGTTACTTTAGCTAAGTATTTCGATAATATAATATTCAATACAGTCAGTTGAAGTGTATTTATGCCTAGGGAGAAAATTTTGTTAAAAAATATATAATTGAAAGCAAAAAATTTCTCTCGGTTTCATAAACAAATTAAAAGGCAAACCTGCAATGTTTCTAACTCAAGGTGTAACAAATAATAATTGATAAGACTTATGTTATATTAGTTTACAATTAACTGTTGTTCGATCAGACTTTGAATTAATATCATCTTTATGTATTATAAACTACTTTTATCGAGAATCAAATGAAAGCTTCTTCCGCTATCCAAAGTAAAAACACCTGAAAAAACATTATTAAAGCATTTTATAAGCATTTACTTAAAGTTTTACTGATTTGTTGTTCCATTCAAAAGGCTGAATTATAAATTCATTATGTTTTTCGTTCAAAATTCTTCTTCTGAAAGCTTCAAAAACTAATTGAGAAAACTGAATTAAATTTAAAAAAATTCAATATATAAAACATGAATTTATAGAATACATGTTTTGCAAGGATTTCTGCATGCTTCGTGTTTGTTTCTCTATAAAGAATTTTATTTGAAAATACATAAAGAATGTTGCAGACGCTATATTGACCGGATGCCCCTGTTAGATTTATTCATTTCCTGGGTATGCCCGTAGCTGGAAAGGAGCTGAAAAGTCAATATTTTCTTTACATTCAAGATAAAAACAATCGATGAAGCAGCTGAAAGCGAGGTCCCAGAATTGTTTGAGCAAAAAGGTGGAATAAGTCTATCGTATTTTGTGAAGAGCCTCGAGTATTTTGTACGAATAACATTGAATGTCAAAAAAAACTTCTACCTCATCATGTTTTCATTAAAACTACATTTTATCAAAATTTCATTTATTAGGTCTTCGGCTGATTTGTAATGTATAATATTATGGCCAGAATTGAAATCAGGTAATTTTTAGTGGGCTCATATTCTCTATCCTATTATTTTTACTTGATTCTGGGTAGTAATGACACTTGATATTTTCAAAAAGTTCTACCTGCAATTCATTTTCTGTTTTTTTATTTCTATTGGTAAATTAGTTCAATGTTGAAATGTTGAATTCAGAGCAGTGTATACATTTTAATTTTTTCAAATTTGATTTAAAATTTTTCCTTGATAGTTATTCTTGAATAAGATTATTTTACACTTTGGAGGTTTTTGTGTATGTTACTGTTATACGCCGATGAAGTGCGTCAATTCACTACTGAGTACCAGGTGCGCCTAAAAAGTATTGGCGCATTAGTGCACACCGAGGACATAATCGTGAGAATTAAAAAGGCGCTATGGTTACATTTGCAATTACAAATTATGTGAAACATTCTCTCTATATATTTGGAAAATTCTACTTTAGAACTATGATACTTTGTTGAGTAGAGGTCGAAAAATCATGACCAATTTGAAGATTTCAATCATTCATGCAGGAAGTTTTAAGTTGAACAATATTTAATTTCTGAATTTATTATTTATATTTCATTTAAATAAAACCGATCAACCATCAACTTTTGAAGTAGAATTTCTGTGAGCTGATTTGTCTGTTTTTCTATTTGATTTGAGAACACCGATTTGACTATACTAAATGCCTATTTAATAGTGTTGGCGTTTACTTGATGTAAATCCATTATAATTGAATATAATTTTAAATTAATAATTGACGAGGCCGATACTTGATGTAAATCGATAAACATAATAAAACAATTGTTACTGATATACACATATATTAAAAAGAATACTGCATGACGTACGTTTCGATGATATTCACCTTTTTCAAATGCTACGTCTAGACTCATGACATTTCTCGAATACATACAATATATAAACTTAAATTATGAATACAGAGAAAACAGGTAGATAACAAGTAGAAGGGATCAATTCATACTGAACTAATATATAGGAAACTAAGTAATTTTGAAAAGATTGAGAAGGGGGCTTGAGGTATGATCGATTTGGCTGTTCAAAATGTTGCCAGAATATTTGTATTTATTAATTTCTACCTGTTATCTACCTGTTTTCTCTGTATTCATAATTTAAGTTTATATATTGTATGTATTCGAGAAATGTCATTACTCTGCACGTAGCATTTGAAAAAGGTGAATCTCATCGAAACGTACGTCATGCAGTATTCTTTTTAATATATGTGTAAATCAGTTTAACAATTGTTTTATTATATAATTTCAAATTGAAACCCTTGAACTTATGATTTACACTTTATTCCCTTCATAGCATGGCGCGTTTCGTCGTTACAAACGTCGTGACAAAAAACTGTATCGGAAAGCTCTACGATTAGTATTTTCTTATCAGTCGAATAGAAATCGTAAATATAATAGTTTAACATACTTTGGAAACGTCAGTCAAAAAGTCAAAACCTTTTTAAAAAAACATAATTTTAATATTTCATTCAAAACGATCAATAATTTATCGGGACACATTAAGCAAAATAAAAACAAAATTGAAAGAGAAGACAAATCAGATGTTTACCAATTGAATTGTGGATATATATATATATATATATATATATATATATATATATATATATATATATATATATATATATATATATATATATATATATACGTGGCATATTGTAAACACACTACTCAACAAATCAAGTACAATCTAAAATGTTGGTACCATCAGGTGATCCAGAAGAAACAGCTGATAGATTTAACAATTATTTTATTAATGCTGCCCCAGATTTATGTAAAATGCTCCCTGTCAGTAAAAAATATATTGCAGAACCCCTTAGGTATATCATAAACATGTCCTTCATAGAGGGAATTTTTCCAGACAAACTAAAGATTGCTATTATAAAACCAATTTACAAGAAAGGACCTATCGACGAACCAGACAGCTACCGACCAATAAGCATACTATCATCTTTTTCGAAAATCTTTGAAAAATTACTGGCTAATAGACTTTTGAGTTTCTTTAAGAAATTTCAAGTCTTCAATGAAAACCAACATGGATTCTTGCCAAGCAGGGGAACAGAAACTGCAATTTTGGAACTCACTCAATCTATACTGATTGCCCTGGAGAAAGGAGAAATCCCAATTGCTCTTTTTCTGGATCTATCCAAAGCGTTCGATTGTGTTGAACATGAAAGGCTTCTTACAAAGTTGAATTATTGTGGAATAAGGAACAAACAACTTGATTTACTCAAAAGTTACCTGAAGAATCGAGTCCAGTATGTGAAGATTGGTACAGATGATGGTTACATCTCCAAGTATTTAAACACTTCAATGGGAGTTCCACAAGGCAGCATACTGGGACCTCTTCTCTTCATACTATACATCAATGATCTTCCAAGGGTATTGCCACATAATGCAAATACAACCATATATGCAGATGACACAAATATAGTTATCACAGCGACGAACGAAGCTGCTGCAATGCAGGATTGCAAATATTCTCTCAAAGTTGTTAAAAATTGGTGTAATCAGAACCGGCTTATTATCAACGTTAACAAGACAGATTGTATATTCTTTCAAACTGACCGATCAGTCCAGCGTGCACCTCGGTCTTTGACACTGGAGGATATTGAATTACCAATAGCTTCTAGTGCCAAATTTTTGGGAGTATATCTGGACTGCAAACTAAAATTTAAAGAACATATAGATTATTTGACTAGGAGACTTTGTTCTGTGGTGTTTTCTCTCAATGTTATGAAGCACCATGTCGATATAGATACCTTAATGGTAATCTATTTTTCAAATTTTCAGTCGTTTGCTTTCAAGCGATAATGTAAACTTATGAAATGAATAAAATTATATTATTATTATATATATATATATATATATATATATATATATATATATATATATATATGTATATATAGATTTTGGTTCTAGAATACAGGAACATAAATATAGCTTCGCGCATAATAAAAGTAATTCGAATTATGCAAACCATTTATTAACAGAAAACCATACTTTTGATACGAATTTCAAAATTTCACACAATATACAGAAAAGTAGTCAATTAGATTATTGGGAAATAGTGGAAACAAATCGGCTTAAAAATTATGGAAATTTGCTCAATGAACAGATAGAATTAAACAATTCACCCTTGTTAAACCAGAATTGAACAATTCACCCTTGTTAAACCTTTTTCAGGTAATAAAAATTAGATGTCAGAATGGAATATCTTAAAATATTGTTATTATTTTGTAAGCATCTGAAGAAGTCGTTTGTAACGACGAAACGCGTCATCCTATGTAGTCAATAAAGTGTAAATCATAAGTTCAAGTGTTTGAGTTTAAGTTTATATTCAATAAATTCAATGCAGCACTATTCAATAACTATTTGCTTGATATTCATGACGAATTAATATCTGGATGTCCAGAAAAAAATTGTTGATATATAGTTATGTCATTCCTGTGACCACTATTTTGTCAATAATAATCAGTTACGATTTCATATTTTCATTTTGTTTTTGATTTAACTCGACAGAGTTTCCGAAGAAACAAATTTGAGTTACTCACGTTAAATGACCCATTCAAACAATTTTTCTGACAATCTTGTGTCAGTTCTGCTTCAGTTATTTCACTCCACCATAGCATTGTGAGTGCTATTTCAGAAAATTTCGTAGGGGAGGATTTAAGAACAGAAGACGAAATAAATGAACTTCATCACCTGGTTAATTTTAGACTTTCTGAATACAATGTATTTTATTTGGGTGCTACATGTAGGCGATAGTGTACTTCTGAATCGAAATTTTTTTTTCAGTTATGCGCCATTTCATACTACCCAGCGCGTCATTTGTTGTGAAATTTCGTAACGAGAAACCATATTTCTTAGCTGCTCTGTATGGAAGTACCGTAGAAAACTTCATCGCTCGTGTAATTGGCAAACAAACGTGTTGTTATTGATCGTTTGAGGAAAATGTCGTTGTTATTGGTCGGAACTTCCGTTTTACGTCCCTATTTTCTGTTTGTTAGAACAGAATACGACAATACATTGAAATGTTGACATTTTTATCGTTTGTAATAATGTCTGTTGATGTTGAAGACTTCTGGGTTTTTCAATTATTTATGGAAGTGTTACAAAGTGGATACTATTCGTTTGTTTTTGGATGGGGTTTATTGAAGGTAGCACTGAGTTTCATGAAACTTATTAGTGAGGGAAAATCTGTCATTGGATATGAGATATGACGCCAGAAAAACTTCTGAACTGCCAAATTCACATGATTACGATGAGAAAATTCCAAATACGTGTTTTAGCAGAATTTAAAGACATTCTGTCATATATGACAGGACCGAAAGTACTAATCTTAAATTAACAGAAAGTCATTGTGTTCATCATGAGTTCTTAAGTCTGTATATTTCATTCAATAGTAATGATATATATTGATATAATTGATCTGCTTTAATTGATCTGATTTTCACCAAATTAGGTAATCTTATTCAATGAAAGGGAAATTTTAGCGCAAATACTCAGTATTTGGGATTCATAACTTTCTTCCACTTTCTGTACTCCTATTATACAGAGAACTCCGAAAATTTTTTTCCTGATCTGAACCCAAAAAATATCAGTTGATCTCTATACATTTCGTTTGAATCCACTAAAAGGTTAATTTATGTGACATAGTTATAAAATTGATAATGAGTTCAGAAAAATCTTCTACATTGGACAAATTTAGACCTCCATTAGTGAGAAATAATCGTTTTTTCAAATTTAACTATGCTTTTTATCGTCGTTCTAGATATGGACTTTAGACTGCATATCCCAATCTTTTAAACTTTGTTCATCTACCTTGCATTTCATTGTGACTGTCTTTAATATTAATTCGACTTCGTTTACTCTATTACAATATGTGTTCTGAAGGATTATTATGAAAATTCCATTGATGATCTATATTTTGTAACTCGTAAGAAATTGCACGAAATATATCGGTCTAACTCGAATATTTACTGAAAACACTCGCCTCAAAAATCAAACATAACATGTTATATTAGAAAAACATGGAAATAATATACCGAAATGTATTATTTCGGTATTACTAACTTCGTAAACTTAGAATTTGTGTGTTCCTGTACGTTTTTCGAAAAACAAATATAACATTTTTCATTATATGAAATATTATTTAGTATGAATCAAATATATTTGAAAAATGGCTTGACACTGCGTTTCCACGAATGACATCGATCCGTACCCAACCCGGAACACCACCACTTGTCCAAACAAAACTTATTGAAAATCAATCAGAATGCAAAAGGTCGAAGACTGCAGAACGCGACTGAAATTTGTAACCTTCATTTTCCATATAACTATGATTAACGAGATGAATAAAACATGGACGCTCATTCAGATTATTTATTTACAGTTGTGAATCAATATTACGAAGCGGAAGTTGTCTCTGAATATGTAATAAGAGGAAATACTGCTGTCCTCAAGTGCAACATTCCCTCTTTCGTTGTTGATTTCGTCCGAGTGGAAGCGTGGATAGGTTCTGACAATTCGGAGTATACTTTTAATACCAATTACGGTACTTAGACTAATTCTATGTTCAACATTTTAATACCAGGGATTCATTTCCCTGCACCCAACCTGTCCTAAAGCCTTCTCCAGACTGGACAAATCAATTCTCACTTCAGTGGCACATTACGAATAAAATACATTACGAGTAGTAGTCAGTATTGTTACGAATTATAGTTTCGACGGATAAATTCCAATAATAACTAACTTTTAACAATCAATAAATATCCTTTATTTACAAACTGAAAATGAACACAACAAATGTCAATATCACTTATGTCACACTTCTGTCTATTTCACTGTACTCTAGATAACTGTTGTGATATATTATTCTATGAGTGTAAATATTCAACGACACTAGTATTTTGACTTATATTTATCCTTATTTGCAAAGAACCAACTATTCGACACGTGGTTGTTGTACTCGAGCGAAGGCTGGAGCGAGAGTCACAGAGGTAGTGATATCCCCTGAACATCGAAAATCAACCTACGAGAAGAGCTCTCTGGTCGTGCCTATGACGGTTCTCAATAGTCTCATCATTTCTCGGAACGTCCATAAACCATAGAGGCGGCTTCAGGGCAAATCTGTAACAGTTTATACGAAGTAAATATTGAGACTCTTCTTCGAAATATTTCAAATAAAACTCAAAGGGAGTCTTCACAAATGTTGTCAACGAGAACGAACTCATCACTTTCGAGAATGAATATTAAGTGCGCTCCGAAAAAAATAATATAATTATATAATATAATAACGAAAGTGATAGGTTCGTTCTCGTTGATTTGTGTAGACAGAGTTTTATTTAAAATATTTCGATTAAGAGTCTCAGTATGTACTAGTATGAATGGTTTGTGAATCTTGAAACTATATATAAACTATATATAAATATATATATATATATATATATATATATATATATATATAACGGGTGTTTTTTTTTAGAGGTATAGAACTTTAAGTTGGCATTACTGTTGAAGATGGCGACCGATTTAACAGCTGAGAATTGATTTATTCTCAGTTTGGTTTGGCAATTCATCATGAATAGACTCACGCCTGAATAACGCTTGCAAATAGTGCAATTTTATTTCGAAAATAATGGTTCTGTGCGGAATACGTATCGATTATGAAGCGATGAGGATGAAGCGCACTTCTGGTTGAATGGCTTCGTCAACAAACAAAACTGCCGCATTTGGAGAGAAGATAATCCTCAAGTGTATGCCAAAACACCGTTACATCCAGAAAAACTGACTGTTTGGTGCGCTTTATGGGCTGCTGGAATCATTGGTCGGTACTTCTTCAAAAACGATGATGGCCAGAACGTTACAGTCAATGGTGATCGGTATAGAGCCATGAATACTAACTTTTTCATTCCTGAATTGAACAACCATGATGTCCAGGAGCTGTGGTTTCAACAAGAAGGCGCAACATGTCACACAGCTCGTGCCACAATCGATTTATTGAAAGACACGTTTGGTGACCGCCTAATTTCACGTTTTGGACCTGTGAATTGGCCTCCAAGATCTTGTGATTTAACACCGCTAGACTACTTTCTGTGGGGCTATGTAAAGTCATTGGTCTATGCGGATAAGCCACAAACGCTTGACCATTTGGAAGACAATATTCGCCGTGTTATTGCCGATATACGGCCACAAATGTTGGAAAAAGTCATCGAAAATTGGACGTCAGATTGACTACATCCGAGCCAGCCGTGGCGGTCATATGCCAGAAATCATATTTAAAATGTAATGCCACAAGATTATCTTTCGAATAGAAAAAAATTCTTGTCAATCGAATGATCCATCGTTGTTTTATTGCAAATTAAAGTTCTATACCTCTAAAAAAACACCCTTTATATATATATATATATATATATATATATATATATATAATGAATTGGTTATTCGAAAAGTACAATTCTTTTTCCTAGAAAACGAGTTTTTCTGCGTATAGTTTTGTTAAATTGGTTACCATTTTGTGACTGAATAATTGTTGCTATTTTTTGGTGTCATTTGTTTTAAAAATAATTCAAAGGGTTAACTACGGTACATATCGAAATGTAAACAGTTCGTCAAAGAATTATTTTCATGTGTAAGTAGTTATTTATTGTAGAAAGAGATATTTATGAAAAAATTACAAATTAAAGGTGTGCTAAGCGTTGTTATGTTTAAAGTTGTTCGGTAATGTAGATTCTTCACTATTTTGTCAAGACTTTCATTGCCTATAAATTTAAGTTCAAATTCTGAAACAGGAGCTTTGATTAAATGATAAATAAATAGGAGTGAAGTGGAAAAAAAAACTGAAAAATGATTAATGATTAGTAACCTGAGAGCTGAAACAAAAAGGTATTATAAAAATAAAATAAAATAAATGAATAAATTTTTACCGAAATGAATAAACGTTTCTGTTAGTAGGTCTCTAACCTTTCAGAGAGAAATCTGAGTTTTCACTTGAGGGACTCAGTTTTTACTCAAGTGAACACTAAGTTTTTAATTGAGAACGGCAAGAGATACATAATTAACCAAAACGTCGTGTTAATTCGATTTATGATTAAACCTTCCTTTTGTTCAGAATTTATTATCATTTTATATTTTTGTTTCAGCTTTGAAGATACGAATCATTTATCTTTTTTCAAGTTTTTCCCTGTTCATTTCGATTTATTTATCATTTAATTCGTTCATTCAATCATAGTCCCTTTTGAGAATTTAAACTTGAATGTATAGGCAACGGAATCCCGACAAAATAGTGGCATTGTTACGTTGTTAATTAAGTTCCTATTTGGAATTTACCATTGATCAAGAAATACTTGGCTACGTGAACACAGAATCCCCGTATTATATTCGAAAATAATCGACGTTGCTTATAATAGGAATATATTTTTATCTGGAGTATAATGCAATATTTCTGACGTTCCCCATATTTTGAATTTTCAGTTGTCAATCAATTTTACAAAGCCGAAATACTCACTGAATATGTTATACGAGGTAACACAGCGGTCCTAAAATGTAGCATACCTTCATTTGTTGCGGATTATGTATACGTGGAATCTTGGATCGATGAAGCTGGAAAAGTTTTGACAACTTCGAAAGATTACGGTAATTACCTGTGTTATTTTTTTTTTAGTTGTATCACAGTACTATGTGACGGAAGCCGAAAATGAATACGTCATTCGCGGTAATGCTGCTGTCATGAAATGCAAGATTCCAAGTTTTGTAGCTGATTTTGTAGTAATCGATTCTTGGATTGCTGACGACGGCCAAGTCCATAAGTACAATGATGACAGCAACTACGGTATTATTTTATGTCTCAACGATTATGTAAATCGAGACAACCTATGTTTGGTTATCCCTCATATACCTACCAAATCGATAATTTTGAATCTACCTTCTCCTTAACCTTTTCCAGTACGTACCGAATCACAGAGCGGCTTTCAAATCGACAATTTCATTTCATACAAACGAATTTGTGCGGCTTTGACAAAGCGAACGAAAACACGGAAACCATGGGAACCCACGGTTTCACCATGCGTTTTGCGGGGATAAAAAGTAGACTATGGTATTCTATATTCTATAACATATGCAATTGCCAATTTCCATTCCTACTTGATAAGCGGTTCTGGCAATATTAAATGACAAGCAACTATAAAAATTTTTCAGCAATTTTATTTATAATTGAAATTCCTTCCGATCTCTATTTCGATTTAACTAAAAATTGACAAATATTTTAATTAATTTATATGTACTCTAAGTGTATTGAAATTAATCACAGTTATGATCTGTGACTTGTAATGTAAAGAGATACTTCTAAGTTTAATTTTTGTTTGTGTATTGCCTGTCGAAAACTATGAGATATCAACAATCTTTTCAAAATAAATTTATATATGTAGAATAAAGACTAAATTTACTGTTCAGATTCTCACCATTTCTACTACTCAATCAATACAAAAATTGGAGTCTTCTCCAAAGTCAGGGTCAACTTACTAGTTCAGTGAATTTTTCACGTTATTCTCACAATATCTCATATTCCATATTAACTGTAGTTGAAATATATCCCCATGTAGGTACCTACCTATTACTTTTCAGTTAGCACCTGGCTAAAATAAGAAATAAGAGCATCGTAACAGGCATGGTGCTTGAGATACATGAAGGTACATGAATACGAGTAAGAAATTTTGTTACCGACAGTAGGTACCTATACCAAGTATAATCGTAGATGTTTATAATCAGTTATGGCGTACAAATTCGGAGATTCGTACAAAGTCGCACCACGTCCATCGAAGTTCAAATGACGAGTTCCTTGCAGAACGAAACATATATGTCTCGCACTTCCATCAGGTGTGGCATCGATTTCAATATTTCTCTAACATATATCCCTTGAAGGATGATGGAGACATCACATCGTACACGTTCACATATCTAGCTCTACTATAACATTCTCTTGATTAATTTGAATTTTTCAAATGAATGTTCTAGTGTTCATTTTCTTAAATATTTCATTCAGTGCCATAAGCACAAAAAAATTTCATTTCCTATATATATATATATATATATATATATATATATATATATATATATATATATATATATATATAACGAAATTTTCGACATGTATTATTCAAGACAAAATGTAAAAAAATGTTCACATAGTAGTCATGTTATATAATAAGTATTAAATATATTATATGATATATGTGATAAATATTTCATTTTATTCAACTGATTTCAGTAAAGCTTGTCAATCAGAGAAAAAACAAGTACTAAATTGATTTGTTAATGACTGATTTCTGCACAATTCAGTAATGTTTCTAACCAAATGTATAATAGCACATTAACACTCATTTCCATCAATTTGCAAACTTTATATTAATGGTAGATCAAAGTTGGCTATTTCGATCGATAATTAGGTGATAAAACTTATATGAACAGTGCTGACTAAACTTAAGTATCTCTCGTAAGAAATAATCATAAATTACAGCAGTGGTTCCCAAAGTGGATTATGTTGATACCTAGAGGTCTATGATAACTATCAGGGATTCATGCTTCTGACCTCTGAGGTGCTTCTGCATAATGTCAGGTGATTGAGCATTGCCACTGAATGAACAACTGTTTTCTCTATAAATTCTTGAAAGTTCTTTTTCGTTTTATATCATTTTGTCATAAAGTTTCGATAAAATTGCTTGTCATATTGTTAATAAAGATCGTTTCGCTATAGCAAAAAATACCTTCCATGCTTATGTTGTTTATTAATATAGATAAAGAGTATGGATAAAATCAATGAGGTTAGGAAGTGCAAAAGTTTGAGAACTGCTGATTTACAACGATAGTTGATATCTTTTTCCATTACACTTTGATTTGTGTTTGTTTGGATTTTCCGATTTAGCATCACGAGAATTACGTAACTTCTATTTTGTAAATTGATTTTATTTCAAAAATTAACATCGACTAAATGCCGCACATTTAAAAGCGATAAATCCTTCATAAAAGAATCGTCAATTATGAGATAAGAAGTAATTATGAGTATGCAGGTATAACACAAGGTGATAAATTATGTTCCTTTGTCCATTATATATAGGACTGATTTTTTAACTTCTTCTCAACTCTTAATTAAAGGTGAAATTTGAATTAAATACGCTTAGAAACATCATATTGTTTACATCGTTATCCTATTTTGAAGTGAATTTGTTCCTACAGTTTTTCTCCAATTTGAACACGAGCACTGGAAAAACCGCAAATTGTTTTTCATGTCAAAATGACGCAGGAACATTTGTCAATTGCTTCAAATTATTCTCATATAAGTACGAGTATGTTGTGAAACTTTAAGTTTATTATGAAATGTGATATCTATTTACATCACATTTGAGAAGTTATAGAAGTTGACTGATATAGTATTTTTATGTGAAAGTTCATTTTGCTTTTGTTAATTTCACTTTTTAACGAGAAAGCTCAGAAAAAAGACATAAATTCGACAGAATTGGTGCAGTTCCCCTGATGATAGTAATCTGAAACGTCCGACTGATGCCGTTTAAAGCAAAATAAATATTGTATGAAAAGTTGGTAAATTGATGAAAATTCTGCTACATATTAATTGAAGGAATTAAAAGTATCATTGACTGGACTGTACATTATTGAAATGAGCTTTTGGTAAAAAAATAGATCAATTATTCTATAAAACATATCTTTATCTTTTCAGGAATATTTCTATCTGATATAATGATAGATAAAATAAAAAAGATTTTGATTTACTTCATGGCAATTTGCTTCTTTGGAGTTACTTGGAATTCTAAACTACATAAAACCCTAAAAAAATAACAATTGGAAATATATCACAACATTTTTGAGGAATTGGAAAAAATATATTTCACTTCAAAATAAATTCATGTCCGCTGTTTTTAAATGTCTGTCTCAGAAAATGCTCATAGTTTTCAAAATTATATCGGGACAATTCCTTACTGTAGTATATAGATATATAGATCATGCAAAATATTGAAGTTTGTGAAGTCAGTGCTATAATTTCAATTTAAATTCTTTTCGTTTCATAATCGTTCCATGATCTTATATATTTTGAGCTACCTGATTTCATCGAAATACATATATTTTTAAGATAGTGTTATTTTAAGTGTAGTTTGATCAATATTGTCACAAATTGCTGTTAACTTACTTACTCAGATAAGTGGATGTTAGTTTAATTTTTTTGTTAATTTAGTCCCAGTTGATGACAAATTTTGAAAATTGAGGCAATGACAACTGAATACATTTCTGCATTTTCGTTTAATCTTCCATAAAACGAGGGCTTGTTGAAGATTTGTTTTTCATTTTTTGCGTGAAATTGAAATGTATTATATCTGGAACACATCCAAGGGCCTGAGAAATATTTATTATTCGTATGGTCATGAATCATGTCAAAGTACAGTGTGATAGACTTCTTAAATAGTAAAATTATTGCAGCTCGCACATGGGACCTTGAGAATTCACACACACTCTCACATACAAAGAGCGAACTCTGCCGGATTCGCAGACAGTTTTTTTATTCTGTTTTTGGCGCCTACAATTTCGTTATTTTCAAGCTCGGCATATCTGTCACGCGTGTAGCCTAATCAACTCAATAATTTGAACGCACAAATTGTCAGTGCAAAATTATTCAATCTGGTTTGTTTTATCGAAATGATCGGTAAAAACTCATTTTCCTAATTTAAATCACAACGCAATTTATTGAATTTCTTTCTGATGTTGGCAGTATTTTTATGCATATCTAGATTCAAAACTGTATAATGTTTCTCACTGAAATCATTTGGAGGAAATCTCGCAATATATAAGATAGATATTTGTAAACTATTTCACCATGTAGACCTTGCATCAGTGTTCCTTGTTATCCTTGGAATCTCTTCATATATTCCCATCAATTTTAATACAATTTGAATATTTAATTATTAGTTTTAGTCAATGAATTTTGATTGGTGTTTTTCTTTAAAATAGAAGCACTAAACAATAATATTTCACGAGAACAAATCTGTCTAGGTTATCTTTCTAGCAAGACTATCAAAATTATGGAAATATCAGTTTTTCTGCTAGAATTATTGCATTGCATACCTTATTTCACTTGAAAAATGATTTGTATACTAATGTGAAACTCTATTCAAAACTGATAGTGATGTCCAGGTTGAACTTTGTCTCATAATAATCCCTGGCCTACCAAATCGAAATCGTTGAAAAAATCAAATTCAAATTGTTAATCAAATTATGGGATAGTCTCTTAACAATTGATCTTATGTAGTTGCATTCTTTTAATAAGTTGGTAAAAACCTTAAAGAATGTATCCATAATTTCATTGCCTTGTTTTGTATTTGGTAAGAAGTTATTTACCGAAAGAAAATACAGTTTGAACATTTAGTGCGCTTTATGTTAGGATTTTAGTAAATATATTCTAAATTTCATTATTACGAGGGTGGGGGGAAAAGTTTCTGGCCTGACCAAGAAAAACGATGTTTTGAAATTTTTTTTGCTTTATTTCTCAACATAATCTTCATCAACATCGATACATTTCTCATAATGGTGTTCTAATTTAGTTATACCAGTTTTAAACATAGATTCGTCAAACTGCTCAAAATACTGATTTATAGTTTGGATAACGTCTTCGTTGCTCTCAAACCTTTTACTTACCGCCAATCCATTTTTGAGTTTGGGGAAACTGGTAATAGTCGCTGGAGCCTAAGTCTGGAAAGTAGGGAGGATGCCAGTGATACCAGTGATAACCTTACCCTTAAAAAACAGTAGCCATAACCTTGTTTGTCGATAAAATTGTTTTTGCCTTCTTTGGAGTTGGTTCCCGCTATCCAACCCACTGTTTCGACTGTTCTTTATTTTCAGGAGTGTAGTGGGAACTCAAATCTCATTAACACTTATGAATCGACGCAAAAATTCGTTTAGATTACGCCTATACAGTGCCAAATTTTCGTTAGAAATGCTTTTTCGATTCAGTTTTTGGTCGAGCGTTAGCAAACTTGGCACCCATCTTGCACACAGCTTTTCCTTGCTCAAATGGTTGTGCAAAATATTTCGCACACGTTCAGTTGACGTCCTACAAGTCGCTGAGACTTGTGATGAGATAGCTGATATCTCATGCACTTTCAATCTGCGGCTTTTCAATACTATTTGATGGATTTCCTCAATCATTTATGAAGTTGTGACCTCAACGGGCCGAGCTGAGCGAGGCTCGTCAGAGGTGCTCGCACGACCCATTTTGAATTCAGAAACCCACTGCTTAATAGTTCAATATGATGGGAAGGAGTCTCCTAGTGTTGATTCCATCTCTCCTTTTATTTGTTTTGGTGTAAAATCTTTGAAATAGAAGTATCTGATCACAGCACGTTTCTCCAATTTTTCCATTTTCACGAAAACAATGGAAGCGTCCCGCGAAATCTGCTCCAAACGCAAACTAACGTAGCAATTAGGTTGAAACTTTACATACAAGCTCAGTAGGAATGGTACCGTAGTACGCCGCTCCAAAAGTAGACCTAGTGGCGCCATTTCTTGGTCAGCCGGAAACTTTTCACCCCACCCTCGTATTATATAAATCGAAGGAAATGTTTTTCCAGAAGTGTTCAAAACTTATAATATATTAGATTTGATTGATTGTGATAATCAATAAAATCACACATGTCTTTCTAGTGACACTATTGTCAAGACAAGTTTATTTTCACTCGAAATAAACAAATAAAGAAAGTAAAGATTAATATGTGTACAGTAAATTCTCCCTTCGATTATTAACTTCATCATATTTGGAGATGCAGGTCAAATGTTAATCATTTTTATTGGTTCAATACATCAAGTAAAATGATTTAAAACACTTAGTAAGAACTTTCTATTGAATTGTCTCCATTATTCATATATAATCTCATATTTCAACACTTTTATTGGCACGTATTTAATGCTTTTTTTTAATTTTTCGTTTATATAGTGGTGGCTCAATCATACGAGGTAGAAGCGGATAATGAATATGTTATCAGGGGAAACTCAGGCGATAATGAAATGTGAGGTACCTTCGTTTGTGTCAGACTTTGTAGTGGTCGAAAACTGGAAAGACTCTAAAGGAAATACCTACTTACCAGGAGAAAATTTTGGTAACCTACTTTGATGAACATTAAGATTATTCAAATCACTTCCTTCTCTCCAAATCCATTTTATCTGATAACTTAAAAATGCGGATGTCTGAATATCATCTAATATTAGCATAGAACTTAAAAGAATAAAGTATTCTCAAAAGCTTTTCTCCTGTTCGATCTCTTTCACATTTTCGAAGTGTTAGTGATGATAAATATTTCTTCCAAAACGTTATTAACAGATTTTCACAACAGTATTCTACATTCGAAAAATATCTGAGCAAGTTTACATTTATAAAGAATTCATAAGTTCTCCTTATCGACTTACGCATCATATTTTCAAACAATGATTATAAAACCCATTTGGGTAAAAAATATATTGTAATAAGTTGGAATTCCGTTTGTTACGTTATTGCATAACTCCATACTGGCTCAAAAATAACATATTTTTAGATATATTATTTTTGACATATTTATGAAATATATTTAAACATATATGAAAACTTTCTTTCTTACAATAAGAAAAGTATTATTCTAAAATGTAATATTTTATTCATTTACATATTTTTAATGTTTTCAAAAAATATAATCAATTTGCCACACTGTTAAATGGTCAACAATATAAAGGATGTTTTTTTAGAGGTATAGAACTTCAAATTGCAATAAAACAACGATGTATTATTCGATTGACAAGAATTTTTTTTTTATTCGAAAGTTAATCTTGTGTCATTACATCTTAAATATGATTTCTGGCAAATGACCGCCACGGCTGGCTCGGATGTAGTCCAATCTGGACGTCCAATTTTCGATGACTTTTTCCAACATTTGTGGCCGTATATCGGCAAAAACACGGCGAATATTGTCTTCCAAATGGTCAAGCGTTCATGGCTTATCCGCACAGACCAAATGACTTTACATAGCCCCACAGGAAGCATCAAGAAATCACAAGATTTCGAAGGCCAATACACAGGTCCAAAACGTGAAATTAGGCGGTCACCAAACGTGTCTTTCAATAAATCGATTGTGGCACGAGTTGTGTGACATGTTGCGCCGTCTTGTTGAACCACAGCTGGAAATCATGGTTGTTCAGTTCAGGAATGAAAAAGTTAGTATTCATGGCTCTATACCGATCACCATTGACTGTAACGTTCTGGCCATCATCGTTTTTGAAGAAGTACGTACCAATGATCCCACCAGCCCATAAAGCGCACCAAACAGTCTTTCTGGATGTATGCCATTCAACCAGAAGTGCGCTCCATCGCTATACAAAATTCGCTTATGAAAATCTGGAACAACGGCAATTTCTTTTTGGGCGCATTCGACGAATCTACGCCTTGCTTGATGATCGTTTGGCTTCAATTCTTGCACGATCTGGATTTTGTAAGCACGCAATCAAGATCCTTCCGCAAAATCTTCCATAAGGTAGATGAACGCAGATCCAATTCCAGTGCTCGATGGCGGATGGTCTAATTCGGGTCTTCCTCAATGCTACGCTCTACAGTAGCAATAGCTTCTTCGACGGCGTACGGCGTCTCTGGGGATACGAGTTGTCAATAAGAGTAAACGTGGTGCGAAAAAGTTCCATGGTTAATCGAATTAACTGCTCTGAAGGACGATTTTGTCGACGATAAAATGGACGTAGTGCGCGATTGGTATTCCGCACAGAACCGCAGAAACATTATTCTCGAAATAAAATCACACTATTTGCAAGTGTTGTTCAGGCGTGAGTCTATTCATGATGAATTGCTAAACCAAACTGAGAATAAATCACTTCTCAGCTGTTAAATCGGTCGCCATCTTCAACAGTAATGCCAACCTAAAGTTCTATAGCTCTAAAAAAACACCCGTTACAATCATAATTATAAGAATTTATATATGTTTATATATAAATGTATATATTTTTTTTTTGCAAAATTATCTATCATTCTTTAATAAATGTAGGAAAATAGATTTGCGCTTTGTGGAAAAAATTTATATTGAACATTAAAGCGAATTCATGGAGAAAATTTTGCTTGTCGGTTGAATTAAATTGTTTTAAAAATAAAGAAAACTTTTCTAAGAAGATTCGTTAATAAGGTAATGCATATTATATTCATACATATGGTTATATAGTTTGTTTTCCTAATGTCTCTCTTCTCTGTTTTTCCAGTCCCTTCAACTTTTACTTCTTTACTTTTCAATCCGAAACGTTGGGAAATTAAAAATAATAAATAAAAGTTTTTTTTTTATTATTTATATATTTGCACGAATATATACCATATATTCGAAAACAATATGCAATTCAACATATATATACCTATATAAATGAAAGTGAACATTGTCGGCATATCCCGTAGATTGGTAGCAGGCGTTGACACGTGTTTCGAGCTTATTGGCTGTCCAATTATTTATATATTATACCTATATATATATATATATATATGCGAATTTGAAATATTTTGACAATTTTACCTATCGATCGGCGTGAAAACTTCTCTGCATTATAAGTTAGACTCATGAAATGAGTCATTAGAATCTTCAAAAGGAAGATGAGTAAATGTTAAATGCTGTAGAGAATTTGTTTCAGAAAAATACTGAGCGGAAAAGATTGGTTACGTTACCTACAAGATATACGATTAGCATACTTAGCATCCTACAGATTAACAAGAAAAATATTTTATGAATTTTCAACAGTTGCGGCCTCACATATAAATATACATTTAAATATATATCTAAATATATTCAAAATAGTTTACAGGAATTGTGGATACTTGAGTTCATCCTCATTAATCTTCATCCTTGTTTGAAATAAATAAGTCTAGGGTCGGAAGAAGTCGCAATATACACTGCGAAATGATTTCAACGGAAGGAGCCTCAAATTAGAATGGTAGTCCAGGTGGAGTATTGGACTAGTGTTGTTTGACTGCAATAATAAACTATCTTATACAAATGGGAGTTAAAACCGAGGAATTCAAAATAAATTATATCATTCATTTGAACTTCTAATTCTGCACGCAGTTTATAGTGAAATAAAGCTTATGCGTTTTTAACAATAAACAAATATGCACTAATTCCAAACTTTTTGTCTAAGAATGTATTGCATATTTTTCATACTTATGGATAACAAATCACTCAAAAAATATTTTGAAGATTTTATTAGTTCTTTTGATAAGGTACTCTCAAAGTGCAAATGAAGAGAAAATGTTTTAAGCGACTTGCGAAGTTTCAAAAGTATAAAGATGTGAAGATTGGCTAAAAATCATGAAAAAACTATAAAGTATTCATTACTGCAAATTAAATTTCATTACCGCTATACATTTCAAAATGAACTGAAATTTTAACATAATAGAATTTAATCTCTTCAGTTATATAACTTAAAATTGAAGATTTTGTAATTCAATGTGTTCGAAGGCGTTCAGGAATAGTTTTGTGCCTATATTAAAATTTTATGATAACATATTCATATATTTTGAGTAATTTTTCAAGATAAAAAATTGTGAGGTATTCATACACGAAGTGTAAATTCTTCCAATGATCAAAATTAACAAAATATGAAAGGATAATACGTATCAGTTAATAGTAGGTATCATTGGTCCGAATTCGAAAGTCCGTTACATTAGTTCTAGTTTTTGTTATTTACGCAGATAGAAATGGTCGCAATAACCATATTCGGATACAAATTATATTTTTCAGCATCAATTGGAGAGAATGTCTGCAGGGAAAGATACTGAATTCAACTCAATGAACGTAAAATTAATTTATATTTATCATATTTTACTCACAATACTAGAATACGCGAAAAAACCATTGCCATAATAATTAATTGTTTGATAATAATCATTATTTCTTCCTGTGAAACCTTATGACAATGATTTGTATTTAAAAAAAATTATATCTCGTTAATCGTTATTTCGGTTTATTCAAATCGAGTGTTATGTAGATGTTTATGAACTAACTTTCAAAAAACCATTTTTGTGATCAGAACCAGTATCGTATCCTAGTAAGGGTATATTTTGAAATACATACAGCAATAACTTTTTATCAATTGGAATCTCAATTAGGTACTCTCAAAAATAAGGATATTATGTTACCAATTTCAGATGTTAGTGTGTCATATACTACAACCAGTGCAGACCTTTTATTATCAATACGATTATTTTTGGATAAATCTCAAGAATTTGTTTTCTCAAATCGTTGTCGAGTATATCCTATAGCTGACCCATTCATTTTTTGTGGAATATCTATTTACTCTTCACAACTGTTGTTATGATCTCACCGACTAATCTGAAACAATTCTCTAATGAGATTGACATAATTAAAGAATTTTTTAAACATAATGATATATTTATACTGATAAAGATAATTGGTAATTATCTTTCTCTTGTACTGAAGTGTGGTTTTGATTTGATAGTAGTTTCATGATTGCTACGTTATTTCAACTTGATTGTTTTGAATATTTTATACAGATTGTTATACAACACCAGACTAATGGTAATTGTTATGAACAATAAATTATTAACAAAAATGAAATTTGTCATTGAAATATAATGTTATACTATTTAAGATTCAGCTATATAATTTCACCAGTTTTGGGTTCACATACTTTATCGGTAATGATACTTGAGATGACTGAAAGAAATCAACGAAGAACATTTTTCCTTTTCGATGTAATCTATTGGAGTATAATCAATCTTAAATTATTTGCAGTGGTTCAACAGTTTTATCAGAGTCGTGTAATTGACGAATTCGTGTTAAAAGGCAACACCGGAATTCTGAAATGTTTAGTTCCAAGTTTCGTCACGGATTACGTTCAAATTGAAGCATGGATTGCGGACGATGGCACCACTTTCAAATATGAACCTTCTATGAATCATGACAGCGGTAAAGAAAGCTAAAATTGAAAGAAATAATGAAACATTCACTCATGTTCCCTTCCTCGTGTCCAAATCTAGAATTTGTCGTTCATAAGTAGAAAAATCTGAGAAATGTATAAATATTATAAAAGGCAGTTGGTACTTACTTATTAATATACACATTTAGGATTATTTCACTGTTTTTCTACAGTTTTTCATGAGTTTTTGGTTGAAACCAAAAAAAACAGTTTTTTTTTGAATAATCGAAATTATTTTCGAATGATGCAATGAATTTTTTTATTGAAAATTTGAATCATCTCAACTCCTCCAACTAACTCGATCGAGAATTTATACAACCATCGATTATGAAATAATTGGGGCACACCTAGTAAACATCGAAAATGTACCAGCACACACAAAAAATCGCGCCCTTTGCAGTAACATTCGCCAGTTACATAACTTTGCGCTCAATTTGTTTTTTATAGGACTGAATAAAATCTTCGATGTTTACATATATAATTTGGAAAATACGACTGCATTATCCTTCACGTATTAGGAATTCAAAAAAGCAATACCTCTCACTGTTGTAACTAATTTTCAAAAAAAAATGTCGGTCTAATTTCTTCAAAATTACATAATTGATCTCAATAAAATTGATGATGTAGTTTGCAGTATTGGCGCCCTCAATCCATGTAAAAAATGTCACCCACATAAGATGGGTGGGTTAAATAATTTATTTGTGGTTGAGTATATTTTTATAATAAATATGGTATATACACAAAGAACTATGTATAGAGATAATGTAGCTCATTCACGAATCAGAATGTAGATTTTGCTTTGCAGTTCGAATGAAAATGATGATTATTTTGAGTAAAATTTGAAGCAGCCAAACCTTTTAGGTTTATCACAAAGAAAGAATAATCATTTTCAATATTCAATACGTGTGTTCAAATTTAAGCACATAATTTTTGAACAAACAATACCAGATGATTGAACAAATCATTACTTATCTTCATTCATAAATGTTGTCAGTAGGCATTATTTTGAGGAATAGAAAACTTATTTTATATCTTTTTTGGAGAAGCTAGCATCAATTTCAATTCTGAATTCAAATTTTAAAATTCATTTGAATTGCAAAATTCACTGAGAAGAGATGTTTGTGATTACATTTCAATCATACTGTTGCTGAATAATTTTTAGATACCTATACAGGATGTTCCTAAAGTAATCTGAAATATTGCTGTCGGCACTTCGTCACTAAATTTTAAGTCGAATAAATCTTATAAACAATGTGCTGAATCCTGTCATTGAGGTACCTACAGGGAGTTTAATTATTTGTAATAAATGAGCTCTGACTGTAAGTGAAGTCTACTCTGATCATAATTTTTTCCTTAGTGACGTTATAGGTATTACAGAGTGATAAGGAATAACTTTTTGCTGGTCTCCGTGGCTTAGTCGGGAGAATTCCCGACTATGGTGAGGTAGAACTCGGGTTCCAGTCCCGATAAAGATAATGGGTGTTGATGCTTGTCTATGATTTAAGTAGTTTAAATAGTGATATATGCTGGGTAATGTACATTGATTACAAGCCCAATGGTCGTTCGGAACCGGCGTTTAACTGTAGGTCCATTGAATTAAAAAAAAGAACTTTTCATATTGAATAGCCTTGGAATATTGCTATTAATAATTATCACGACTTTATTGCTTTTATTAATATAATAAAATGATTCAACCTTCTGTATCTCATAAACGACAAGATTTTTCACACATGTTCATAAGGACTTTTCCTCTTAAAATTGAGTGGCTTCTACAGTATTTCAGACTACTTAGGAAACATGCCTGTACATCTTTCGAACGTTTCACGACGAGAATGTTATAATAATCAATATTGACACACTTTACGGCAAGCTAGGTTGATTGGTGTGATGTAGTTCTCATCCAGAAGGAAAATCAGATTGTAGCATCATTTCCGTTCAGTAACCAATAGATGCTGAAAATAAACCCCCATCGTTGTAGCTGCCGAAATGAAAACTGATGACACGAGACGTGCTCAAGTGTTACTTTTACTCGTTTGAACTCCTTGCTTCCTTGGAAAAATACTTCATTTCGTTGAATGATGTTTTTGTGTTATATGAATTGTTTTATTTACAAGTTTCTGGACTCAAATATTGCATAGAGTGTTTATTAAATATGATGCAAAAATTGAAGTGATAGAAATGGATTCTACGTAGACATTTTTATCATTTTTTTTGCAGGAATTATAATTTTGATTCACTGGTTCACTGGAACAATGTGCTTGGATCTATAGATTCAGACTTTTCTAAATCTCCACATAATTACATAGTATTAATACTAAAATTCACTAAAATTTTGAACAAGTTTTCGAAAATTAGCAATATTTAATCAATACTAAATTGAAATTTCACTGAATATTTGCAGCATGTTAAATGAACACACCATAAATTTCAGAATGTTCAACAATATTTCACATGTAATAAAATTTCCAGAAAAGTTTTTTCTAGTGCAACAATTCTTTTCATTTCAAGAGATTTAATTCCCTTTGAATAATATAAAGTAATTTATGTATAATAAAAAGGACATGCTCTTTGAAATGAGTAACCATGTTCAAAATATCAGTTGTGACTATTTTCAACTTGATAATAAAAGTGAATACTTGATTTTTCATGATGTTATTGAGTTAATATAATATTAATATATTCGTGAATAGTGACCCGAAATTTCACACAATCCATTGCCTTCTTCCTTTCTGGTACTCGCTTGATGTTGTTTTTCAACAATAGAAAAGTGTTACTTTTAGAGAAGTTTAAAAAAAGCATCATTATTAAAATTTGACTTATTTCAGATAAATAACAAGCATCGAATTGTTTGAACTCATTAAAAAAACGCATGTTGGTTTATGAGCTCTTGAAATATTTAAAGATGCTTGATGTTATTATAGCTCTTATAACACAGATGCTTTTGTTTTATACCTAGAGGTATTATGTATTGTATAGCTATTTCTGTTTTTATTCAAATTTCAATCTGAATTGTGGAATATATAAGAACTATAATCATAAGGAATCGAAATCAATATCAAAATTGATCCTATGGATTTGTGTAAGTTTTAAGTAGGTAACCTAAAATAAAATTCAGCTGGACGGATACAATCGGTCAAATTGATAAAAAATGAATAAACCTAGTAAATGAAAAAACTGACATTACAACCATAATCTTGATCGACATCGACATACATAAATGAATATAGTGAAAATTTGAATACTGATGCAAAAAAGTGTTCTTGGCATTTGTAATGTAAAGTATTTAATGCAGTCTCCATTAAAATTCTTTTCAAAGGAAAGAAGGATGAGGAGATATAGAGCTGCCCTACTTTCTTTTATGTAACTCCCCTGAAAGGCAGCTGTATGCAGTGATTAAAATCGACGTCTCTTTTTTCTTTACAGTCGTAAACCAGTATTACGAGCCTCAGGTATACGATGTGTTTGTCATTAAGGGTAATACTGCCGTTTTCAAATGTCAAATACCGTCGTTTGTTTCCGATCATGTGGAAGTTGTGTCATGGCAGGATACGCAGAATAACAAATATTTGCCTCCCACACATGACTATGGTATGATTCTATCTGTCTCAACTCATCTTCGGGAGAGAAAATTGGAAAAGCTAATATATACGAACTTTGGAAGAAGTAGACGAATCTGAGTTTGGTAGTGCATTGAATTAGTGAATTCATACTACTGCTACGTAGATAACATTTGCCCTAATAATAGTTCAATAGTTTTCGTGACATTGATGAAGGCAGTGCAATGCTTTGAAGCATTGTGAACATATACATTAAATTAAATTTTCAAGTCTTAATAGGGTTGCAAAACCTCATACTGGCTAATATCGAGTTTCAGCTATTTACAAAACATTGTACCCCAAAATATATTCAATGAACGTATTTTCCTTCATTCATTCTGTCACCTAAATATTTAATATTTAAAATCGAAAGATTTTATGATTAGATGTCTCTCAATCAGTCACAAGATTAAAATTTAAAAATCGTGAAGTACTCTGCTTAGTCAAGCTAATGGAACTTTTGTTTCATTGACTTTTTGTCATTAAATTTTTTCAGTTCTCATTGTATAGATATTCATAATTTTCGAACACTGTTCGAAGAAATAGAATGCGGTAGTATAATGAAGAAATATTTGCCAAGAATCCTGCTAATATTTCTTAAACTAACTCTATTCATTGAATGTATACACCAGATGGGGAGGTATGTTTATAATTTTACGAGTACTCATAGTTTTGTTTGAATTTTTCTGAAAATTGCTGCTTAAAAATTCAATTATAAACTGAGTTTATGTAAATTATAGATCTCAATAAAAACCAAGCAATTTATGATTATGAACATCTCATTTAGAGAATTAGATCGCTTTGTTCCATTCTTTTTTTAAATATTCGGTATTCAGTAAAATATCCATCTTTTGGATGTTGGGGCAACGTTTTTAAAAATCCTTGAAACATTAATGTTACTACTTGCTGTTAGTAAGATTTACTTGCTCTAATTGTCAAACATTTTACATAGACAAGGATAGAGAATTGGAAGTCAATTTTTGGAGCACATTTAAAATTAACACTAGACAAATTAAAATGACAAAAACAATGAACTGAAATCATTTGTCTTCAAAAGGTTGTCTTCGTCTTGTTCTTGTGAACGCTAGACGAATTAAAATGACATAAACAACGAACTTAAATCATTTGTCTTCAACAGGTCTTCTTCGTTCTTGTCTTCTACGTTTCACTATATACACAAATTTGATGTACGATATATTTCCAACTTAGAGAATATATTATATGGATATATTGTAACCAAAAACATGCCAAATCACGAATATATGCGTCGAACGTTTGTTACTTTTCCAGTTTTCTCTCCAAATAGTTGCAGAATGGCGTAAAGTACCCCTCTTGTTCCATCCCTTTGAAAATAATTTCCTCTTCCATATTTCCTGTAGACCGAAACGGCTGGCTGATCTTCGAACCGTGCCCTTAATCCGCGTTCAATGACTTAGACGTCTAGCCGGAAGTTGAAAGTTCCGATATGACGGATATTGAAAATTTACCAAGCCCACTCAGGCGTCGCTCGGAAAGCATTCATCGATGATAAAGAAAGGTAAAATCCGACTAAAATGCAGTTTTCTGAATGCGTCCCCGACGTAGGAAATGTTACTAGATTTTTCGAAAAACGCTCCATATATTGTTACGTGAAATTCGAGTTCGAATTTCTGGTAAGATATGGATATTTAATTATGTTTTTTAAATTATTGATGACAATATACCCATGAATTATTTATAATGTGTAATTCAACTTCGGTTGGAAGTTCAATCGAGGTTTGGAACCAGTCTGTAACTTTAGATTTACTGAGTTGAAAAAAATTGATATCTATAATAAGATGATTAGCATAAGAGAAGGAACTATCTGAATACTAAGCATGTGATGGATGAAGATTAGAATAATGGCACCGCGTTAGTTAGAATGAAAATTTAAATGTTGCGTTGTTTTTGAAATTATGTGAAAATAATGGATTAACTTTTAGGATAACTAATTTCGAAGTATTAATGAAATTTTATGCTTTTTAAAGTTTTTCGGAACTGTTTGGAATTCAATATACTGAATTATTCAGAATTTTTTGAGTTTTGTTACGTTGTTTGAAAGTTTTCAGAATTTGAAAATTCTTGATATTTTCGAGTGGATGATTTTTCAATGAATCTCTGAAAATTCTATAATTGAATGTCCTGACTACCAAAGCTCTGGTAATAATGTTCAATGTCAAAACTCCAATGAGACTAATATTCGATAAAGGTCCATAATTTATAGTTAATTTATGTTGTAATTACAAAAATATTTCGTATAAATGAATTTGAAGCGATATTGAGTTTTCTTTTGCTATAATGAATTCTGTTTTTTTTGGTAAAAGAAGTTTTGTTTCAGTACTATTTAACATAATTGGCTTCATAGGCAGTTTGAGAAAGAACTGCTCCGTCACAGAAAATTTTGAAAATAAATTTCAGAATATTTTTTTAGACATTTCTTCAGTTTTCAAAAATTGAGAACTTACAAATATATCCATTTATAGTTTTTGTTTTATTGTATTATTTTCTACAGCGATGTGAAAAATTTTGGTAATTATATATATATATATATATATATATATATATATATATATATATATATATATATATATATATTTATATTTATATTAATATATTTATTATAATATATTTATATCAGTATAATTTTTTGAAAATGCAGAATTTTACTTCTTAGTTTTTCCTTAATTAGTTTCACCTTAAATTAGAAAAGGTTTATTTAGTAATTTTTCATCGCTTTGAGAATTCGAAGGAAAATATCTGAATGTGAAATATCTCATGCGTGAAATAATCATCGCTATAGATAAACATAATAATAACACTATGAAATATCTTGTGGAAATAATGGAAGCAATGCCTACCTGAAAATGAAAATGAAAAATTATGAATATTGCTGAATGAAAAATTCTCATGAAAGACGTTTGATAAATTTTTCGTATTCTTTCAGTCGTATCTCAATCGTACACAGCAAACGTAATGGATGAGAGCGTACTCAAAGGAAATACTGCAATCTTCAAGTGTCACATCCCAAGTTTTGTCAGTGATTTCGTTTATGTTATTTCCTGGCTACAAGACGACAAGAAAGAGATAGTGACACAAGACAATCTTGGTGCGTTTTAATTTAGTTTACTAAATTTATTATTCGTTGTTTAAGGACCTTGACTATGTATAAGGATCCTTAAAGAAACCTGTAACATATTACCCCTCCTTTATAAAACTTGGAAACCCTGATATTCCAAGATCCCACAATCGATATAATTTTCAATTACGATTTGAATTGAAAGGTTTCATTTTCATTGTTTGTTGAATTGATGTAATTGAAAGATTCGAAAATTTTCAATTTGTATTGATGCAAAGGGTATTTAAATTTTTTCTGTTTTTGGTTGTTTCTTAAACTGGGAAAGAGTGTTCGATTTCGTTCAAACAATGGCAGGGGCTAGCGAATTATTCTTGGCAATTGTTGAATATGCCTGAAATTGTCTCTTCACAACTACTTGTGAATATAAATTTACTCTTTTTGAAGCTAGCATTTGAATTTTGTTCCTTATTCGGGAGGAAGTTCATACCCCCAGACAAGTTATTCTTGATCGATCGAAATGAGTTGTACATGTTTCGAGTTCTTGACGAAAAAACGGCAACGGTATCTCAATCGTACACAGCAAACGTAATGGATGAGAGCGTACTCAAAGGAAATACTGCAATCTTCAAGTGTCACATCCCAAGTTTTGTCAGTGATTTCGTTTATGTTATTTCCTGGCTACAAGACGACAAGAAAGAGATAGTGACACAAGACAATCTTGGTGCGTTTTACTTTAGTTTACTAAATTTATTATTCGTTGTTTAAGGACCTTGACTATGTATAAGAATCCTTAAAGAAACCTGTAACATATTACCCCTCCTTTATAAAACTTGGAAACCCTGATATTCCAAGATCCCACAATCGATATAATTTTCAATTACGATTTGAATTGAAAGGTTTCATTTTCGTTGTTTGTTGAATTTTTGTAATTGAAAGATTCGAAAATTTTCAGTTTGTATTGATGCAAAGGGTATTTAAATTTTTTCTGTTTTTGGTTGTTTCTTAAACTGGGAAAGAGTGTTCGATTTCGTTCAAACAATGGCAGGGGCTAGCGAATTATTCTTGGCAATTGTTGAATATGCCTGAAATTGTCTCTTCACAACTACTTGTGAATATAAATTTACTCTTTTCGAAGATAGCATTTGAATTTTGTTCCTTATTCGGGAGGAAGTTCATACCCCCAGACAAGTTATTCTTGATCGATCGAAATGAGTTGTACATGTTTCGAGTTCTTGACGAAAAAACGGCAACGGTATCTCAATCGTACACAGCAAACGTAATGGATGAGAGCGTACTCAAAGGAAATACTGCAATCTTCAAGTGTCACATCCCAAGTTTTGTCAGTGATTTCGTTTATGTTATTTCCTGGCTACAAGACGACAAGAAAGAGATAGTGACACAAGACAATCTTGGTGCGTTTTACTTTAGTTTACTAAATTTATTATTCGTTGTTTAAGGACCTTGACTATGTATAAGAATCCTTAAAGAAACCTGTAACATATTACCCCTCCTTTATAAAACTTGGAAACCCTGATATTCCAAGATCCCACAATCGATATAATTTTCAATTACGATTTGAATTGAAAGGTTTCATTTTCGTTGTTTGTTGAATTTTTGTAATTGAAAGATTCGAAAATTTTCAGTTTGTATTGATGCAAAGGGTATTTAAATATTTTCTGTTTTTGGTTGTTTCTTAAACTGGGAAAGAGTGTTCGATTTCGTTCAAACAATGGCAGGGGCTAGCGAATTATTCTTGGCAATTGTTGAATATGCCTGAAATTGTCTCTTCACAACTACTTGTGAATATAAATTTACTCTTTTCGAAGATAGCATTTGAATTTTGTTCCTTATTCGGGAGGAAGTTCATACCCCCAGACAAGTTATTCTTGATCGATCGAAATGAGTTGTACATGTTTCGAGTTCTTGACGAAAAAACGGCAACTTCAATCTGCAACATTGAGTTCACTTTATGCGTGAAAACTACTGTCTTTGTAATGTGAGATATGAGATTGTATGACCTCAACCATTCAATCTCAAGAACAAGCGAACAATCGTGAAACAATGCAGTCTGAAGAAAGCACCATTACAAGTGACTAGCCACTTAACTTTCAAACCGTTTGAACTCTTTTCGATTCTTTGAGGCAGATATCCAAGGTAGCAAGTGATGATGTGTTCCAGTTGGTTGTAATCTAGAACTAGGGGAAAGTGTACTTTTGGATTATTAAATCGCATTTAAAAAGAAGATTCTGAAGACGGTATCTATCTTCCAACTTTCTGGATTTCACTCATACATTTTCTATTTAACAGTTTAAAGTATATGGGATGAAGTTTAGGTATAGTTATCAATTTGAGTATAGGTTAATTGAAACAGGAAGAGTGAAGATAGGTCACTTCATCATTGAATTTCGTCTATTTCTGGATTGCATTATACGTTGAGTAATTCATCAACATTGGAAACAAACAATATGAATGATAATGATATAGAGATATCATTATTTCTTTCATATAGTTTAAAATTTTTAGCATTTTTCTTGGAACAATAGATGAACGAACAAACAACGAATTGTTTTTTTGGTATCTTTTTTTTCAAACTCGAATAGTAGATTAGGTAGGAGTAATGGAGTATTTCATACGTATATTAATTGAATGTGTTCGAGTTAACCCCAGTTTTCCATTTGGAAACCTTCAAATACAATCTCGTTAAAGCCTATCGATCATTCAACTGAGCCCCAGTGCAGTGATTGTGTTGGTATTATCAACTGCAGTAGACCTGTTTAGTAATCGAGTACTCTCGTTGATTGAATTATATGTGGGTTGTCATGTTCACTTGTCTCCTTAATGGTATTCACTCCATCATGAATGAAGGTAGTGTAAAAATAAAGCTGCACCTAGTCTATCCCACTAATCTATTATATTTACATCGATTTGTCAGGTGCTTTAGATAAATTCATTAAAGGTATGCGAAGTTATTTTTAAGTTAGATCAGGTGGATATCTAGTGGATTTCAGTGAATTGTCCACTATTCATTAGAGTTAAGTTTAAACTTTTTTATTCACTTGAAATCAATTTCCTTCGGGTCTTTATGTGAATATTTTAAATGATTCTTTGATGCAACCAGAAAGGAAGATCCATCTGCATTTAAAGGAAAATTCAATTATGTTCTATAGAGGACATCATTTCGTTTCTAAAGTGCTGAAGACATAAGGTTCTCATCTATTTATGACGTCAAATCACGAGAAGTGAGCCCAGACGTTATCATATCAATGAAGTACCTACCCGTAATGAAATTTCATTATATTTGAAGCAACTTTGTTGACAATATTTGTCAATAATGCAGACTCTCTAATTCGTGGGGAAATAAAATTTGTTGACCCTAATTTTTCTTAAGTATATTTCCTTCAAAATATGACAAAATGTTGCTTCTTGAAATGATGAAACCTACAACGGTTTCAGTGGCCAAAAAAATACATCGACGGTATTCAAAATTTTTAGTCTAATTTAGCCATATATTTATATTTATCTCACTTTCAACGTCATATCATTTAAAATTCAAGATTTCAGTTTCTTGGGAAGATTTCAAATGAATAGTATCTGCTTCACAGAAATTTCGTATAATAGTATAAAAACATTTCTAATAAATTACCTAAGCATCCGATATTGGCTTATTGTTGATGTCAAGAAGAATAGAACTGTTAAGAAATAATCCCAAAGTAACTTTCATTGATTGGTATTTTTTGAGGGAATAATGTTCATAAGCAATATGAAAAACTTTTTTTGTGTTAACGGATGTTATTTTATTAGAACGTCAAAAAAAGTCTTAGAATTGGTCAAAACTTTGATCATAATTTTGTATAATCTTTTTCAATTCAAATGATGAGAAGTAACATAAAACGTAATTGATATGAATACCAAGGAATATTGGAAACCTATTGGTTCAAAGTTACAGTTCACTCAATATATTTTCTTCTTAAATAGAAAAATTTTCTTCTTACAACATTCAACAGAGCTGAATACTTTTTTTCTAACTAAATATATACGAGGGTTGCCCTTATGTTTCGGGATTTAGCAACCCTAGTGTTGCAATCTGGCAACTGACAGCTCTATCGTAAAGTTGGACATTTTTGAGGATATACGTACTCTGAACGTTTTGACATACGAGCGGTATTTGTGTTGTTTACAGTAACTTCAAAGATTCATCTCGGTCCAAAAATGTAATTAAATCGTGAAGATTTTCGTGAGATTATTTTTTACAACTTTCGACGTGGATTAACTCAGCAACACTGCATGGATGAACTTAATTAAATTTTTGGCGATGAAGCTCCATCAAGGACCATTTTTTATCGATGATATGATGAATTCAATCGTGGTCGTAGTTCACTCCAAGACGAATTTCGTGAAGGTCGTCCAAAATCCGTTGTTGTTCCGAAAACCATTGATGCTGTGCGCGAACTGATATTGCAAGATCGTCATGTGACCTATCGTGAGAATTGAGACAACCTTAGGCATTAGTGGGACCAGCATACATTCAATATTTCATAAGTTTTTGACTGTCAAAAAAATTAGTTCGCGTTGGATCCCACACAATTTGTCAATCGCTCAAAAAGGCTGGTGTCAATTGGTCGAAGTAAATGCTCAAATAAATACGATCGCGTTGCTTTGAAACACGTCTATGACATCGTGACAGGTGATGAATCGTGGATTTACGCGCATGAGGTCGAAAGTAAACAGCAGTCGACTGTATGGGTGTTTCAAGAAGAGCCAAATCCAACAAAAAATGTTCGCGCACGAAGAACTTCCAAGAAAATGGTCGCCTGTTTTTTCGGAAAAACTGGACATGTCGCAACCGTACCACTAGAACAACGCAGAACAGTCGATTATGTGTCGTACAAGACCATTTGTTTGACAGTTGTCTTCCAAGAAATCAGGAAAACCAACCGCCGAAGACGGATCCACTCTTCACCACTACAATGCGAGCTCTCACACATCGGCTCAAACAACTGCATTTTTGAGCAACAAAAACATCGATTAATTAGTCATCCGCCGTTTAGTCCTGACTTGGCACCGAATGACTTCTTTTTATTCCCGTACGTAAAAAACAAACTGAGAGGTCAACGTTGTTCGACACCTGAAGAAGCGGTTGCTGCATTAAGAATGCATGTTTTGGAGATACCACAATCAGAGTGGCAAAAGTGCTTCGACAATTGGTTCAAACGCATGCAAAGTGTATAGATCTTCATGGGGAATATTTTGAAAAACAATAAAGTGATTTTCGATGATTAATATTTGTTTTTGTTCTCTAATCCCGAACTAAAAAAGGCAACCCTCGTACTTCTCCATATCTTAGAATTCAGTTTGTTCTAAAACTGCTTACTTTTTTTTCTAGATCTAGTATCTAATTAAAGTAAACCTTCAATTTCAAATATCCTTTGTTTGGAATAACAAGGTTTGAAATTCCGAATGCAAATAACATTTTTTTCGTTACCTTTCTCCAACAGAATATTTTCGTTAAACAGTTAAATACTGTATTATCATCTCAGGTGAAGACTATTTTGACTTGTTTCTCAACAGTCTATAAACTTTCTCAAGCATTTCGGTATCTATTCTTCTCTGTGATAAGATGTCGTTATGCATTCATTGAGAATGCACTTATCAGTTGATAAAATAAAGCATATTCTTCAAATGATATATAACTACCAAGTAAGGTTATCAGAATTAAATTAATGAATCAAATGGCATAGTACTCAACACGAGTAAGCAGTGGTAATTCTCTTATGAGAGATGCTATTGTGCGACAATATTTAATAGCATTCCGAAACGTTATATCTATATTTATTTATAGCTGTGAATGTTGTGCGTTTGTCGTGTTGCTCCATTCTGGAGTTATCATCAAGTAATGAAGATGTCTTTAGTTATATCTTGATTCCATTCTCGTTATCTTGTCTTGTATCTTATTCTTCATATTCCTGATATCAATTCAAAAAAGAGTAGAGTCGTGTTTTCAGTATTTCACGTTGAAGAAATAAATTTAACGCGAGAATTTGTGTGGTTTCTTGTTCCTTAAACTTTTTTGAGGTTTTCAAAAACACTTTTCGAGTACATAGGTAATTCAATAATTATGTAAATTATTATATAATAGAATATATGATGTGGTTGATATATGCATATATATTTACCTATCAAATACATTAATGTTCAAATGTAATAATAATTAATGTATTTAATATTGATTATAAACATGGTTCTTCGAATTTGATTAATCGAATTAGATTGAATTCGATTACAAGGCATTAACCTATTGGTTGTTGCTTGCAGTGATGTTGACATTTCAATATTAAAACGTTTCAATGTAAAAGGACAGCAAAATTTGAGAAGAGATCTTTGCGTGCAACAATTTTAACAAATTACCTAAAAATCGAATTCAAATAGGCCGAAATGTAAAATTTAAACTTTCTGTTTTCTATATTTCCGTTGAAGAAAAGAAATTTCAACAAAATAGACTAGGTCTTATGAAAATTATGGTTCCACGTACACCTAGTGAAGGTTCTAGATCAGTGTTTCCCAACGAGGTGCCAATGCCCCACAGGTGGGCAATTTGATTGTCCAGGGGGGTCATTCAAAATTCGATTCATCACGCGTTTAACCCTTTCGCACTTATTAATGTTAACTTTTTCTTTCACTTTCTCAATTTAAAAAAATTCAGATCTTTTCGGGGGGCATAAAACTTTCAGAAAGGCTAAGGTGTGGCAAGGCACAAGAAGGTTTGGACACACTGTTCTATATGAAAACGAGCTATATATCCTAAAGCAAATAATAAAACTGCTTGTTGAATATAAGGAGTATTTATTTCCACAGGAGAAACAAATAAAGTCACAAAAAGAAATGATTTTTTAAAATTCAAGTGAATGTCTGTCCTATTTCTTGTCAAAAATGTAGACAATTTCAAAAGTAATTTTGATTAATTTCATCCTTGATTCTGACTGAGTATAAAGTCTATTGCTGTATTTCATGTTTATTATCACAATTGTAAAAACCTGACTCATAAAAGAATCGGGGTATTAAATCAATTTTACCCTGACCCAGGGTAGAATTAGATTCATCGGATTGAATCGGAGTTCACAATTGTGCTGTCCTGAATGATTTATATTTATCAATATTATCAAATTAGAATTCATGCTCTTGTAATTTTCTGTAAATGGGTCTGGACTCATGCCATCTGGAACATACTTCTTCTGTGCTAACAATCCTATATTAATTTTAATTTTGCCTCGTATTATTTGCCTCTACCTTCAAATGATTAACTCCTAACGGTTCGTGGAGCCCACTCTGAGATACTCTAAAACAAACCATCGATTTAGTTTTTACAGTGGGCCTAAATGTTCATTTCCATAAATTGAATATAAACTTAAATTCAAACACTTGAACTTATGATTTACACTTTATTGACTACATAGCATGACGCGTTTCGTCGTTACATACGACTTCTTCAGATGCTTACAGAATAATCTATCTTTATTTATGTCTCAAATCGACTGATTCATAGTGAGGTGTTAGTAATTTGATATCATGTAATTAAGAGTATCTACATATACGATGATTCGGATGTAGGCAATAATGTTTGAATCAATTTTTGTATCATCATCATTTTGATCATTTTGTATCATATATTTGTATATGTTTTTAACACTAATGTTCTTCACCATGTGAAATTTTCTCAAATGTTTAATATCTCTGAGGAAATTTTTATTTTCTTTTCATTACAATCAAAATTGTATATTATTGTAAATATGAATTTAACCAAGATTTTTGTTTGAAACAATATTTTTGCTCGAGGGCTGAATGGAAGATCAGACTCCAAACTGAATTCGGTCCTTTTGAGAGCATCTCTCTTAGTTGTAATTATTTATCAATTGGAATGAATGTAATTTTACTATGTAAGGAATGTTTCTCAATAAAATTATATTATTATTATTATTATGGTCAGAAATTTAACAAAGATTTAACAACTATCTTCAAATGGTTACTCGGATCAATCAAATAGAAAGTATTACATACAGTAAGTCAATTTCAATTGTTTCTTGAAGCACTGTTTAAATACTGAATAAATACTTTTACGCCTGCCATTTTGCATTAACAGAGCAAGGAAAATTATTGTAAAAAAGCTGGAAATGTAATGCTCGAAGTAATTATTCCCATTATTCTGTAAGCACCTGAAGAAGTCGTTTGTAACGACGAAACGCGTCATGCTATGTAGTCAATAAAGTGTAAATCATAAGTTCAAGTGTTTGAATTTAAGTTTATATTCAATTATAATGGATTTACATCAAGTAAACGCCAACACTATTAAACATTTCCATAAACCCATTTTTCTATATTTTCTCGAGGATAATTTTGTTTTTCCAGACACTCATTGATAGTTACCAATTTTTTTGTTACTCTGTGGATTTCATTGCCTAACCCTCCTGGCAATATTGCTACCCCTCTCAACACTCAATGCTAAGTTATTTTTTGAGTTACTTCGAAGTGTTAATTACTTCGGGATCGATTTCTCCAATAAGTTTACAGGTTCACTTCAACCAATGGTATTAAAAACTCCTGAGGATTTTATCAATGATAAACTGAAAACACTTTTTTCTATATTGTGTTGTCATAAAGAAAAAGATAACTGATGTTATTGTTGAATAGTTAGTCTTATCATCGTCATTACCTTGAGCTTTTCATTTCCAGCTTTTTTACAATAATTTTTCTTGCTCTGTTAATGCAAAATGGCAGGCGTAAAAGTATTTACCTATTCAGTATTTGAACAGTGCTTCAAGAAACTGAATTGAAATTGACTTACTGTATGTAATACTTTCTATTTCATTGATCCGAATAACCATTTAAAGATAGTTGTAGATGGGTATCACTAGGTACCCAACTTTTTCAAATATTTGTTAAATTTCTGACCATATGTAGATAATATCTTCACATATATCATGTCTTAAATACATGATATCAAATTACTAACACCTCACTATGAATCAGTCGATTTGAGACATAAATAAAGAAGGTCGGAAAGCTAAGGATATATTGTTAAATTGAGCATTAAGCAAGATATTAAGTCATCAGTTCAGAAAACTTATCGTCTCGGTTCCAACGTTGAGATTTAACCAGCTTTATTAACGTGTGTAGTCTCACGAATTTAAGTGACGCAATTTGTTGGATTACTGTTTATTGAATAATGACCTACGACAAATTTAATGTCTAGCACTCGGCACAGAGAAAACATGAAGGGAAAATTAAATTCATTCTATTTATATATATATATATATATATATATATATATATATATATATATATATATATATATATATTATTAGAAATGTAATATTGTTATGAATTTTAAATTATTAAAAATGAAAAATTATTAAATTTTAATATATTAAATTAAAGAGCGTGAGCTCATTTTCAAGACTGAAAAAGTTCACGCTCGAAACATGTTGACAAATTCATATTGTTAAATATAATCGTGAAACATTAAGCCAAGAGTTTAATTTAATTTAATATTTAATTATATTTCATCAAGATTCATCAAGAGTTAAGCGAGAATTCAATCTCAGTCAAATTTAAATTTATATTTAACATTTTTAATTTGTCTGTGACAAATAACTAATTCGCTTTATATTCTCTGTATTTCGTCAGTCTTTATTGACTTCATCAGGAGAACCTAAAATAACAACAAAAGATGGACAAGTTAAACGATATTGCACTATAATAATAAACTGTAGACACGAAACATAAAGTTAGTCAGCCATATAAAATAAATAACACATGTTGGGGTGCTCGTTTGGTCAGCACGATCTAAGTAAAACTAACGTGAAATATATATCATATGACACAAATGAACGAACAGATGGTTTTGCAGTTCCACAAAGAACAACAAGCAATGAAAAGTTTACAATATCAACGATGAAATCAGTCTTATATAAACTTAAAAAAAAATTACATATACCCACACCTAGAGAAAGCTATATTCTAAATCTTTCGATGAATTTTACAATAAATGTTACTGATTTGTCTGCTCCTATCATTGGTCTCACGTTTCAATACTTTTACCCTAGAATAGTCAAAGCATTGACTATCTAGGGCAGGGTAGGCGAACCTTTATGCATCAATGTGCCATTTTTTCTAAAAAATGTTTAATGGGGTCATTGCCATGCCATCAAATAATTTTGACTTTGAGATTATTTGGAAAATAATAATAATAAATACTATCTAAACTCTTTATGAAATAAAGAGTGTTACATTTTGGAATGTTTAATACCTACTTAACACATTTTTTACACATGTTTTATGATCGGCGACGTGCCGAAAATATTGTGTCGCGTGCCATTGGTTCGCCTTCCCTGATCTAGGGTTAAAGTATTGGAAATTTAAGTTAATCAAACCTGGGGATGAAACAAACGAAATTCCCTGAAAAAATCACTCCAAAACTGCCAGTTTTGAAGTAACATCTGAAAAGGCTGTTCGTTTATTTTTATTATACCTCTCAAATTTTCAAATCATGTGGTAATTTCTCTCTGTGTTTGTTTACACTCCCGCATCGTAATCGTTTCAAGTCGTTTCTATGGCGAAGTTTAAATCAAATCTACTAATCAAAATAGTTCAAATGAAAGCCATACATTATTTTATCCCCCAGTTTATGCAACTCGACCTTGGCCAAGAGGATTCAGTAATTTGCTTGACGATGTATTTAAGGTGATCAAAAGTGAATGATGTATTAGGGAACGTATTGACATAAAAAGAAATATTTCTTTAATTTCCGAAGCCATGACAATATGCTCTCAAATAATTGAATAGATGATGTTTGCCTATTGGTTGTAGATAAATAATAGATAAATAAATGTTGCGGGACGTGCTCTGTACAACTGTAATCTTTTCGAATATAAACTTAAATTCAAACACTTGAATTTATGATTTACACTTTATTGACTAGGTACATAGCATGACGCGTTTCGTCGTTACAAACGACTTTTTCAGATCCTTACAGAATAATCTTCAGAATAACATTATTCTGTAAGCATCTGAAAAAGTCGTTTGTAACGACGAAACGCGTCATGCTATGTAGTCAATAAAGTGTAACTTATAAATTCAAGTGTTTGAATTTAAGTTTATATTCAATTATAATGGATTTGCATCAAGTAAACGCCAACACTATCAAATATGTAATCTTTTCGATTCGTGATATATTTTGAAAAATTTGTTCTCTATACTTGTAAAAAAGCTACATCCATTCCTGAATGTTTCGGTTTTAAAATACGACCGTGCAGGAATATTATTGTTATAGTTATAAATCCGGACCTAACGTTGAACATAATTAGAAAGAAGATTTAAAAATGTGACTCTTGCAAGGTCTCAGATTTCTATTCAGTCGCGCCCGCGGTTTAATTTGGACATCTGGAATTCCTTCTCATCCTATCTTTCCCAACCTTGAACCAACATAACCTCTTTGTGTATGTTTTATTTAGTAGAGTAGTGGAAGAACATTCATAATTCGAGATGATATTTCGTATGATGTGTTAATTCCTTTGTAATTTATGTCTAAAAGAACTTAGGAATGTATAATCTTGAATTATGGACGCTCTTAAAATTGTTCATATAAATGGAGTTATCGTAAAAGCATGTCCATATTTGTATGAATATATTTTCTCATATATTGCAATAGAACTAGTAACATTATAGAGTATATATAAAGAATGCACATTATTGTACTCATACAAAAATTATAAAAAGCAAAACATAATGAGAACTCTCAAAATATCAAATCATTGAAGTCATTATATTGAAGTTCTTAGATAACTCACAAATCTTATCAATACTGCAATATTTTCAAAATCTGAATGAAGAGAGTGGTAACCGAAAATCAAATGTTCAAAAATGTTCTCTTGCTCTTGTATTTTGTTTTTTATCTGAAGCATTAATTTAGTTAACTAAACAATATCTACAATAAAATAATATTGGGTATTCGTAATATACACTGCATTAATAAAATATTGATGGATTCTTGTCACCAAATAGCGATATTTATACAAGAAATAGTTGTTTTTGAATGCCACAAAATTCTATAGTAATCATTCATTCGAAAATTCTATCTGAATGATACGAACTTGGAGAATATAAAGAGATTATGAATTGCTGTTGAATGATGAATTTTTGTTCGAATGATGAATGATGAAAATGTTCAAGTGGAAACTGATGTCATGCCCAATTGTAGTATTTGTATTTCAAGGATAAAGAAGTTCTAAGAATTGAAATCAATCGTCAATTTTCAAAGAAGTCTACTTTGTTATTCATTCATTGTTTAACGAATATTAGTGAATAGCTTTTTATGTCGAAATTTATTGAGAAGTTTTCAAATTATTTCAATTATTTTGATTTTTTTGTATTCTCTTCAAACTTTACAGTTTTTCATTTTTTAAAATGAGAAGAGATTTTGAATTTTTGAAAAAGTTACGTAAAACGTCTTTTTGTAATCAATCTGTTTTCATTTCAATTTAAAAGATGGGAGATGAAACTCATACAAATTAACTACAATATGAATTTGTGTCTGAATGAAATAATGTCAGTAATAACTCCATTTATTTGAGCGACTAAATGTGACTGCATGTAAAATATTTGTGAACGGAATATTTCAGAAATATGACCTTGTCAATTGATCGTTTGTTTTTTTCAAAATAAAAGGACAATTTATCAAAAAATATTAGTTAAATTTTAGACGATAATTACCTAAAGATTACATTTGAACTATACAAATTGAGTTACCATTCGCCAACATAAACGCATTAATTATATTATGTCAAATAATTAACATTCCATCCAAAGAAATTCACTTAAGTAGTAAAAGTTAACGTATGTTGATTCTCCAAATTTATCACTCGCTCTAACTCTGAAATATTCCAAGGAAGTTCAAAAGGGTTGTTACTAATCGTTTTTTATGTTTCTACAGACAGCAAATATTTAGTATTGCCATCTGGAGAACTCCACATCAAAGATGTGGGACCTGAAGATGGTTATAAGTCGTACCAGTGCCGTACAAGGCACAGATTAACTGGCGAAACTAGGCTTAGTGCCACTAAAGGCAGATTAGTCATCACTGGTAAGTGATAATCTAATTTCATAAATAAAAATAATTAAGTAATATATGTGACAATTTTATCTTAGCACGAAGGAAAGCCGATTGTTTGATTTTGTTTCTATACATTCACATTCATAGTTCTACTAAACCTTAATGAGTACCTATATAAAAATTGATTTGATCAATTATAAAAAAATCAGATTATCAATTAAAGTTTCAGATAAGTTTCAGAAAGTTTCAGATAAGATTTCTATTTTCTGTCAAATTAAACTTAAGGCTTTGAAGTCTTGAAGATCCTCAAGAGTCTTGAAGATGAGCTCACGTTCGAAACATGTTGACATTTGATATTGTTAAATATAATCGTGAAACATTAAGCCAAGTGTTGAATTTCATTAAATATTCAGTTATGTTTCACCAAGAGTTAAGCGAGAATTTAATCTCAGTCATTGAAAGAACGCATTTATTTAGTATGCTTGACATATGTTTCGGGCTTCTTACTCATTATTGAGAGTTTAATACAACTCAGTTGTTTTAAACTCTTGGTAATGTCTCATGGGTAGTAATATGTGGAGCTTTTTAAAGAATTTTGAAATTTAGTCGAAAGATTTCAATCAATTTATTTCAAGATGTTCCACCATGTGTTGCCAAGGAACCAATCAACAACGGAAAAAGTTAACAATGTCAATTCAATTTTATCTCAAGGTGAAAGACCAAGAAATGTTTCGTATAACTTAATACACTTGACTAAATTCTACGAGAATGTTCAATAAACTTGATATTAATTTCGGGCTACTAACGCATTGTAGTCAAAATTTAAATATATATTGGGTGATTTTTCAAGCGTAGTTTTTTCTTAATCGAATAAAAAACTCAATTTGCATAATATATCCAAAATTTTTATTGAAATTAACAACTTGGCCTTTACCATTTACATTTTAAAGATAACTTCATGTAAATGTCCGCGGCTCCGTATCAAATGGTCATTCGGAAGGTCCAATTTTGCGTCATTTTTTCAAGCATTTCGGTCTGTATCCCACGAATTACGCGTGTTATGTTATGTAAGGCTTCAATCGTGTTCGGCTTGTCCACATACACTAACGACTTTACATAACCCCACAAGAAATAATCCGGAGGCGTCAAATCGCTTGATCTTGGCGGCCAATTCACAGGGCCATTTCGAGAGATAAGCTGCTCACCAAATTCATCCTTCAACATGTCCATTGTTTCACGATCTGTGTGGCATGTGGCACCGTCTTGATGAAACCACATGTCAACCAAGTTCAACTCAGCCAACTGGGACAAAAAAAAGTTGCGTATGATAGCTCGATATCGTTCGCCGTTGACCGTAACGTTTCTTCTACGGTCATCTCTGAAGAAAAATGGACCGATGATGCCACTAGCTCATAAACCACACCAAACTGTCGTTTTTTTGGAATGCATCGGTAATTCTTGTATGGCATGTGGCTGCTCATCACTCCAGATGCGACAGTTTTTTTTATTTGCATATCCATTAAACCAGAAATGAGCCTCATCGCTGAACACAATTTTTCGATAAAACAGTGGATATTTTCATAAAGCTGTTCTTAGGCCTATTTACCAAAAATTAGACGTTGTGGTAGTTCATTCGGCTTCAATTCTTGCAGAAGTTGAATTTTATAGGCTTTCAAACCCAAATCAACACGTAAAATTTTCCATGTGGTTGAGTGCCCAAACACATGCCCAATTGCTGAGAACGGCGACGAATTGACATTTCACGATCCTCATTAACAGTGTACAATGGCTGCAATATTCTCTTCAGTACGCACTGTATGCATGCGAGACAATGGCTTAATGTTCAACAAAGTAAACTTGGTGCGAAATTTGGTGATAACAGCACGAATTGTTGATTCACTAGGTCGATTATGACGACGATAATATGGTCGTAACAAACGATACACAGTTTTCACAGAGCACGAATTTTGATAGTAAATTTCAACAGTTTACAATCGTTGCTCGTTTGAAAATCTTTCCTTGATGAAATGGCAGAGTATACTGAAAACTTTTCAATTTGACAGATGACGTTGGGATGCCATTACCAACCAGTGCCGCCAACCTGAAAAACTTAACTCTTAAAAAATCACCAGTTATAATAATATTGACAACAGAATTATGTGGATTAACTTGGCTCTCACATTTTATGATTACTTGTTGATTCACTAGAATCCGTGATCTTTATAGGAGACCATTGATTACCTATCGTTATTCATTTATTTTATGGAATACAGTCGAGTACCTATTTTGAGTTTCATACGATACATCAAGTAACTACCATGATTCTGCTATGAATGAAGCTCTACAGAATATCTATGAAGACAAAATTTTCATGTTTTTTCTTTTGTTGTTCAAGTACATTCATTGCTTTATCTTCCTATTGATATATTTTCCATGTTCCTTCTCAAAACCATATAGGTAGGAAATAGGAATAGGTATTATAATATCTTTTTAGATCTATGAATAATGTACCAAAGTTCAAAACTGTAATGAATAAAATAATGAAAGTATAAAAAATAATAAATGATGAGAGCTTTCGTAAATATTCCAACTATTCGACTTGAAAGAAAATGAAAAAGTTGCTGTAACAATAAATTGGGAATCATAATAATCGGCAGTCTAGACACGCTAAGCATAATTGTGTCACATATTCAGTAGAATGATAAACTGTTTCCAAAAAAGGTTTAAAAACAAAAGAATTGAATTGAAGGATTGTGTGTCGTCCATAATTTTAATTTGACGCTTGAAGCGGTAATTCATTTGTAAGGAAAACGTTCCAAACACAATCAAGAAACATTTTATTATTCTACGAACGAAACCAATAGCTACTTGAATGTTCAAAAAGAGAATGTTTATTTTGGTTTTAAGTTACGATCTTGCTCGACGAAATACCAAAGATACGATATGCAGTTATTTCAGGAACGTGTATTTATGAATGGTTTGTTCTTAGATTTGAGAAACTACGGGATACTGTCGTAAAATTCGGAGAAAATCAGTTCCGAAATAAAGCACCTACCGCCTTTATATTAGTAATGATAGTTTAACTAAATGTGTGTGTAGGTATATATGAATCACTAAAGAGAATGCTCTAGTCTAGAATTAGCTCTGAAATGATTGAACTATAACTCATTCCTTATTATTTTTTTACGCTTCTTAAATATTTCTAGCAAAATCGTGACTTCAAATGAAAAAACGAAATTCCTTCCGAGAATATGACAATAGTATTCGTAAGGTACGAATTATTTCACTATAAAAATACGATGGCAATTTTCACATAAGTTGAAAAAACCGAAAGTTATTATTGAAATGCCAACTTTACCTTTACATTCTACGCTTTTTTAAATTTCACAAAAAATGTAAAATAACTATTGCTTTAAGAAAAACGTACTTACTTAGGGTAGAATCTTTCAAGACGTTCAGTAGACATTATTTTATGAGTTATTGATAATATATTTCAAATCCTAAGAGCAGTTGTATAACCTCTCGAAAAAAGAAATACCAACTTTTCCTTACAAAACAAAAAAATCTATTAGAAAACATATTTTTTAAAATTAGGTCAGAACAATGTCGGCAAGTATGCTCCTTCATCCTTATTTTATGAGATTTAATGAATTGATGGATAACAATCCCAAATCCCAAATTTTGGTTATATTAAATTTTTCTCTGAATAATGTGGAATGTGGAGAGTCAGCTTTTCAATGAATGTAAAATTATACTAAAAAGCTATCGTTTTTTCCTCAATTAGGTATTTATACTATTACACAAAATGCGTAATAATCGTTACTTACAGAAAAGACAGTTGTTTTTGAAGTGAAAGGAAAAATGCAAAATAAACCATTATTGAATCAAAATTTGAATAAAAGTAGTTTTCTGATTTTCACTATAATTAAGTTAAAACATAACAATATTTTTTTGAAAACAGTGTCTTCATCAGATGTAGATAATAAACTGAACTATAATAATCTAACTACACTATTTAATATTTCACTAAATTATCATAGAATTAAAAAAAAATTCACCAATAATTATAGTGAAAATCAGAAAACGACTCAGTTTTATTCAAATTATGTATTTAGATTTTCATCAAGTATGGAACCAATCGATTAATCATTATTGAGTCATTAGTAATGAAATGATTCCGTCCGTGTCTTCCAATCTATTGAAACTTCATAAAATATACACACATCTGTTGAATATATCTAAGAATAATATGAAATACAAAACACGCAATAATACCTTGACCTTTCACTCAGAACCTTCTAGTATTCCAACAATTTGTTCCCGTGAATATTTCAGTTTGAGTTATATGAGAAACACAGTTTCAAGTTGAAGTTCAAAATTAAATAATTATTCATTCAGTGTCATTGATAGTTTAGTAAAAACAAGCAGTTATATCGATGTCAGTTGAACGATTTATAGTAATAATATTGAAATTTTGGTATATAACAAGTTAAGTCAATTATAAAAAGATGTGCGTATAAGTGAAGGGTGTTTTTTTAGAGGTATAGAAATTTAAATGGCAATTAAACAACGATGGATCATTCGATTGACAAGAATTTTTTTTTTATTCGAAAGAGAATCTTGTGGCATTACATTTTAAATATGATTTCTGGCATATGACCGCCACGGCTGGCTCAGATGTAGTCCAATCTCGACGTTCAATTTTCGATGACTTTTTCCAACATTTGTGGCCGTATATCGGCAATAACACGGCGAATATTGTCTTCCGAATGGTCAAGAGTTGTGGCTTATCCGCATAGACCAATGACTTTAGATAGCCCCACAGAAAATAGTCTAGCGATGTTAAATCACAAGATCTTGGAGGCCAATTCACAGGTCCAAAACGGTGAAATTAGGCGGTCACCAAACGTGTCTTTCAATAAATCGATTGTGGCACGAGCTGTGTGACATGTTGCACCTTCTTGTTGAAACCACAGCTCCTGGGCATCATGGTTGTTCAATTCAGGAATGAAAAAGTTAGTAATTATGGTTCTATACCGATAACCATTGACTGTAACGTTCTGGCCATCATCGTTTTTGAAGAAGTACGAACCAATGATTCCACCAGTCCATAAAGCGCACCAAACAGTCAGTTTTTCTGGATGTAACTGTGTTTTGAGATACACTTGAGGATTATCTTCACTCCAAATGCGGCAGTTTTGTTTGTTGACGTAGCCATTCAACCAGAAGTGCGCTTCATTTTGTCGACGATAAAATGGACGTAGTGCGCGATACGTATTCCGCACAGAACCATTATTTTCGAAATAAAATTGCACTATTTGCAAGCGTTGTTCAGGCGTGAGTCTATTCATGATGAATTGCCAAACCAAATTGAGAATAAATCACTTCTCAGCAGTTAAATCGGTCGCCATCTTCAACAGTAATGCCAACTTAAAGTTCTATACCTCTAAAAAAAACACACGTTACAAGTCGATGCATTTGTGTCCGAAATAGCTCTTGTGTTTTTTAGTGATGATCGTTTACATATAAGTGGATGTGGGTAATAAAAAACATTATGTTTTGTAGAATAGTTCTAGAAATATGAACTTTTTAATTTTTTCTTTTAGCTCTGAATCAATAATTTCGATTGCGCCACATCGCGTCTCATTTTTCTATTTTTTATAGAGTATTGTCTACTTCAGCTCTAACCCTGCGCCTCAAAAAGATCGTTCTCATTTCACAAAACTAGAGACGCTCCATTTTATTGAGTATTAATACTAGTATTTCAATATTAACTGAGCTAGTCGGTGATCTCTTTTAACTGGGAATACAATATGCGGTACCTTCCAAAGCGCTACATTTTTATCCACCAGAACAATGGAACAGATTCCTACCACACCAGAGCAAACACAACCCACATTTATACGTGACACCATAATTTACTATATTTGTAGAGTTTAATTACTGTAATTGAAAAAGAGTTTGATGCACTTACCAAATAACAGGAAACCGTTAGAATAGTTCATTAGACTGAGTCAACTTGGAATGTCCAAGGCTTTATCATTGTTTCTATTTAAGCAAATCATTTATGCTTATCATCTCAAATCTTGTTACAACTGTAGCGGCGTTCAAATCAAATTATTCTTATCGAATACGCGATCAAACAAATACATAACGAAACTTTTTGTAAATGGACGTATATTTTGAAGAATGCAATTTGTAAACAAACTCAAAACCCAACAAAAAGTTCTGTTTCAAAAAATAAACATGATGTTTGGCACCCATATTCATAACTCAAATGAAAATTCTTCTTCCTACTGTAGATACACGCATTTTGAATCAGTTCATTCGACTTCATTATTAGTTAAATTCTATTCGACAAAATAGAATGCAAACTCAATTCAGTGAATCGCATTATTGAGTGAATCGTTATTCCATATTTGCAAAATTGACCTTCTTATATAACATTACGCCATACCACAAAAGCTTCACAAAGTACCAAAACAACAAAACCTTTCTGTGGTGCGTATTTTTGGCTGAAGGTGTTATTGGTCCGTACTACTTTTTGGGGAAACATTAGATATTTGTTGATAATTTTCTCTTTGAATGATTTAAACATATTCATAAACGATTTACAGTTAAAACAGGTGGGTTTTTCGTACCACACAGAGCTCAACATTACAGTATTATCATATTATTATTATGGACAGTGATCGTGAACCAATGTAGATAAAATATCATCGAATAAGGTGGAATTGGTGTAGCAGACTTGATCTGATATTCTCTTTTCTTTTTCTAATTTGTTTCAGCATCAATTACTTTTGATCTATCTTTCAGAAATTGAAGTCTTGCACCACTTATGATGCACGGAAATCGCTTAGGCCACCTCAATTTACCATCAATATAGTGCCATTTGGAAGTACAAAAATTTTTTTTTCGTTTTTTTTTAGACTTTCAGTTTTAGCAAGGTTGATGAAATGTAATCGACTAATCTACAGATACCTATGTCTAAGAACCTCGCTCGGGAAACTTGAGCTCTATTTGAAGATGCTTTTATTTACTCATAAAAGCAAGATCAGTCTACTCATTAGTGCTCAATCAAAGAAGTACATCAAATACATTATCTCAGAATTTTCAATTATTTCTAAATTCGATGTGTTTTTTGGTTTCAAATTTCTGATAAACACTATAACGTTTTTTAATAATTTATGTTAAAAATAGTTAGTTAGATTCTGTTACTGTTACTGTTCTCTTGTACTAGTTAAGCGGAGGGAATATTAGAGAAATGGTACTCTCGATAATGTTGATAGTAAAAAAGCTTTGCAGTCTCTGCTATAAAATATATTTAATTTAGACAAATGCTTAATTTCAACCACGTCTAGGTGACAACAAAGGGTCACCTAGACGTCTTCCACGGCCTATTGTAGGTGTACTTGTCATGTAGTTCAGAGTAGGCCTTGCCTCTACTATCAGCGCCACCATGAAAAATCATTTGAACGATTGCTTGATATCAGGTACTGAATCTCAAATTCTGAAGTTGAATATTATTTCTGATCACAGTTTGCTGTAAAAATTGTTATAAAAATCTCTAAGCTTCTTTCTTTTTGAAAAGTTTTCCAAATAAACTACTCATAACTTGTTCTAATCGGAAATCAAATTTAATGAGAAAACAAAATAAAAACCACACCGATTCCTTATTCATATTTTGCTATGTGGTTGTAGGGAGAATGTCGTATACGAATATTTCCAATACTACTTGATAACGTTTCAACGCTTCAACAATCCTTAGAAATTTATTATCACTGAATAACCTGTAATCACGATTTGCTGTCTAGGATCGAAATGACAATTTACAATTTAATTGAAATAAAACTAAGTAGTTTTCTGATTTTCACTATAATTTAAAACATGACAGTATTGTTTCGCCAACACAGTGGCTTCATCAGATGTTGATGTCTATCATCATTATAGAGATATAGTGAAAATCAGAAACCTACTTAGTTTTATTTAAATTATGTATTTAGATTTTCATCAGTATCGGCCCAATCGATTAATTATTTACAATTTAGGAAATAATTTCGTGATTTCACTATCTTGCATAAGAAATTCAAACCGTAGCAGAACAAATAGAGAAAATCCACTGGTTTTCAGACGGCCTTTACTTTAAAACTTGACGATAAACATGAATATATCTATAATAATTTGTTATACAAACTGCGTTCGAACTAAATCGAACTTTTGATTCACACTTTTATTGAATGATAAATAATAATATCATGACGCGTTTCGTCAGGTTACCGACTTCTTCAGACGCATACAGAATATGAGTCGGTTACCCGACGAAACTCGTGCTATTATTCAATTGAAGTGTAAATCGTGATTTCAAGTGTTTGAATTTATCTTATATTTCATTTTATTCGAAGATTTTAATCGAAATTTTTTATTTTATTGAATTTATTTTAATGAAAAACTCGTCATTTTTCCATAAAGGTTTTAATTTTTTGTTCTGATAAGTGAAAGTGAAGTGATATATAACTTCGCAATTTTGTTTTTTGGTTTTATTATTGAATAAAAACATTTGACTTAGTTTCAGAGAAACGAAATTTAAAATTTTAAAATCCAAATTCTCCCTGACAATTGTTTGGATGTGTTACCCCATTTCCAAGAGTTAAACTGAAAACACTTCTCAGGCATACATATATGTTAACAAAACAACAAACACATATGTACATCTGTTTTTTTTAAATTCGAGTTTTCCTACAAACATCAAAATTTAAGTGTATTATTATTTAAATATCAATACTAGTTTGTAAACTGTTGGTCTCTTATATGTATAATTTGATATACTGTGGGAAATTATTCCAGCTTTTCGTTTATTCAAGGCGTTAACCAACATAAAACGCTCAGTGAATATTTAAAAACTACCGCATTGAATCTATCCAATAATCTTCTTTTTATAACGTTTTCGCCAATAAAACACTGTTATTAAACGGAAGGATTGTGTTAGGATTGTAAATTTGAAGATATTTTGATATCCTGGTTCTCAAAGTCGGGTTCCTTTGTGCACAATGTGAATGTTTATTTTAGTTCAAATGATGTGTACTCGCCTTATCTCATTTCATTCTGTTATTCAGAATGCTTCCATTCAGTTTTCGATTTTTTGGTTACTCTATTATTGGTAACACATACAAGTGTTATTCAAATTTTCCCTTTTGAAGAATAATAAGAATTTCTTTCAATGTGTTTACGTCTTGATTGAAAATCATAACGAAATTATATATTTTCGAATAAAAATGGATTAAATCATCTCTCTGATACCTAAGTTGAATTGTTTCGTTGAACTTCAACAGGGATAAACTTCGTTGAACTAACAAGGATGAAATGATAACTACCATTAATTATTTCATTGAGTTTATTGAATATTCGCTGAACTCTCAGTGAAACTTTTGAAACATTTTCCTCTAGAAACTATAGACAGACAAGAGAGCAAAATTTCAGTTTAATTGTTGAGAATGGGGTAAAGAATGTAGAATGTAGAATGGGGTAGAGAATGGGTTTTGAGGGTGCCCTCAAAACAATTATCAAGAAACAATATAATTCTGTGGAACTGAGCCTAACAAGCATATTATATTCAATAAATAAATTAACCCCTGAGATGTCTGATATATGATAATCAATCATTATGGAAAAACAAATGAATATGTACGTTGAAATGTTTTTTTTTTGAAGAGTTACATCAACCGGTTTCGAATTTTTGTCTGTTTTGTAGACAGAGAAAGTCTATGAATATAAAGAATAGCCTTTTTATAGAAATTACACAGAATCATAGATTTGTGTGATAAAAGGAATTTACTTGGTTTAAAGAAATTCATAATATTTATCACAGATATTTGTCATATATATATATATATATATATATATATATATATATATATATATATATATATATATATATATATATATATATATATATATATATATATATATATATATATATAATATAATAAATACTGATACTCTTAATCAAAATATCGAAACTTTTTCGAAACGCTCTTAATATTCACTCTCGAAAGTGAAACATTTGTGTAGTCAGCTCCCTGAGAGTTTTATTTCAAATATTTCGATATTCTGATTAAGAGTCTCAGTATTTACTTGTATTGAATGACCTGAGAATCTGGAAACTAGCTATACTTTTGCCCGCCTGGGCGTGATCTGGAGCGATTAGGCATGGGATTATTCGTACACATTGCGGACAATTTTCTGCAGTGTTCGAATGAAATATCTACAAAGCCTTGCACTCGCGCTACTGTTGTCATGAGTAGGAATCTTGAACGCTAGGGAGAGTTTATACGTCTTTTCTCCGATAGACGGAGCCTACAGGAATATTTCACTAGGTAAAATTCCCCTCAATTTGGTATAGGACCTATGTTCGTTTTGAAAGTCATCGATTCTTGATTGATAGATTAAAAATGGACTGATGATTCATAATAATGATGAAACAATTGTGTCCTATTATCATTCAACAAGATCGATGAATTTTTCGAAACGCTCTTAATATTCACTCTCGAAAGTGATATGTTCGTTCTCGTTGACAACATTTGTGTAGACAGTTCCCTGAGAGTTTTATTTGAAATATTTCGATATTTTGATTAAGAGTCTCAGTATTTACTAGCATTGAATGACCTTGAATATTGAAACTATAGATTTATACATATATGTATATATATATATATATATATATATATATATATATATATATATATATATATATATATAGTTTCAAGATGTACAAATCATTCATACTGGTAAAAATACTGAGATTCTTAATCGAAAATCGAAGTACTTCAAATGAAATTCTCAGGGAGCTGTCTACAGATGTTGTCAACGAGAACGAACCAATCACTTTCTAGAGTGATTATTAAGTATGCTTCGGAAAAATCATGGATCTTGTTGAATGATAATAGGATATAATTTTTTCATCATTATTATGAATCATCAAACCGTATTTAATCAATCAATTAAGAATCGATGACTTTCAAAACGCCCACAGATCCTAGATCTGAATGAGGGGAAAAACAGGTGAGCTCCCTCTATCGAAGAAAAGACGAATAAACTCTCCCTAACGTTATAGATTCCTACTCATGAGAACATTAGTGCGCGTACATGAGAATTCGTAGAATTTCATTCGAACATCACAGAAGCATGTTGTATTGCTAAAACATTATAGTGAAATTTTTTAAATATCATTTAAAACAATCAAGTATTGTTCCAAATTTGTAGTGGTATGATTTTGTATTCGATTATTTAGAATACTTTTGTAACAAGTAAAGGGTTCGGTCTACATGCAATGAAGTAACTCGACAAAATTTGACATAATCTAATTGACACAAACGTTTCAAAGCTTGTGTTATCGTTTAATATGTTTTCAAACCAAAGTCACAAGAAAACCTGTCAAAATCACAATCATTATTTTTCAGAAGCCTTTATACTTTGCGACTATCAAATTTGGTCGTATACACGATATTATCTTTTTTATGGCATTTCCGAACTCAGGTTAAGACACACTACACCCAGAAAAATATTATATATGAATAATATGCATCTTAGGTAAAATATGCTATTACCACTGAGAATGGCTTAAATTTATACATACAATGCATACAATTCGGGCCCTAGTGATGATTGTATACTCAACTAATTTATCAATCTGTTATAATTGTAATGGAATTTATAATATAATTGTATTGGCATTCATATATTTTTTAATGATAGTGTGTACTCGATACTCATTCATTTGAAATCAATGCATTCATATGAATGAGTTTACTACGGAAATATAAAGCTATTTCAGACATTACGAGCATAAGATCTATAAAATAATTACACAAAATGGAGAGATAACAATTGTATTTATCTCTAACGAGTAGCTATTGGAATTGGTATCTTAATTAACGCCCTTTGTAAAACGATTGTCTCCCATTCGACTTTAAGAGCAAGTGTGGGTTGGGACAAGATACTCTTGATGCACTAGTTTATTGTTTTGAATTGATGCCAAGGGTGGTTGTCAACTGAACCGCATTGCAGTTCTTGTGGATTTTAGAACATAAATATTTAATCGATCAGTTATTCTGTACGGCACTTATTGCGAGATATATAGAAGTATCTTATTAACAATTTCACATAATTAGGTGAATAATTGTAATTTGATAATAATTTTGGAATATTTTTATTTCAATTAATATTGAAGTTCCTAATGAATTTATTAATTTTTAATCCTTGGAGATTCTTGGACGTATAAAAATTATTAGTGCCATCGCCAATGTCTAAAACAAAGAATAACTAACTTAGTGTATATAGTGTGATTTTTGAATGTGAAACGCCTCAATTTTTGGAAACGGCTTACACGATTTTTGTAAATGTTGGTATGTAAGAGTTTTAACATTGTTGTCAAATCTCTAGTTTTTTCGGGAATGGGTATACAGAACTATGTTATTTCAAATATCACTTTATGTATTTTTTCTGAAATCCTTAAAAAATGAAGATTATTTTTCTTGTAGTGTTCCGTATACATAATTGCCTTAGTTTCGAAGTTATACATTTACATAATCTCTGCAGAAGTAGAAATAATACATTTAGATGGCTATGCTGCTACAATTTTAACACTTTGGACATTTCAGTAAATTAATATTGTTGGTATTGAAAGTAAGGTATCGTTATCTGAGAAGGAAGTAATTGCGATTTTCATATTATAGGATATGATGATATGCATCGAAGTCAATAAGAAATTTGTAATACTTTCAATGAAAACCAAAAAAATGTAATATTCTTTTTACGGACGTTTGTGAAATATCAAGTTCTCTATATTTGTCTTTCAATTGATGCAGTTTTTTCAAGCTTTCATTTGGATAAATCTTTTACTACAGCAGTTCGTTAAACTGTTTTACCGATTTATTTATAGTGTATCTTGTTGTGTGATTTCAGTTAGCATATGAATTTTTAAAGTCTTCACACCTTTTCTGTTAAATTTTACGCATCCATCATATCTTCATATCATCATCAAAATTTCATTTTTCTCGTATTGTAACTTTTAACAAACACCAAAAATAATAATTTATTGAAACGTCAAAGTTACTCAGTAGCTATAGCCTTCTCAATGTGTTATTTTCACTGAGGCTGAGATCATGTAAATATGTCTAAAATCCGAAGTCATGACAATTAGGTATAAGAAACACTGAAAGAAAAAATTTTCAGGAAGTATTATCTGAAAATTTCCAAAAATTTGCAGGGTTTATTCGAGATAACAGAGTTCATTTTATTTCCACAAGAACAAAATATTCGGCAATAATGTAAATACCACCATAACATTGATCGTTTTATAAAACACTTACCAAAATTCATAAAAATCGTGCAAGACGTTTCCGAGATGATTGAGGAGTTCGATTCTTAAAACTCACTCTGCATGATTTTTTAATTCCAATTTTTCATGTTGAAGTAAATAAGTCTATTCAATGTAATTCATAAAAGTAATTTAATTCAATATGCTTATTCAGAAGAGACAAGTTAAAGCAACGCATCGAATATTTATTTGAAACTCATTTATTGCATAATGAACCGCTTTGGATTGTGTACTGAAATAAATTATTTACAATTTTGTAGTTTATAATTCTACTAATGTATTACCAAAGGGCGTTGATAGAAACCACTTTTAATGTTTATATTTTTATATTTGGATGATTACAAGATTCACAGGAATAATTATCATTGCTGAATTCCTGTCTATCTTTGTTGATTATTGGCTGACTTTTGATCTGTAGAATAAACTATGAAAATGTTTTATTTTCTGAACTGAACAACAGATCTATGTTATGTTTCAAGTGATACATTAATATCATAGTTCGGTTATAAGATCTAAGACATTGGTAGTTCTACTGCTGAATATTATGTAACTTATTTCAAAGCAATTGATATATTTTTCATCTGATGTTGATTATTTTCGATTGAAATACCTCCGACATATTCTTCATATCAAAAACGATCAGCTAATAATTTTTGTATTTCACAACTATGTTGAAAAATACGACATGTATTCTTCAGCAAAGCTGTACTTTTGTAAATTTTACCTGAATGTTGGGATAGGGTACCCTTGCTTTTCAAACGGGCACTTTCAAAATTATTAATCATTAACTTGTAAAAAATTGAAACTGAGAAAAAGGAGGAGAAGTGTACCTTTCCTTTGCTCCCTTTCCGTTCGTCCCATCCTGTGGGATCATTGGCAATTTCGAACTTTCGAAGGTTGGTATAAGTATCTAGTTTTGGGTACCCTGATCCTGAACCTGTTCGCTCAGGTTTTGGAATTGACTAGACGACCCTTGCTCATGCTTAACAAAAAAGGTAAGTTCGCGTAAATTCAGTAAAGAAATCGAACTTGGTGTTAATTTGAATCTGGAACAGTCCGTAGTACTTCTGATTGGATATACATATTTGATTTCGTTATTCTAGAACCAGTTGGCAGTGTCTTACCGAAGTTTCCTCTGGAGACCAGAAAAGAATATATTTATATGAAAAACAGTAGTGTCAACTTACTATGTCCAGCTCAAGGTTATCCAGTTCCTTTGTCAAGGTATTATTTTGGGTTTCAAATTTATCTTTCTGCTGTTTTACAGAGCTCTGTTACACAGTCTTCAGAAATATAAGGTCAGTAATAGTTCTTAATATTTCTGCTAAGGGTACCCAATTTTGACATATATTCTGATATTATTCCTCGTCTGCAGAACCGGTAGGCAGTGTAGGGCCAAAATTTCCAGCTACAGATAACTTACGGGGTTTCACATCTAAAAGTTCTGCAATGGTTACATTGTTGTGTCCTGCGCAAGCATTTCCTGTTCCAACAAATAGGTAAAGACACATTCTGGAGATAACTATGTCTATTTTCAGAGCCAGTCGGAAGCGTGAGACCCAATATACCAAAATTTCCTACTGTCGATATCTTCGTTCAGAATACTTCCTTCGCACTTCTATGCCCTGCTCAGGCTTTTCCTGCTCCAAGTTACAGGTAACAAATAAGAGAAAGCGTATTATTAGCCGATTTTCTTAAACATTCATCCCAATATTCAATTAAAATATACCTCAATGAAACGGCTGATGATTATGATGGTTGTTTCGCAGAACCTGTTGGAACGGTCAGTCCTAAACTTACCGCTGGGGACAAATCGAGGTCAGTTGTGGATTATCGAAATTCATCAATAACTCTTCTGTGCCCGTTTCAGTCATTTCCTGTTCCCAGATTCAGGTAAATATTTCGAAATGGATTTAACGCTACTCATTTTTCTCGTAGAACCTGTGGGTAGATTATCGCCGAAAATATCTGCCGGTATCTCGAGAATTCAAACAATTGAAGGCTTATCTGATGGAAGTTTGGTTCTTTTGTGTCCCGCTCAAGCGTTTCCTGTCCCAAGCTTTAGGTAAATTGGAATTTGATAATGTTTGATTTTTCTTCTTTATGTCTGTATAGAGCCAGTTGGCAGTGTGAAACCTAAATTTCCATCGACAGATAAGAGTCATTCATTCGAAACGTCATACGGAGAAAATATCACCATCCTATGCCCAGCTCAAGGTTATCCAGTCCCTTCAATAAGGTACAATTCATTCATTTAGCTTCAATTTTCCTTTTCGAAAATTTTAAGCTTGAATACATTGCAGAAGTATCCTGCGAAATATATTAAATATAACTCATTCCAGGATTTAAGTAGGTTGCGCTATAATAGATATTTAATAATTTTCTCAGAGCCTGTTGGCGCTAGATCACCCAAGCTCTCAACGAATGCTAAAACAACGTGGTTTGAGGACCAAGTTACCAATGATATAGCTCTCTTATGTGAGGCACAAGGATATCCACCTCCAATATTCAGGTGATTCGAGAAATCAAATAACTATTATTCAATTTCTATACCAACATTCAGGATCTTTGTTTTTGCTCTGTTTATTTACAGCTATGTCACTTCAGTCTTAATAATGTTTAGAACCCATTGGTTCGAGGACACCTAACGTGATGGCTGATTCAAAGCTGAGACTTTTAGAGCGCAAACAAAGTGAAGACGTAGTATTATTTTGCGAAGCGCAAGGGTTTCCAGTGCCTGCATTCAGGTAAACATGAAACATTCGAGATTTTAATAAGATGTTTGAGATTTCGTTGTCCGACTATGAAACATTATGTCACTTTATTGATTCTTAGAGCCCATCGGTTCTCGAGCACCAAATGTCGTTGCGGATTCACAGTTCAGGTTATTGAAAAGGGCCATTAATATGGATATTGTTTTGTTTTGCGAGGCTCAAGGATTTCCTTTCCCATCGTTCAGGTAAACATATAGTTCAATGAATTTCTCAAAACTGTTATTCACACTGAATATCAATTGTTTAGAGCCAATAGGTTCTCGATCTCCAAACGTGATGACTGATTCAAAGTTCAAACACATTGAAAGGGGAGAAAACATCAATATCGCTTTATTCTGTGAAGCCCAAGGATTCCCTGTACCTTCATTCAGGTAAACTATATTTTCTTCATTTCTCATGAAATTGTTTCATTTCCTGCAGAACCTGTTGGAGTAAAAGCTCCTGTTTTCTCTTCGGATAATCTAATAAATGCATTCAACCGAATATCAGGACACGGATTCGCTCTACTATGCCAAGCTCAGGGATTGCCCGTTCCTATATTTAGGTAGGTGACTCGGTAATTTCAATCCTCGCAATAATTGTTTTCCAAACGAACTGAAAATCATGCTGAGGATTTTAATCGTTTGGATATGTGCTGCTTTGAAGGGTTTCCTTTCCCACATTCAGGTGTGCTTCCAAGTTATTATATACTTTTATTTGAATCTTCCTAGAACCCGTGGGATTCAAACCCCCAACTTTCTCATCAGCTTCAAAAATATTTTCCTATGAGGCTAGGAGAGGTTCTGGGTTCGTTCTACTTTGCCCAGCCCAAGCAATGCCTATCCCTATGTTCAGGTGAGACCATGGAAGATATATTATTCGATTTTATATGTGTAGAGCCCATAGGATTGAAACCACCAACATTTTCGTCTTTATCGAAAAGTTTCACTTATGTTAGCAAAGAAAAGCAAGGCTTTGTTCTGCTGTGTCCAGCCCAAGGATTACCAACACCAATGTTCAGGTAAACGCATACCAATTTAAACGTTGCAATTATGTTGTGGTAATTGAGTTCTCGTATAATTTGATGTTCCTTCAGAGCCAATAGGATTCAAAGCACCGGCATTTTCTAATGATGCTACCAGTGTTGCTTATACCAGAAGTGTAACTCAGAGCTTCGGAATTTTGTGTCAAGCACAAGGTTTTCCTGTGCCACATTCTAGGTAGGTTATAGTTGTCTACGAAAATCATAACGGATTTGTCCACTTGTGTTATTGGAAATGTTTTTATAACACTCAGACAAATCCACTCATATTTTCTACATACTTCATTTGATTCAAAACAAGTGATTAAAATATTTCTGTACAACTCTTAACAGCTAATACTTACTCAACATTCAGGTGCCGTAGTCAAAATGCCCTCAATTATTTTCCTTATTCGTATTTCAGAACCGGTTGGTTTGAAAACGCCAACATTCTCTTCTGATTCTAAGAGCTTTACTTTCGAAAGACGACAAGATTATAGTTTTGCACTTCTGTGTCCAGCGCAAGCCCAACCCATTCCCAAGTTCAGGTCAGTTTTTGTTCTTCGGCCATCAGTAGCATGCTAATTCGATTTCAGAACCTGTTGGGTCGAAAACTCCTACATTTTCATCTGATTCTAAGATTTCAAGTTTTGATAGAAAAAGCGGGCAAAGCTTTGCCTTGTTGTGCTCAGCCCAAGCGCAACCTGTTCCATTATTCAGGTTAGTATATACTCAACAATTATTAAATGGCAACATCCCAATAATCAGGTAATTTGTGATTAGTTTATGGAATGATTTATCCCGACTTTATTTTATACAGAACCTCAAGCTAGTGTGATTCCTACTGTGAAAGACAAAACCATATCAGGCTTAAAAATTTCTTTCAAATCAGGGCGTACTGTGGCTCTTCTATGTGCTGCTCAAGGATTTCCTGCTCCTCTTCACAGGTAGCACTACAAATATTTTATTAATCAATAGTAATTATAATTATCCTCGAGCAAATATACTTGCAAATCATTGTAAAATTCATAGTTTCAGTCATTCTTGAGTTTGTCTCTCTATTGTCTCATCATTCTGAGTCTTGAAGAAAATGTATTCATAAATCCAGAGTTGTTTTATTTCAACTACATCGGTAGTTGTATGTAAGAGTATGGAATTGTATTTCAGCTGGTATTTTGTTCAGGTATTCTATTTTCGTTAATTATATTTATAATTTGGAAATATTGAGTGTATTTTTTAACATATCTTGTCAGCATGAATGAGGTTAACTTCTGTTACCAAAAATATCACTCATTATCACTGCAGGTTCGTTTGATGATTCAAAAATTCAAGTTCACCGAACAAAGATTTGTTCTGTAAACAGAACAAGTCTTAAGCGATTTGCATATCCCTTGATTTTGTAAATATTAGAATAACGTTTTTGTGTCTAAACCTTCGGGACCCCAATTCTATTATATCAGTAGAATTCTATGGAGTGAGCGAATGATTTTGTTCTGTACATTGAAAGTTGAAAAGCAAGGTTACTTCTAATAAGTATTTTCCTCATCCATCTTTTTTTTTCCTCCAAAACTAGAACCAACTGGAAAAATACCGCCGAAAGTTCCTGGCCAAAAATATGAGGGAGGAAAGATATATTTTTCTCAGGAAAAGCTTCCAGCTATTCTTACTTGCGATGTTGTTGGATACCCTGTACCAATTTTTAGGTAATGTTTTTTAACTGATTCGTAATTCTCCATCAGAACCTACTGGAAAAATTCCTCCAAAAGTACCAGGCCGAAAGTATGAAGGAGGCGAAATATATATTACTGCATCAGATAAACCAGCTTTTATAGCATGCGATGTTGTGGGCTACCCTGTCCCAGTGTATAGGTAATTTGAAATGTACTTATATTTTTGTTCATCTTTCCAGAACCAACAAACAATATTCCTCCCAAGTCTTTGGATAAGAAAATTGGATATACATTAATAGTGGGAAATATCACTGAAATGATATTCCTTATGTGTCCTGTGGTTGCCTACCCTGTCCCACTATTTAGGTACAAGTATTACGTTTTGATAGATATTACTATTCGTTACAGAGCCAACGAACAATGTATTTCCAAAAAAAGTAGGTGCGGAATTTGGAGGGTGGAGAGTTCTTTTCGTTCGAAAACAAGATACTGCATGGTTAACATGTCAAGTATCGGGGTTTCCTGTTCCTCGTTTCAAGTAAGAATGAAGTGACATGTTTTTCCTCTATCTTATTTTTCCTCTCTCTTATCCTCCTCAGGTTTCTAAATGTTACTAGCTATAATTTTTTCTTTCTCGATGTCGGGTTAGTGAAAGTTTTCTTATGTTTTATTTGATCGATTTGTCTCGCAAATTTTTCATTTCTGTCGAATATTATTATTCTCCTTTCTACAGAGCCTACGAATAATGTGGCTCCCAAAAAGGATGGTGAGGTTTTTCAAGGTTGGAAAGTTCTAAATGTACCAAAAGGGGAATCCGCATGGTTTACTTGTCAGGTTACAGGATATCCCGTGCCTAGATACATGTAAGTAAAACTACATTTTCTTAATTTAAAATATTTTCATGCTCATGTCATTCTGCCCTCGGTGAAAGGTAAGAACCATAATATTTTATATTCGTTTTAGTCCAGGATCCTGGAGCATTTTGGAAATTGATAACTATCAAGCTAATTTTGCGTGAGTAGCTTCATTTTGATGAGACGCCCAAAAATTTTCTGTACGAAACTCCGGTTGTAGTAGCTAACAGAGGTAGCAATTATAAAATACGTCCACGTGGTTGTTGTTTACTCCATCAAGCGGTGGAGAGTTCGAGTATGTTCAGAAATGCTCGACTTTCATCAGGAATATTTAATAATTCAAAACATGAGCTTACACTAATTTTTGTAACTAATTTTTCAAAGAATAAAATTATTTAAATTTAAAAAAAGATATTTTTTACTGTATCATATGTTACAAATAGAAAAACGAAAAAATGACAATTCTTGTCGGACTAGTGATAGATACTTGTTTTCTTGTAGGACATTGTCTTATTTGTGAAGAGAACACACTAAGCTAATCTGTAATATTTTTGTCCTACAGTTAGTAATGAGAAAAATGGTTTAGTAATATCAACAATTTCTGACCTACCACGCAATTTGTAGGGCAATAAGATTATTGAATTATATAAATTTTAACTAACTGAAAAAACAAAAATCAGCTGGTCAGTAATCGTTTATGATGACCTCGTTATTCATACATGTTCAAAAAACTTTTCGATGAAGCCATAGATTTTGTAGGACAATTATTTTTCGAATAATTTTGATAATTATCTTGAGACTTAAGAAAAAAATTCGGGATATATTTTCAGAATGATCAAATCAACACATTTCATGTTTGCTATCTCCAGCTACCACAACTGGAGTTTCGTACAGAAAATTCTTTGGCGTCTCATCAAAATGAAGCGACTCATGAAAAATTAGCTTGATAGTAATCAAGTTCCAAAATGCTCCAGGGAACCTGGATTATTTACTATTCATAACTGAGTTAAACGGTCATCCGTATCAAATTCATCACATCTAATTTTGCACAATATAATACTACAAATTGTGGTTTATATTGATATTGTGGAAAAATTCAAGATTTAATTTTCTGGAATAGAGAATATTTTATACTCTATCAATTTTTGGTAAAATCATTTCAATTCTAGAGAGAACAAATTTGGCGACAGTTAATTTATTTGTCGAAACATATTCGTGAATATTTCTAATCCACAATAAAAAGCTACTTCCTGCCAGGATCTAAATATTTCATTTTCTCATATTTGCAGAAATTTTTTCAACGGTTAAAATTCTTTTTGAATAACCAAAATTCAGATCTAAGATCGAAAAGGCCAGTCTCCTGCTACTGAACAATCAAATTTCTGTTTTTCGTATTCTCTAGACCTGAAGCATTCGTAAAGCTTTCATGTACTTGAATTTCGTTCGCCATACTCTCATTTACAAATTATCGGACACTGCTTCGCCGCTGTATATTGAAAATTAAAGAAAAAAGTGAAAATATAAAAATGCAAAGACGTGTTTGATAAACACTTAGTATACTGAATGCAAAGGAAGGATCTTTTCATAACATCAATTGAATTATTAGATGATCAAAAACTGAGAACTACACATTTTGTAGTGTACTCTATTAAAACTCCTGACAAGTGTTCAAATCATGTGAAAATCTATAGTTTGAATTATAATAAATAAATCGCTGCTACGATAGACAAACACGAAAGTATACCGAAGTCGGTGTACTGCAATTTGATATTGCAGTTTGCATGTGACCAGTTTGATTATTTGAATTTAGTGGCCTTAAAATTAATTTTGTTTCCTAACTGCAAATTCAACCCGAAAAGAAATAACGTATCAGTTTATTGACCATCTTCATGCATTTCCAGTGCATTTTACAAATTACTTTCACATATCACATTTATGTTAACAACCTAAGTTTTAATAATGGTTCTTTTCAGAACCTACAAACAACTTACCCCCGAAACTAATTAGTGAAAGGACTGCATGGAAAATAATTACATTTTCAGAAATGAGTGATGCAGTATTTCTTTGTCCTGTTGTTGGATATCCTAATCCTCTTTTTAAGTAAGTTCAAATTCTTAAGATCCTATTTCAAATATTCATTACATTTATGCAGCAAAAGTTCTTTCTTTGAACATATATACCAGGCATATGATTATTCGACCATATCGATAATTTATGCAATAAAAGTCTTATGTTTATGGATAATTTTCCATTAAATTTCAACCAGTGAAATCCTTCGTTGAAAATACCCCTCCATTGCCATTGACCAAGTGTAAAAACCCGTTCAACAAACAAATATATTATATTATACGAATAATTCTTACTTGGATACACAGCTTATATTAGAAACTATAAAATTGGTTTTTTCTTTTTATTAATTATTCAGTTGTAATATTCATATAGATAACATCGTATACTAATGTTATCAGGTCCTTTATTATCACCTTAATAACATAATGTGATTTGGTCAATTCCTTCGAGCCAATTTGGAAAATATTGTATAGAATCAATTATTATTGAATCGCAAAATATTGATATATCAAACCACATATATTGCATCCAATTCCACATGGAAAACTTAAGACAGAATCGAAATATATCGCTGAATATCGCGATAATTCCTATCCCAATATTCATAGATTTATGAACAATAATAATTTCCTCAATTCGTAATAATTTAACCCAACAGAGCCGACTAACAATATACCACCAAAAGCATCTGGTAGAAAAATTGATGGTAGCATAGTTTTGGAAGTAGCATCGTCTAAAGATATCATAATTTTATGCGAGGTGTCTGGTTATCCTGTCCCTAAATTCAGGTAATTGCTCTTCACAAATTAATTAAAAATAATATTATAGAACCAACTGGTCAAACTGGACCTAAGATTTCTGGCGATGGTTTGACAAAACTTACTGGTTCTAGCAATAATGTCATTGCCTTACTTTGTGATGCTCAGGCCTTCCCGCCACCAATTAAAAGGTAGGTTATCCCTTTGTCATGACTATTTCCTTAAAAGGTAAGATAAAGCATTACCGTTTTTGCTTTTCGACTCCTGTGAAACCTTCCAAGGGTACCCTAAATTTGTGACTGTAAGTATTATTATTCCATTACATTATTTTTCAGAACCTACTGGAGCGGTGGGACCACAATTGAATTCTAGAACAATCGACATAAAAAGTGTGTTGGTTAGGAAGTCTGTTGTGCTATTATGTCCTGCTCAATCCTTCCCTGTACCTCTTTTCAGGTAATTTGAAGTATAAGTTGGATCTAAATCATCTACATCATGGGTTGTATCAGGATTACTTTCGAAATTAATTTTTTCCTTATTAGCAACAATTATTTCTCAAAAATTCAATGATTCTTTCAGTACTTAAAAAAAACAATATAAACGTTAATGCTCAAGATTTTGCACTGAAGGAATCATACGTACAAAAATCGTCTTTGTCGTGATGACATAGCTATCGATTATTTTCAGGTGGTACAAGTTTGTTGATGGTACAGCACGAAAACAGCCAGTAACTTTGAACGATAGGGTAAAACAAGTAGCCGGAACTCTTATCATCAGGGAAGCCAAGGTTGAAGACTCTGGAAAATATTTGTGTGTAGTGAACAACTCTGTTGGAGGTGAAAGCGTCGAAACTGTATTAACTGTGACAGCTCCATTGAAAGCGAAAATCGAACCTCAAGTCCAAACCATTGATTTTGGAAGACCTGCCGTATTTACCTGCAATTTCGAAGGTAAACAACTTCAGTACCATTTTTGTATGCGTACACTTTTCATGTCATAAGAATCATAGGAAATAGCTGCATGTTACAGAAAGTAACATTGAGCGAAGTATGCATATTGTTTAGCTTCCATTTCTTGGAATTATTAGAAGATAAGTAATCGCAAATAACGAACAATTGTTTAAAGTATCAGTTACATATTATAAAGTTTTCACAAATGTTGAAAATATTGCAGTCTTTTACTCTAAATTTTTAATGTACTATTCAAATTTTTTTATGTGGGAAATAATTTCATTATCTCTCTGTAATTGGCGTAATATTTAGGAGTATACATTATCTGTTGAATATGTTTATTTTTCAAGATATTTTCAGCAATATCAGGCTTTATTTAATGAAAAAGTCTTCATTTTTGCTGACGTTTAGTTGCGATTTGCTACTTTGATATACTGAATCTTGTCGATTAATTTTTTCAAATTGCTATGGTCGAAATGTGATTTTGAAATTTTTGCCTCTTCAATGAAAAACTCGAAATTCAATTGAAAAAAATATAATTCAACGACCAGATAATACAGATTTTTCATTCGAAAGAGCCTGATTTTGGTACAGTGAAAAATCCCTTTATTATTAATTTACTTTATTTGAATATAATTATTATAATAAGTTATAATTATATCCAACTTAATGAAATAATTGTAAAAGCGAAGACCTAATTTTTTTATTCTTCTTCCATAGGAAATCCGATTAAAACAATAAGTTGGCTGAAAGATGGACATCCTATTGACCACAGCGAGGCAGTTTTACGTATCGAAGCCGTTCGAAAAGAGGACAAAGGAATGTACCAATGTTTCATTAGAAATGACCAGGAAAGTGCTGAATCTATAGCGGAACTCAAGCTCGGCGGCAGATTCGAACCACCTCAAATCAGACACACTTTCAACGAAGAAACTGTTCAACCTGGAAACTCAATCTTCCTGAAATGTATCGCTTCTGGTATTCCATCTCCTGAAATGACCTGGGAGCTGTATGGTCGTAAGCTGTCGAACACAGATAGGTATCAGATTGGTCAATATGTCACTGTCAACGGAGACGTCGTTTCAAATCTTAACATAACCTCAATCAATACCAATGACGGTGGTTTGTACCGTTGTGTCGCAAGTAGCAAAGTTGGTTCCGCTGATCACTCCGCCAGGATTAATGTATATGGATTGCCATTTGTTAGATCGATGGAGAAACAGGCTATCGTTGCTGGAGGAACCTTGATCGTTCATTGTCCATTTGCTGGTCATCCTGTTGAGGCAGTCGTTTGGGAGAGAGGTAAGTCATACATGTTAGGGTTTGCGTTGATTGTCCTACAACTTAACAAATAAACTTTCGAATTATCAGAAAAATTTTTTCATGTAGGTTTATCTTGAGATGAAGGGAAACTACTTTAATTTCCGATATGAATATTCTGGCCTCCTCAATGTGACTTAATATAAATATTTTTCATAATAAATAAATATGTATATATATATATATATATATATATATATATATATATATATATATATATATATATATATATATATATATATATATAAATGAAATTTTTTGTGCTTATGGACTGAATGAAATATTTAAGAAAATGAACACTAGAACATTCATTCGAAAAATTCAAATTAACCAAAAGAATGTTTTTCAACATTCAAAGCATCTTCTTGTGACTCCAAGTGGAAGACCGTAGAGTAATGAATACTCTACAATTCCATCTATAGGAATCAGTAGAAAACACCTCTCAGATTATAGACACACCAAGCATCGAAATTTCACATATCTTCTATACCTGTAGGTATCTACTAAATTGCAATGTCTATTTGACAAATATCATCGAACGATGTTTTCAAATGTCAATAGGTTGCGTTAGTAGTACGCTCGCGTTTATTCCCGTATTTCAGGGGCCTATTCGGCGATATTTTAAAGGAAATGGAATTTTTTTGTGCTTATGGCACTGAATGAAATATTTAAGAAAATGAACACCAGAACATTCATTCGAAAAATTCAAATTAACCAAAAGAATGTTATAGTAGAGCTAGATATGTGAACGTGTACGATGTGATGTCTCCATTTTCCTTCAAAGGATAAATGTTAGAGAAATGTTGAAATTGATGCCACACCTGATGGAAGTGCGAGAAATATATGTTTCGTTCTGCAAGGAACTCGTCAGTCGCACCACGTCCATCGATGTGAGGCAACGATTTCAACCTCCAAGCATCTTCTTGTGACTCCAAGTGGAAGACCGTAGAGTAACGAATACTCTACAATTCCATCTATAGGAATCAGTAGAAAACACCTCTCAGATTACAGACACACCAAGCATCGAAATTTCACATATCTTCTATACCCGTAGGTATCTACTAAATTGCAATGTCTATTTGACAAATATCATCGAACGATGTTTTCAAATGTCAATAGGTTGCGTTAGTAGTACGCTCGCGTTTATTCCCGTATTTCAGGGGCCTATTCGGCGATATTTTTAAGAAAATGAAATTTTTTGTGCTTATGGCACTGAATGAAATATTTAAGAAAATGAACACCAGAACATTCATTCGAAAAATTCAAATTAACCAAAAGAATGTTATAGTAGAGCTAGATATGTGAACGTGTACGATGTGATGTCTCCATTTTCCTTCAAGGGATAAATGTTAGAGAAATGTTGAAATTGATGCCACACCTGATGGAAGTGCGAGAAATATATGTTTCGTTCTGCAAGGAACTCGTCAGTCGCACCACGTTTATCCTTTGAAGGATAAACGTGGTGCTTTCAAGGATAAATTAACATTTATCCCTTGAAGGAAAATGGAGACATCACATTGTACGCGTTCACAAATCTAGCTCTACTATAACATTCTTTTGGTTAATTTGAATTTTTGGAATGAATGTTCATTTTCTTATATATATATATATATATATATATATATATATATATATATATATATATATATATATATATATATATATGTATGTGTGTGTAAAAAAGTACTTTCTCCATTTTAATATTCCGCGCTTTATATATTACGCGCGTCCTTCAATTAACTTCCGCTGTATGGAACTAGATAATATGACTGGCAAATTTTTAGGTTTCTTTTGTTTCACAGGTAACTTTTTAATTAATGTAAATATTGTAAATAATTGCTAATAAATAACTTTTCTTCTACAGATAAACTAAACTGATTATTATTATCAATATAAATATAACATTAATTATGAAACAACAATTAAGGTTGAGTATTATCACTCTATGTTTCACCACCATGCTTCACAAATCAACTTTTTTTAAATTCTTTTATTATTTCACTCATCTTCATCTCCTTAGTTATTCTCTTCACTGCACGTGCTATCTTCAAAACCTCAAATTTGCCAGTTATATTATCTATGGTTCCATCTAGCGAGAGTTAATAGAAGGCTACTCGTAATATATAAAGCGCGGCAAATTGAAATGAAGAAAGTAATTTGTTTACACACACGCCACACGCATATATATGGGTATATATATATATATATATATATATATATATATATATATATATATATATATATATATTTTTTTCAAATTGATTTATTGTCTGCTCAAAATAATTCATTTTCAAAGTTTTCAGCAAATTGAAAATTAGTTTCGACAAAGTTGTGATATACAACGAAACGTTAACGAAAATAAAGTTTTTAAGATTGAAATAAGCCTGTTATTGCTAAAAACATTGAAAAGAATATATATATATATATATATATATATATATATATATATATATATATATATATATATATATATATCGGTATAGCCCGCAACTCAATTGGAAGCAGCCGTTGACACGTGTTTCGAGCTTATTGGCTCTCCTCAGAACGGCGTAGCCAAGTTCAAGGTGTACGAACCTGGAGATGGAATCCACAACAAAAGAACACACCTGCAAAGGAAGTCTCCACTGGTAGGCTTCCACGTGAACTCTCCGGGTTTGGAGATTTGGTCAACGTATCGCCAATGTGGCGACTATTTATCCTTTACGGAGTCTTCAACCGACTAAGTAAATAAAGAATGAAGAAGTTTCTTGCGGTGAAAAGTATAAATGACAAAAAACACAATTATCGGTATAGCCCGCAACTCAATTGGAAGCAGCCGTTGACACGTGTTTCGAGCTTATTGGCTCTCCTCAGAACGGCGTAGCCAAGTTCAAGGTGTACGAACCTGGAGATGGAATCCACAACAAAAGAACACACCTGCAAAGGAAGTCTCCACTGGTAGGCTTCCACGTGAACTCTCCGGGTTTGGAGATTTATATATATATATATATATATATATATATATATATATATATAGGTTTCCCTAAAGTTATGACAATTATAAAAAATTTAATATTTTTTTTCTAGATGGCAGGGTTCTTCCAATTAATAGGAAACAGAAAGTCTTCAAAAACGGAACACTTATTATTGAAAATGTGGAAAGGGCATCTGATCAAGCAACTTACGTATGTGTCGCAAAGAACGCACAAGGATACAGTGCAAGAGGATCTTTAGAAGTACAAGTTATGGGTAAGTGAACATTTTAATATACATCCATTACTACAGTGATACTATAATTTTTCATCAGATACTTCTCGGATATATAAGATGAAGAGGAAATTGTTCAATAATATAATTTATAAGCAAGTTTACAGCAGACAGTGTCTTTGTTCCTCTTAGTGACCTACTCTTGTATCATCAATGCATAAATATTGAAAGTACTGTATATAATTATAACGCTAATCAACAAATGAAAGGGCGGTCTATGTTTAAGCAGTGAAATATATGCAGGGTGTATTTTGTTGGAAAAGATATTTTAAGAAGCGATAAAAGGTGTACATGTCCTAAAATATACTGAGAATCTCATAAATTCTCAATTAACTATTGCATAAAATTTAGCATAGCTGTTGAAAAAATTGTGTTTCTGTTCACTTCAGCTTTATCATAAGTAACGATTGATAACAAAATGATTGTAATTAGGTAAATGTGACTGCTATAGAAATTTCAGGAATATTTACGATTGACATTTAAGAATTTTTACTTTGTTTGTTGTTTACAGTTGTTATCTGTGATCGATACAAGTAAATGTGAAGTATCTGATGAAAAAACCATCTTTTTTTTTTTTTACAGAATTTTCGGTGAGTGCAATTTTTCAGATTGTGAATTCAATTATAACAAAAAAAGATTATTAAGAACATTCTATCAAACCGTGAGCGTGTTTTCTATAGATGTCCATCAAAAATAGATTTTTTATGCCACATATACTACATTGCATAATATTTGGGACTTATTTTTTTAAGCCCTCTTTATCATTTTCTTTGTAGGCAATTATTCACATTATGTCCACTACTCTTTGTTACTATGTAAGAGAATCTGAAAAATTGTTACCAAATTATATTTACAAAGTGAAGATTATTTGATTTGGTGTTCTATTTAGGTTATCAATATCTCTTTCAGCAAAAGTACAATAGTAGTGTAAGGTAAGATATGAAAGGAATTTTGCACTAATTAATAGCGAAATAATGAAAATATTAATTACAAGCATTTATGGAAAAGAGCCCCTTTTTGTCATCGACATGCACGTCTGTTCACTTTGATTTTTCCAAGAGAGGCCCATGTGTTATTTTCATTTCGCTTTGTTTACAGTGGCACCCTCACACTTAATAATCAGTTGAACAAATGTTCAATTAGGATGTTCCAGTTTACAGCTTTCGTTCAGACGTTTTGAAATCATTTCTCAAAGTGACAATAAAATTCATCCATGCGTATTATGGATGTAGTTTGTCATGTAGTGACTCAACATAATTGCGTAGAATTCAATACATTTTTTCATACTTAGTTTGTCTACAGTTCCTCCACAAATAACGCCGTTTACTTTTGGAGATGAACCAATTAATTCTGGCGACACTGTATCAATTCAATGTACCGTTTCTAAAGGCGATTCTCCTCTGAACATTAGCTGGTTATTGAATGAGAAACTTATTCACTCATCTGATGGGATTACACTGATGAAGATGAAAAGGTTCAGCACGTTGAATATTGATTCAGTTCAAGCTATTCATTCAGGAAAATATACGTGCTTAGTTAAAAACATTGCTGGAGATGAAAGTTTTTCAGCTTATCTTAATGTCAATGGTAATTTACGATATGTTTGGTTCTTATGGCTTCATAGAAATATCCAAACCTTCTTACTCCATCTCCCCATTCGTCAATTTTGTCATTCAGCGACAATTTTCGAAATTAATTCGAATGTCACTAAATATGTAAGTTCATGTCATTTTTATTGATATTTAGGAGCAAGTTGTTCTTCAACTGAGCCATTTTCAATTTCAAAATGTATAATACATATTTTTTGAAAAATTGATTTTACTTCATATCAAATAAAAAATATGAAAACTGTTTATCATTTGTTCGTAAATATTGGACAAAAACAAACATTACTGAATAGATTAAGAAATGGTGGATACCTACATTGTTTGAAATGTTCAATCACTAAGTTGATATTTTCAAATTTTTTTTATCATACAACTTAAATATATAAGGATTACGAAGTCTAGTATAATTTCAAAAATATAACGTCCAATCAATTTGATAGAGCTCTTCATTACTCAATTGAGAAATTTCAACCATTACTTTTCTCAATTGAATAATGTCTGGTTTCAGTATCCCTCGAAATTATATACTGATTGAGTTTCTAATAGGTCAATTAAAAAGTCCCCGACCTGATACATCAATGGCGTAACTAGAATTAAATCCATATGTTTTTTAGTTAGCCCTAAACCTCAAAAGATGCGTGTATAAATTTGACAGCTGTCGGATCATTAGTTTGTGAATTATAGCATTTTGAGTGAAGCAATATTTGTTATTGTGAAAAAAATAGATAAAAAGGAGATTCGCGTGTTAATGAAATATTGCTTTTTGAAGGGAAAAAAATACGTTATAAAATAAGTTGAAGCGAAAAGTTGGCTTGATGCCCAGGTCCCAGAAACTGCATCAGGAAAATCAACCATCAAAAATTGGTATGCTAAGTTAAGACGTGGTGAAATAAGCACCGAAGACGGTGAACGCAGTGGACGCTCAAAAGAGGTTGTTACCGACGAAAACATCAAAAAAAACCACAAAATGATTTTGAATGACCGTAAATTGAAATTGAATGAAATAGCAGACACTCTAAAGATATCAACTGAACGTGTACATCATATCATTCACGAATATTTGGGTGTGAGAAAGCTCTGTGCAAAGTGGGTGTCGCGTGAGCTCACTTTTCAACAAAAACAACGACGAGTTGATGATTCGAAGCAGTGTTTGAAGATGATTAAGCGTAACAAACCTGAGTTTTTGAGTCGATATGTGACAATGAATGAAACATGGGTTCATCATTTCACTCCGAAGTCCAATTGACAGTCATCCGAGGAGAGTGCACACGATGAACCCTCTCCAAAGCGTGAGAAAACGCAACAGTCTTCTGCCAAAGTTATGGCGTCTGTATTTTGGGATGCGCATGGAATAATTTTCATTGAGTACCTTGAAAAAGGAAGGACCATCAACAGCGGCTATTACATAGCGTTACTGTACCGTTTGAAGGACGAAATCGCCGAAAAGCGGCCGCATTTGAAGACAATGAAAGTACTGCTTCACCAAGACAATTCACCGTGTCACAAGCCAGTGAAAACGATTGCAAAAATCCATGAATTGGGCTTCGAATTGCTTCCTCATCCACCGTATTCTCTAGATCTGGACCCCAGCGACTATTTCCTGTTCTCAGATCTCAAAAGAATGCCCGCTGGGAAGAAATTTCAGCTGAAAGTGAGGCCATTTTTGAAGCAAAGGACAAATCGTCGTACAAAAATGGTATCGACAAGTTAGAGGGTCGCTATAATCAGTGTATCACCCTTGATGGGAATTATGTTGAATAAAAAACTAATTTGCCAAAAAATGTGTTTTACTATGGTAGGCCGGGGACTTTTCAATTGCCTAAATATAAATATACACTCAATTTCAGGTTTTTTATATGAATTTTTCACTTTTACATTATATAAATACAACTGTAATTTCTCTTGATTTTGTGTGATTTTTTTCACGTTAAAATACCTGCCAGTTTTATAACTGTCTTTTTACTATCATATTTTATATTGTTATTAATTTTTTGTACTGTATCTCTTCAGATTGGTTGTCTCTAAAGTAAGTAGTCATTCATTACGAATTGAGCTTTGTCAGTAATTCCTAAGTCTGTGCTGTAGATATGAACTATGTGACTTAAAAATACAGGAGAACTTCAAGATTTTATTTTCAAGCTATATTAATTTGAACTGAAATTTTCTCAGTTAAACCTCAAATAGCCCACTTTGATTTTGGAGAAGAAACACTCAATACTGGAGACACAGCATCTATCCAATGTACGGTAACTAAAGGCGATAGTCCAGTTGAAATAGAATGGTTACTGAATAAGGAAAAAATTAATGGAATTCACGGTATCTCAACCAATCGTATAGGGAAGAAAATAAGTAGCTTGAGTATCGAATCTGTCCAAGCTTTCCATACTGGAGAGTATACTTGCGTCGCTTCCAACGTTGCAGGGGTGACAAATTACTCAACATACTTAGCAGTCAATGGTACTTGCGAAAATATCTTCGACACTCACGAGCCTCAAATATTTGAGGATACATTTTCCAATTAATTCATACTTTGAAGTATTTACTTTAGTTTGATTTTTAAACATCTTGAGTTCATAGAATTTTTGTAGGTTAGAATTATTTATTTATCGTTATCGTAAGAGTCCGAAAAAGATTTCTCACAAATTACAAACAATTTTTTCACGAATTGAAGTTCAAATGAAAATATTTGTTTTCTCTTCTTCTCTTCAATTTCTTCAAAAATGGATATTAGACTTGTATTCTAGTTTATTCAGAATTAATAATATTATGTATTCATTTACATCTGCAACCCCGATTACATATAAAATTGCAAAGTAAAACTATTTCCTAATTTATTTTTTCCTACTTCTTTACATCAAATGGAGTTCAGCCAATGGAGTCACTACTTTCATTTGTTGAATGGGTTCAATAATATCACATATTTTAGTTGTATATCTTTCGTGACAATTTGTTATCATAACAAGAAGAAAGATAATACAAAAAAAATAATTTTTTTTAATGAAAATCATCTTAGAAAGAATCGATTTTGTAAATTAAAAGATTGTACTTGACTTTCAAGTTTTCATAATTCAGTTCTCAATGAAGAATTAATTAACAATGTTCACATAGCTCATTGATTAATAATAATGATTCAACAATGAAAAGTGTGCAGACAAAATATGAAAACATACAAATAACTGGTCCTTATCACTTTTATATATGTGAAATGTATCCTTAAATTTTTACGCTTGATTCGTGCTTTCGAACTTCTTCACAACATTTTCCATATCCTTCATGAAAATGACACATAGGGCTCCTCTGTTTTCCCAAAATTGACTAATAAATTTCAGTTCGTTTCTTGATTGCAATCGCATTTCCAGTTCCACCGCAAATTCATCCATTCGATTTCGGCGAAGAATCCGCTAATTCTGGTGATATGACAATCGTTACTTGTGCTGCAACTAAAGGTGATGTACCCTTGGATATATTCTGGCTGCTGGATGGAAAACCAGCTCAGGATGTTCAGGGAATTAGCGTCGTTGCTAGTAAGAAACGAGTTAGTCAACTCTCCATCGATGACGTTCAGGCTCATCACTCAGGAACATACACCTGTATTGCTATGAACAAAGCAGGCAACGCTTCCTTTTCCGCAGAATTGAAAGTTAATGGTATTCATTTTAGATCACATGGGCTCTAGCATGTTTTCAGGTTCTACTTTTAGTTCTGCATTAAGGTTCTCCCAAAATTGACACAAGCTTCAAGATTTCATTTGAATAGGAAACACAAATTTCAGTTGATATAATTTCTTTCTTTGAATCATATATAAGATAATTAGTGGTATTTATGTGATAACATATCGTCCAATGTGCTGCAAGGCTATGTTGGCACATACGCTTTCTTTTGTCGAATATTTCCATCAACATTTTCCATAAATGTGCATTTAAATACCTCCTGTAGTGATCAAGTACAGTTGTGTGCTTGTTGTAACAAAACTTCGTTTCCAAATAAAATAAGGGCCCAAATCTGATCACCAAATTAAACGGGTATATGGCTAGGAAATGTATTATAGAGTAATTTCTTCTAGGAGGCCTCGCACTCTTGAGACATCGTATTAGTAACATTCGAATTGTTAATCAAGTCTTTCATTTCGTTATCTGTCGTCTAAAACTTTTTAAGGGCCAACAGAAATAAAGAGCTGCTTGCGTACTACTATAACGAAGTATTAATCAATAAGTTGTAATAAATTTCAGTAAAATTGTACTAATCAGCCAGGAAACTATATTAATATAATATTTTATTGTAGAAGCTATATTTTTCTATAAGAATGTTCAGTTTGGAATAATTGGAATCTGGAACAAATTGTTTTCATAAAAATGTTGGAGAAAGTTTGAATAGATTGTTTTGGAATTATTGTGATTGTTTGGAAATATGGGGTGCCACTGTCGGTTGTCGGTTGTCAACGTGATCGCCACTTTGTAAATGTATTAGTGGTAAAATAACTGACTTCTCAATGCAATTTTAGTTCCTCCACAAATTCATCCCTTTGACGTTGGTGACGAATCTGTTAATTCTGGAGATATGACTATGCTCACTTGCATGGTAACAAAGGGTGATTTTCCTTTGAATATTTATTGGACTCTTAATGACCGACCTACTACAGATTATGACGGCATAACTGTTATGACGCCCAAACAACGCATAAGTCAGTTATCTATCGATGACATACGTGCTCATCATGCTGGAAGGTACACATGTATTGCAGAAAATAAAGCTGGAAATGCCAGCTTTTCCGTCGAGCTACATGTAAATGGTAGTCATTAATACAATATCAATCTTTAATTTTCTTATTAGACGTAAAATTATTTAAAAACGTATAGACGTCAAATTATTTCTTAGGAGATTTCAAAAACGATACGTTGAGTGCTATTACAAAGTATCTTAATTTAACCTGTATTTAAATCTCCATATAACATCCTACATTCTACATAGTCATTGGTTCTTACTGTTTCCTAAAGATATTGAGAGTCAGTAGGAAAGTGAATAGTGCTGAACGTGTTGAAAATTTGAAATTTCACATTTTAGTTGCCCCTCAAATCCATCCTTTCGATTTTGGCGAATCAGCTGTTGATGCAAATGAAGTTGTTATCGCTACATGTGTTGTAAGTAAAGGGGATTTTCCAATGACCATATACTGGTTATTCAATGAGAAACCAATCGAAAAAACCGACGGAATAACTACAATGAACACTAATAAAAGGGCAAGTCAACTTACTATAGAAAATGTCAAGGCTCAGCATATAGGAGAATACTCTTGCATCGCTGAAAATAAAGCTGGTTCAGTGAAATATTCTGCTAATTTGAGCGTTAATGGTATGACATGTCTTCGTAGAGGAACATAAACTTTTTAAACGCCATATTTTCCTCACTCCCTAGTATTATTTTTGAAGATTTGTTGCCTTCAAAATTCATTTCTTCTCCACCAGTTTCAAAATTCCATGACCATTAATGAATAATACTTGATTTTAAGGTCCATTGTGATGAAAGGTTTCGATACATGTTTATAATTTGTGATATTTTAGATCTATTTCTCTACTGAGAAATAAGGTTGGTGTGTAATATATGTTAATAAACATTTGCTTCTCTTCTGCATATTATTCCAGTATACATCTACTGTTAACCAGATGAAAATATAAATCCTTCTAGGATGGCAATATAAATCTATATTGAACTCCGAACGCTTTCCAGATCTTCATTGCCAAGTGAAAAGTTTTTAGTGCTCGTACATCATCGTACATATGTGTGTATAGTAATTAGTTACATCGGGTCCAACAATAATATCCGAAAGGTGTTCCTTATTTGGAATTATTAATGAAAGCAACTTCTTGAGGTGGCAGTATCATTTTGATTTTTCGGATTCCATTTTTATAACATTCTTCAGTTATTATATATTACGTTATAGTTCGACCACAAATACATCCCTTCGATTTTGGAGATGAATCCATCAATTCAGGTGATATCACAATGTTAACTTGTATGGTTACTAAAGGCGATTTTCCCATGAAAATCTATTGGCTTTTCAATAACCACACAATAGATAAATCAAATGGAGTAACAGTCATGAATACGAATAAAAGAGCAAGTCAACTTACAATAGAAAGCGTTCAAGCTCATCATGCAGGAGAATATATTTGTGTTGCTGAAAACAACGCTGGTTTAGTAAAGTATGCAGCATACTTGAATGTTAATGGTTCGTAGTGGATTTTTGCAATATCATGTTGTCGTTGATCCTAAAGTATCCTAAAATTAATCCTTCCAGAAGTTTTTGTATGTCCATAAATGCTTACACAAAACATATTGAGTTCTTTCGACTTTGGGTTAGTGTTATTTGTGAATTGTATATGTAATCGAAAAGACTTAGCATTTACCTCGGACGATAAGACATTTTTTTGTATTTCAATGAGTAGACTTATGCTTTATGTACCTACAACCTTTGTGAAAATTATGATTAGCTTATTTTGCTGATCTCTGAAATTTCATTAATCCTTTTTCATTTTTTATGGAGTCATAGAACCCCAAAAAAAAAATACAATACTTTAACTACAGAAACAATTTTAATTATGTTCATTCACATAGATGGAGTTGTGTGTTTTCAACACTTAACAATATCATTTATGGAATTACTAGAGGCTTATAGGAGAGTGAAATCTGTCATAACGGATTAATTTCTTGTAATAAAAGAAGGAATCTTGCCTGGTGCTACCATCCAATAAAATCCATTCTGCGTCAAGAAATAGCTGGCATCTCATCCCCCATACTCACGCAAGCACGCACACACACACACACACACATATATATATATATATATATATATATATATATATATATATATATATATATATATATGTAGATATACAATTATACATGTCCATGTATGTATCTAAGATGATTGAATTCTATTTCTGAAGATATTCGAGACGAACCAACATTATTCTTTTCCTGATATTTCAGTGTGTTATTTCAGTGGTTCCCCAAATACTTCCTTTGGATTTCGGTGAAGAATCTATCAACTCTGGTGACGTCGCTTCTTTAACTTGTACAGTTCACAAAGGAGACCTTCCAATAAAAATAAATTGGCTTCACAATAACCGATCTATTGAGCCAAATAGTGGCATTTTAGTATTAAAAGCTGGGAAAAAAGTTACTACTCTTACTATCGACTCAGTACAAGCCGAACATGCAGGAGAATTTACCTGTATTGCCGAAAATAAGGCAGGATTAGCTAGATATTCAACTACTTTACATGTCAACGGTATTCTGCATTTAAAATGAATTGTAATTGATAATTTTTACCTTCCCAATCTCTTACCATTATCCTTTAAATAGCTATGATTATACTATTCTCCATATTCTATGTTTAGTCATCTAGTATTTTTCATGTATTTGGAAAAAGCAAATGGTAACATTCTATGGGAAATTTATTCCATGGATCAAAATTAAATTACAAACCAATGAAATGCCTAATATTTTATAACGTCTTAAGAACTGAATGTATTCATTGAAAATTGGGTGGTTCGTTTAATTTCGATAAAAAGTTGTTTATGACTATTTGACACTCTAATATATTTGTGCGGAACTGATCAAGTTGGATTCAAGTTTCTTATCCTAGATGTTTGTTCTCATCACGCATGGGCCTCTACTTCACCGTACTTTCTGTTGGAAATGTATAGCTTTAGTTTATTTTATAGTACCTCCGCAAATATTACCATTGGATTTTGGAGAGGAATCCGTGAATTCTGGTGATTTGGCATCTTTGACTTGCTCAGTACACAAGGGTGACTTGCCCATAACAATAAAATGGTATCACAATAATAATCGATTAAGCAGCGGAAATGGTGTTATTTTGTCTGCAGTTGTTCGAAAAGTTAGTACGCTTACTATTGAATCAGTGCAGGCTGCACATGCTGGAGAGTATACGTGTATAGCTAAAAACGAAGCGGGATCTGTACAGTATTCTGTGGATCTACATGTCAATGGTATTTTTTAAAATTAAATGCTCTGTCATGTGAAAGTTCAATAGTTACCTGGTGCATTATGGCAGTGGAATTTCCAAATGAACAGTCATATCAAATTTCATTTTTTAATTTTCATTTCATTTTATTCAATCTAGTTTTCATATCTCACATAGATTCGTAGATGAAATTGTACGAAACGGAAGATTCGATGTCTCAAAATGTTTAAATACTGAGCCAAGAATATTCCTCGATATTGAAGGGTCAAAAATTGATTTCTATAGTAATATTTATAAAATTCATTTATTTGGACTACAACGAAAAGTCAACAAAAACAAAGATTGTTGCATTTCAAACAGCTTGTTATTGCTAAAATATTATAAACATAACTATATCCAACAGCCAAAAAACCAATGTTGAAATATATATATATATATATATATATATATATATATATATATATATATATATATATATATATATATATATAACGAAATGAACACTAGAACATTCATTTGACAAATTCAAATTAACCACTAGATATGTGAACGTGTACGATGTGATGTCCCCATCTTCCTTCAAGGGATAAATGTTAGAGAAATATTGAAATCGATGCCACACCTGATGGAAGCGCGAGAAATATATGTTCCGTTCTGCCAGGAAATCGTCAGTCGCACCACGTCCATCGAAGTGAGGCAATGATTTCAACCCCCAAGCATCTTCTTAAGACTCCAAGTGGAATACCATTCGATGGACGTGGTGCGACTGACGAGCTCCTTGCAGAACGAAACATATATGTCTCGCACTTCCATCAGGTGTGGCATCGATTTCAATATTTCTCTAACATTTATCCCTTGAAGGATAATGGAGACATCACATCGTACACGTTCACATATCTAGCTCTACTATAACATTCTCTTGATTAATTGGAATTTTTCAAATGAATGTTCTAGTATTCATTCATCATTTCATTGACTATTGCGGAGTTTATTCAGTCATTACATACGTATCTATGTGGGTAATTAGTGCTTTATATCATTATTAATTTCATTTACGTATTTATAAATTGAAGCAGATAATCAATCTACTCAATCTCATTTTTGATATTTTCCTTTCAAACTTCCTCCACTTCTTTATATTTATTTTTCGAATATCCTTAGTTGCCCCTCAGATACTACCCTTCGATTTCGGCGAAGAAACTGTTAATTCTGGGGATCTAGCGTCTGCCACCTGCTCTGTACACAAGGGAGACTTGCCAATCGACATTCAGTGGTTGCACAACAATGTTTCTGTGTCAAATAATGAGGGTATACTCATTACAATGGTTGGAAAGAAGATCAGTACTTTGAGCATTGATTCTGTTAAAGCTTCACACGCAGGAATATTCACCTGCATTGCTCGAAATAAAGCGGGATTTGCTCATTATTCCGCTGGTTTTAATGTGAACGGTATATACTTAATGTTATTCTCAAGAGAAAAGATTTAATCCTTAAATCATTTTTTAGTAACATTAATACACCTTCAAACTTTCTTCCTATTTCTTCCCTTCCTGTTTACTTATTCAGAGAATTAATCACATGGGCCTCTATATTTGGAGATATTTATGTTGAATTTGGAAAGGTGCAAGACTATTGTAATAAATACTTTAGTATCATTGTTTAAAAATGCGAGCATAATAGTATAATTTCTACACAATGGTTAATAAAATTGTGTGTAAATAAATCATTGAAGTTGAGCAAAGTGTATAAATTATACTATAATGATGAATTCACGAGAATGTTCAGTTTTTTGTTCGATTTTCATATCTTCATTCAATACATTTCTCCCAATGTATAATTATTTTCTTTAGCAGGCGATATGCTCTCAAAATAACTTCATTTCAGTATTATTCTGAACGTCAAAGAAATCGAACTTGTATCGAAAAGTTTAAAAGGTAAAAGGTATTCTCATCAATTCAATCTTCAGGTGTAATTGAAGGATCAGGATTCATATTCTCTTAGATCTTGTTATGCTACAGACTTTGGGACAATGAATGTTACTTTGGGAATGAAAGAGTAAACTACAGTTTTCATTACTTCACATTATGTAATATAATTTTTTCATATTATCCTTGTAGGTATTGTCCATGATTTACTTAGAATTATTTTGAATAACTTTTTCCAATATATTATAAATAATAGCTAATGGATGCCTCACAACTTTTCATCAATATTCTCGAAGAAAATACGCTCAATAAAGGAGCTGCATTCTCATATTGCAATAATTTGCAGTACCGCCACAAATTTTACCGTTTGATTTCGGAGAAGAAACTGTCAACTCAGGAGATTTAGCATCTTTACAATGTACAGTTCACAAAGGCGATCTGCCAATTACCATAAAGTGGCTTCATAATAACCAAACAATACACAGTGGAAATGGTATTTTGTTAACCAGTGTAAGCAAGAAAGTGAGCTCTCTTACTATTGATTCAGTTAAAGACCACCACATGGGTCTTTATACGTGTTTGGCCAAAAACGAAGCAGGATATGCATCACATTCTTCTAATTTATTTATCAATGGTAGAGTTTCTTTAGTGTTTAATTGTATTAGATATCCCATATATTTTAAGCTGTTACAACCATCCTTTCAATCTGATATATACTAGTTAAATTTCATTAGTACCGCCGCAAATTTTACCATTCGACTTTGGTGAAGACACTGTTAATTCTGGAGATTTGGCATCGTTGCATTGTACTGTTCACAAAGGGGATTTACCAATCAATATAACATGGTACCATAACAATAAAACAATTCACTACAGCGATGGAATATTGATCACGAAAGCTGGCAAGAAAGTGAGCTCTATAACAATTGAATCAGTAAAAGGTTCCCACGCAGGCACATATACCTGTGTAGCTGAAAATAACGCTGGGGTTACATCTTATTCATCAGTTCTTTCAGTGAATGGTATTAAATTTCTTGCCTAATCAATGTATATTTCTTATCTAGGTATTTAAGTTTATTTATCTAAATTTCACAGTGCTCCCACAAATAACCCATTTCGAATTTGGCGAAGATTCCATCAATTCGGGAGATTCCGTTTCTTTGACTTGTAATGTTCATAAGGAGATCCTCCTTTCAAGTTTACTTGGTATTTGGATAATAGTGTTATAAATAATGTCGAAGGAATTCTTATCTCGAAAGTTGGAAGGAAAATTAGCACGCTCAGTATTGAGTCTGTTCAAGGTCGACATGTTGGAAATTATACGTGCATAGCACAGAATAATGCTGGAAGGCGGTCTATTCGGCCAAATTGAATGTTAATGGTACAAATATTACCAACATTAATCTTTTATAGCAAAGATTATCCTACATTTATCCTAAATACCCACTTTCTCGATATTTTGTTAATACACCTGCACCCTATTGAATATACTGCATTATAGTTGTGAATGTCACGATTGTCGATGAATTTCAGTTGCTCCACAAATATCACACTTTGCCTTCGAAGCAGACACAGCCAATTCAGGGGATTTGGTTTCAACGATGTGTTCGATACACAAAGGAGACATACCAATGAATATTACTTGGTATTTGAATAACCAAACGGTAGCAAGTATTTCTGGTATAATGGTTTCAATGTTCGGTAATAAGATAAGTGCACTACGCATTGATTCTGTACAAGAAACTCATTCGGGCACGTATACATGTGTCGCGCAGAATTCTGCGGGATTGGCGTCTTATTCTGCAAACCTTCATGTTAAAGGTATACTGTAGAAATTAGTCTTACTGCACCCATTCCCTATTTAATCCACTCAAGTTACTTTTAAACTATCCATGTATTCAACAATATAATCTTCTAAAATATGTTGTTTCGAAGAAATTTTTACATCAGAATGTTATTCTGATAATTGATGTATTCGTTATAATTATTAATGTGAGTCATCAGTCTAATGTTTGATAATCTTTCACGTATTATTTATTCGATAAATCATAGAGAATTATATCTTTCGAAGGTCACCAACAGATGGGTTCACTCAAAATTAGGTCTCTTTTATTCGTGTCATTGTTGTTATTGTACGCGGTTGTTTCTTTTTCCAGTTTCTATAGACCTTGAAACCTACGACAAATTTTGTGAAAGGTTCATTTGTGTCACTTCTTTTCTATAATTATCTCATCGTTTCATGTTTTCTGTTCATGGAGTAGCGATTAGACTGGCATCCACAGTTTAAAGTTCACATTCAAATGGCAATAGGACTTCAAATAGGCAATATCGGAGATTACCGAGTAATTATCATTTTTATAATAACCGAGCACACACCTCTTTTCCACAAATGCATTTCTCTAAACTTCATAAAATCAAAAAATTCTGGACTGTCCATACTCAGAACAACGGTCAAGATTTCATCTTATCTAATTCCTGGGTCTATTTTCATTTACATTTGCAACAGCTATTATTTGGTTTATAGTACTTTATTGTAATATTTTCAGTAAAGAAACAAACCTAGTGTACGTAAATATGTAGTTATTCAGAAATTGGAAAAATCGAAATGAATACCTATAATTTTTTCAATTTTCAAAAGTGTTTGCAGGTTGTGCATAATGACAAATACCACACAGGCAAAAACTTTTCCACATTAATGTTTAATTGAATTAATATTTCTACATAATCTTTAGTTTGCTTTGTTGAAATAAATTATGGAAATAGTTTCATACCTTCATTCAATTTCAATATTTTTAAAAACTCAAATTTCTGTTCAACACTTCGGAATATTGGTAAATTTATTTTTATATTGGTATTTATCATTTGCTTCATGCCGACCAGGTTTCGAAGACGGTTGGATAATTGAAATTATCCAACCGTGTGCCATCTTTTACTCCCAATTCGAAGGATTACAATACTATTTGAGCACCGATATGTTTCCGGTAAGGTTTTCTATATAGAATTTTATTTTGAAGGATACCAAATTCAATACTCAGTATTTGTTTGAAAAATCATGAACTGTTCATTTCAGTGGTTCCTCAAATATCACATTTCGCATTTGAAGAAGACACATCTAATTCTGGTGATTCAATTTCCACAATGTGTTCTATACATAAAGGAGATTTACCGGTAAATATCACTTGGTTCCTCAATAATAGAACTGCTCGTAACATAGCTGGTATTTCGATATCCAGAGTTGGCAAAAAAATTAGTACTTTGAGTATTGATTCAGTTCAAGCGGAACATGCCGGAACGTACACGTGTTTGGTTCAAAATATCGCCGGATCGGCTTCTTATTCAGCCGATTTACACGTTAATGGTAAATGATTTACGTATATTTGTGAAAATATCTTCTTCCCTATCCTTCCTATACCGTATACTTCATTTGATGAATCAATGTGATGTTTTTTAAAACGCAAAGGTGAATCTTCTTGACTGTCGTAAAGAATTATTTATGTATATATTGTAGTTGATGGAACATAGTCATGGAACAAAATATAAGTTTATTAAATTTACCCAAAAATGAATAGTAAGGGAGCTGAGTGATATTTTTGGTCAGGTATTTAGGGCTCCTTGAGAATTTGTTAAATACATTTCTCGCTTTATCTATACACAAAGCCGACGCGTGGCTACAAAGTTGTAGATAATAGTCGAGCCATATATTTTTGAAATTTAATTTTTATATGAAACAAAATACATTCTCGAAGCAGTTTTATATTTTGATATGTGCGATAATATATCCAGCCAGATCATTTCAAAGGGTTTATTATCCAGATAAACGTTCCAGAAGTTTTTTTCTGGAAAATCAAAAAAAATTATTTGAGGCACTTCAAAATTTATGCATATTATCTTTCATCATCAAAAAGTGATAATTGCAAAAAGCCAGCTCATTTTAGTGGATTCTTTTATCTGCCAGACAACCTAGAATGTTGTACGTAAGTTCGAGTGACAAGTGGTATAGCGTGAATGTAAGTGCGACATAGACCTTTTATCAGCTGATCCTTCGATCGTAAGAGACTACTCTGTCATCCTCTGAGTGGTTAAAATTTTGAAAATTGCATCGATTTTTTAAATTTTCATATTTCTAGTTAATATTCAATTCAAAATGAAAACAAAAGTTGATTTAAGTTTGAAAGGATATAAGCAAACGATTATACACTACAAATATATTCAATGTTCTGACCCTCAACTTATTTTAATAGAATAAAGCTATTTGAAACATGAAATGAATACTAACAAAGAATGAGTTCAATGTTCCATTATAAAATTAATGCAATAAAAAATTATAAATTGTTTCCAATGAATTGAAAAAAATTCAAGTTAATGATGAAGAATATTATGTAGAAATCTTGAAGTGCCTCAAATATATTTATTGAATATTCGAAAAAATAATTTAGAGAATTTCTGGCTTGGTATTGAACCGATCGAAATGTCTGGCTTCAGTATTATCTGTTCCCTCATATATCCAATTCGAACATATCAAAATGTCAAACAGACGCAAGTTTTTTTTTCCAAAATTACAATTTCAATGAAGGATGTGGCTCGGCAATATCCACATCTTTGTAGACTGGCGTCGTCAGCACTGTGTTTGTATAACACAGAAACTGTATTTAACAAATTCTCAAGGTGCCTCAACAACCTGCTCAAAAGTCATTCAGCTCTTAAACTATATATTCTATGTTGAAATCCTTCTAATAATATTTATTCAGTCTCTCCGCAGTTGACACATTTTGATTTCGGACAAGAAACTATAAATTCCGGTGATCTCATCACCACATCCTGTTCTCTGCACCGAGGAGATCTACCTGTATCTATCACGTGGTATTTAAACAATAAAACAGTTGATAGCACCCATGGTGTTCAGATATTTATGGTAGGAAAGAAAATAAGTACTTTGAGCATCGAATCAGTACAGCAACATCACGCTGGGACCTACACATGCGTTGCTCAAAATGCAGCTGGAATTGCATCATATTCCGCAAATTTGCACATAAATGGTACCACAACTTTATTGTTGAATTGCACATTGTTATCCTGCTCCCCTAGATATTTAATCCTTAAAGCCCATTGCGATATATCACGAAAATATTGAAATATGAATTTACAATCAATTATTTTGATTGGGAATATTTTTTCTATAAATGACATAATGTAAGAGAAATGAATGATGTGCCCAGAAATGTCTACTTCTGGGCCACAGAGATACAGAACATGTCATAGAAGTCACACGTTAAAGTCACTTCTATAACTTTCTATGTAATGTTCCAAATATAGTGACAATGACAAGAAAGGTATATTCGGTTTTTTTATTGAAAAAATTGGCTTGATTTATTAAGGGATAATGTCGTTTGCAACTTTGCAATTATTTAAAGTCTGTGCATTGGAGTCTCTTATTCTAGTTATATTGGATTTGTATCTGGTATCTGTGTTTGATCGATGCAATAAGAAAGGTCCATAGAAATAGATAAAATTACGTCAGTCACGTATGAAACGACTTTTCACAAACCGACCCGTCTTTGTTTTAGTGTCATATTTGTCATTCAATATAAAACCAAATTATATGAATGTTATGAGAAACCCCACATCAAACGTAATTGCTTGCTTTGCCTGTTGTACGTGTTGAGTGTTCTGCATCTATCTAATGTTTCGTAACGAATAATTACCTACCATTCAGTTGGGAAAAACTCTGTTAAACATTTCAATTTTCTCGCCTTTAGGTTAGGTTTTATGTCAAGTTATTCTTTGATCTCCTTCAGTCCCTTGTTATTTTTCATTTCAACCCATCCAATGTCATGAACTACATAGTTACCCATTGAAAGATTCCTACAAACTTCAAATGTTGTAAACATCAATATTTGCCTCTTATTTCACAGTGAATGAATAATTCAAGGAAGTATCGAGTATATAAATTGAAAGCGAAATCTGATTAATTCGAAGTAATCTAGTTAGTTTGAAGTGGTCTCTTGTTGAGTACTTTACGGAGAGTTCTCTTCGAACTGATACAGCAAGTTTTATTGACTCCGGTTCGTATTTCTTCCCGCCGCTTTTTCCTTTTCAATATTGACATTTTATTGGGAATTGTTCTCTATTGTCTGACTTGGTTACAATATTGAAGGCAAACCTTCAGTTCGTTTCACCGAAAATATTCGTAATATGTCAAATTAAACTTTTGAAGCCAAAGGCGGGGTGAACTTCATTTAGGAATTCTTAATGCCGCACTACTGTAGACTTTTAAAATGTTATTATACTACGTTTATTCACTTTTTTTTCAAAACAAGTAGGAATTAAATTGCGGATGCAGCTACAACCCATTAAATTAGGTTTAAGAGATTCTACACAATATAATATTTCAAGCTAAAACTTAAATGGCTATCGTAAATATGTAAGGTCTTTACTGTTCTTAAGTTCCCCTACTTTCTACTTTTGCAGGGTTGCTATTTTGTCTACCACATCGGTGATTACAGTTCTTTTACACATTTCAGCTTTTCCGATATATTCTATCAAAAACAGTTACGGCTTCAGCTTTTCCAACGCCACTGAATTCCCACAGAAACTTCTTTTTTATGCTAGTATTTCAAGAACGTAGATGATTGTAGACTTATAATATTAACATATTAATCTTGAATGTATGTCGTACTTTTCCATAGTTATCTTTGCAAATTATTTTAATCATCTAATAAATTTCATTTATCTGGATTCCATGTGGAATATAGAATAATAGGTAATTTTTTGCCTATACATGTAGATATATCTTCATAATTTATGAGATTGCTCATCAGTTCGTTATATTTATACTACGATTCATGGTTTTACTCTATGAAAAATAGATTTAGCATTCCTTACGGTTTGCTATAATCTGAAAATCTCAAGTACGTGAATTTTCTCTATCTGTATGGACATTGATATTGTTCATATTTTCTGTTTCAAAACATTTCAAGAGTTAGAGATTAGCACTGTTAAGACATGATGCTATAGTTCTCCATTTATTTTGTCTTTGGTATAACTGTGACATTTTCATACACTTACAGACCGAATTATTGAGGTGTATCTATAATTATTTCTACTGTCAGAGAATGATATTTGAGAATGGCGTCAATATATTTTTTCTATGATTAGTTATGATCCCACTCTCCGTTCATCATGAAACATCAAAATTGTATAATTGAAATAACATAACATGATATTAGTACTTGAAGTATAGATTTGAATTTTATATTTTTCTTCCAATAAATATTTCACTGATGCACATACTCCAGGAAGTCTCTAATGTGAAATTTCAATCAAAGATCAAAGTGAACATTCGTAATTTTTCCACTTGACCAGTAGACTTACACTAATCTAGAATATTTCTAGTTGAGCCTCAGATATCACATTTTGATTCCGGCGAGAAGAGTATGAATTCTGGAGATTCTATATCTTTCACGTGTTCGGTTCATAAAGGTGACTTACCAATTGATATACGCTGGTTTTTCAATAATGCGTCAGCTGAACACGTGGAAGGAATTGTTATTTTCAAAGCTGGTGCAAAGAACAGTATGCTTAGCATCGATTCATTAAAGGAACATCACACTGGAACATACACATGTGTTGCACGAAATAAAGCTGGGGCTGCCTCTTATTCTGCTGATGTTCAAATTAACGGTATCTACTATAAAATCATTGCAGAATGAAACAACAAATTTTCAATTCCTAAAGAAACACCTAAACTTTTATTCCAGTCCTTTCGTGGTTTCAGAATGTCTTTTTTTTCTGATTTAGTATATGCTCTTTCATTGAGATCCAATATATTCAACCGTTGCTGTCAAATTATTAAGTAACAAATTTAATTTTTAGTTTTGGTTTAATTCTTTGCTTTTTCAATAGAGGGTGCTCGTTCGACATCTTTAAGAAAATTTATAGTACGAGTGCTTGCAACGTTGGAAAAACAAGTATTAGTAGAAGGTAGGACAGTTTTTAGATATGTCATTTCTCTCACTCTCCCGGACGTCATAAGGGCGGTCTGGCTGGCAGTAGTGGTTACGTTCATCAGTGGGCATCCTACCTCTACAGGTAAAATGTCGATTTTTCAAATCATTTTAATAAGTTTTGTTTTTCTTTTGTTATTTTTATTGAACTATTTTCAACATGCATCTATCATTACCAGATATTTTTATTGTTGATTAAACCGTGCCAGATTTTTTTTTCAAAATTTTTCAGTATGGCTGAAACTTTTATAGGATGTTATTCAAGTATCTTAAAACCTAAAATTAATTTTCCAAACAATCATTCGATTGTTGAACCTTCATCCAGACCAATTTAAAAGTGATGTGGGATCATTTTGCTTGGTCTAGGAATGGTTATCGAATAAATTATAGAGGAAGAAAATCTATTGAATTAATGTGTGGATTAATATAGTATCAAAATAATTATTTATTGTTGTACAAAATCAAGGAATTATTATGAAAATAAACAAAAATTGTATTTTTCAATTCATAATTGTATCACATATTGATAATTATCATCATCATCATCACTGCTGTCATTTTCATTATCATCGACGTCTTCTCGATTGTCACCGTCTTGTAATAAGTTATTATTTGTAAATGAATTTGTGATTGTCTGTATTCTTCCAATATGCGCAATCACTTTTAACTTAAGTTTCAGCCATACTGAAATATTCAGAAAAAAAATTTGTTTTAATTCAAATTAACGTCTGGCACGGTTTAATCAACAATAAAAATATCTGTCTATGATAAGTGCATGTTGCAAATAGTTCAATAAAAATAATAAAAGAAAATAAAACTCTTATTAAATAAAACAATTATTTGAAAAATATATTTAGTAACTGTACAGGTAGGATGCGCACTGATGAACGCAACCACTACCGCCAGCCAGACCCTTATGACGTCCGAGAGAAAGAGAGAGAGAGAGATAACATATCTAAAAACTGGTCTACCTGAAACTCTCTCAAAAACGTTACTAGCTTTTAGACTATTAAGTCAAAATCAGTAATGAATTATCATATGTAATTAATGGATATACAGACCACCATGAGTATAGAAAGCATATAGGTACGAAACATGTCACTGTGGATGTCTGGGGATTATTTTATAATAATGAATACCAACGTGTGAATCTTATATTTACTGCAGCTTTTCTGAGACAATATAACCCTACGAATTGCAAGTTACATAGGACAAAAATTCATGTATCAAACTTCTTGCAGTTACATAACTAATATCCATTTTGTCATTTATGATAAATCAGAGCCCACTATAAATATTAGCAATTTAAGTTAATGTCGAAAAAAATGTAGAACTTATATATTTTCAATAATTTAGAGGATTTGAGGATCGACATTTTTTCAATACTTAATAGATTAATTTTAATCAAAATTGTAAAATGTGAAATCAATATCTTCAGTTTTAGCTGGCTATGGCTATAATTGAAAACACAACAAAATTTGTATATTGTAGCGAATATGATTTCGGATGTTGATAAAGCGATTATTTTCATTTAACATATAAACGCCCACTAGATCAACTATAAATTTGGCGGGTTTGCAGTGGCTCCACAAATATCGCACTTTGATGCTGAAGAGGACAATATAAATTCTGGAGATTCCATATCTTTAACGTGTTCTGTGCACAAAGGAGATTTGCCTATAGACATTCATTGGTACTTGAATAATATAACTGTGGAAAATGTAAAAGGAATTGTATTGTTTAAAGCTGGAAAAAAGATAAGCACTCTGAGTATCGACTCAATTCAAGCATATCATTCAGGAACATACACTTGCATTGCAAGAAATAGAGCAGGCACTTCAACATATTCAACAGATTTACATGTCAATGGTATATTAAAACAATATATTTCATTTCCCTAAATATTTTCTCCTTAGCGTTTTTGAAATATTATGTGGTATTAAACCCAACAATGTCCCACAGTCCTAAGCATTTTCGCAACCGATTCTTTCATTTGCTGTGGATATTCATATTTTTGTTCATATAAAATTTAGGATTATTCTGATGTTACTGTGGTTGAAAGTTCTTCATTTGAGTAGGTTCACTACGTCTATGAATCTTTAATTTTCACTATTATTTTGTGTGAGTAAGTAGGATTATAGTGGAAAACCAAATATAAAAATGTTTTTGGAGATTTGGTAAAGCCTCTTTCATTCTGCTTTTGTTTCATAACTTTCATTTGGAAATTGGCAATAAAGGGTGTTTTTTTTAGAGGTATATAACTTTAAATTGCAATAAAACAACGATGGATCATTCGATTGACAAGAATTTTATTTTTTACAACAAGAGTTTTATTCGAAAGATAATCTTGTGGCATTACATTTTAAAAATGATTTCTGGCATATGACCGCCACGGCTGGCTCGGATGTAGTCCAATCTGAACGTCCAATTTTGATGACTTCTTCCAACATTTGTGGCCGTATATCGGCAATAACACGGCGAATATTGTCTTCCAAATGATCAAGAGTTGTGGCTTATCCGCATAGACCAATGACTTTAGATAGCCTCACATAAAATAGTCTAGCGATGTTAAATCACAAGATCTTGGAGGCCAATTCACAGGTCCAAAACGTGAAATTAAGCGGTCACCAAACGTGTCTTTCAATAAATCGATTGTGGCACGAACTTTGTGACATGTTACGCCATCTTGTTGAAACCACAGCTCCTGGTCATCATGGTTGTTCAATTCAGGAATGAAAAAGTTAATAATCATGGCTCTATACCGATCACCATTGACTGTAACGTTCTGGCCATCATCGTTTTTGAAGAAGTACGGACTAATGATTCCACCAGCCCATAAAGTGCACCAAACAGCCAGTTTTTCTGGATGTAACGGTGTTTTGACATACACTTGAGGATTCTTTTCACTCCAAATGCGGCAGTTTTGTTTGTTGCCGTAGCCATTCAACCAGAAGTGCGCTTCAGATAAAATGGACGAAGTGCGCGATACGTATTCCGCACAGAACCATTACTTTCGAAATAAAATTGCACTATTTGCAAGCATTTTTGTTCAGTGTGAGTCTATCATGATGAATTGCCAAACCAAACTGAGAATAAATAACTTCTCAGCTGTTAAATTGGTCGCCATCTTCAACAGTAATGCCAACTTAATGAAGGTATATTGAAGACTTCAATATATTCGCTTCTCATATTTTGATAGTCAGTGATTTGGGTTTTTTTTTTTTGGTAAACAAGTAGCTCCTTTTCTATGAAAATCATGTGAATCATTTCCAGTTTTCTGACTACAATTTACGTAATGTGTGAATGAAAGTTTTCAGGTAGTTTTGATATCGAATATTCAAATCAATTTTAACGAAAGTGAAATCGGGATTTCAAAATTAAAGACAACCTTCAAATTGAAAATACTGAGTAACCTATGATATTCAATTTCAATTGATTGTTATTATAATTTTTAGATATCTGTTTGGATTTTTCGGATCAGTGGTACCACTTAATTCCAATGAAATGTTTCAAAGTAGTATTGAAATTTCGGTGTGTGTTGCATATACCTCAGGGTATATTGAACACTAGGATAACTGTTCCTAGTGTTCTATATATATATATATATATATATATATAGATATATATATATATATATATATATATACATATATATATATATATATATATATATATATATATATATATATATATATATATATATATATATATATATATACTATCATTGGTGTTGTTATCATCCTACAAACCCAATATAGTGAAGTATAAATGTATAATTGAAGTAATTCTAGTACCAATCTTAGTTCCTCTCTAACATAATCGTGATTTTATAGATTATTTGTTCGCGATTGGTTTATTGTTGATATTCTCCTTTTTTATTCGTAGTGGCTCCTCAACTGTCACATTTTGATTTCGGCGAAGACAATGTCAATTCGGGCGATTCTGTGTCATTAAATTGCAATGCGCATAAAGGTGATCTTCCCATTAGGCTTTCATGGTTGTTAAATAACAAGTCCGTTGATGGTATGCCGGGTATTGCGACGATGAAAATGGGCAGAAAAATTATGACTCTTAGCATTGATCCAGTCCAAGGCATTCATGCTGGAACTTATATGTGCTTGGCGGAAAATGACGCTGGAATGGCTTCTTACTCTGCAGAATTGCGTGTCAATGGTACCTAAAAAAATCAAAGTGAACATTTTTCTCATTTTATCCTCACTTCATCCCTATTCCTCATTAGATTCATTGATATTAAAGGTCTTATAGTATCAATTGACTTGTCGTACAAACTTGGTGGAATTTTGTTGAAAAGTTTTCACTAGTTAAAACTTTTATTGTTGAAAGTTCATCCCTTGGCTCAATTCCACAAAAAATATTTAAAGCTCAAAATCATCGGAATAAAATCCATTGATTTTTAGACTTTATAAATATCCAAGATTAAGAATGAACTACAACGTTAATGATTCAAGTATTAACTTGAACAGTTATGTATTTCCAAAATTATGTAGGTCCAAAATGTATTTCAATTAAATGAACCATTTTTCTGTGTTTGTGTTATACTTGTTTTCTGTCTTTTGATGGTTTCATTTGGGATTGAAATTGCATAAAGTTAATCTTTATTGATCATTATTATATCACCATTATAAATACTTCATAACAATGGAGAAGGACACAAACTAGATACGAATTTTGTCGATTTTAGTATCACATCACCGTTATTAACGAAACTATAAACCCTTGAGTGGGTTGAAAAGCACCTACTATTCTCTCTAGTATACTTTCAATATTATCCAGTGTCAATGCTAGAACTTTTTTCACAATGGCTTTTATTTTCTCAAATAGAATTACAGTGTTAATAAACAATATCACTTGGTTTTATCAAGGCAATTTTCACGTATCACTGATACTCTAATGAAATTAAACATGATATTATTATTGAAAAATTGAATTAATTGTTTTTTCAAATATTTATCATTTGAAAATTCCACTTTCTTCAAAAAAGCTTTCAAATAATCTTCACCGTTTTTAAATCTTTCAGTTCTTCCACAAATAACACCTTTCGACACTGGAGATGATGCAATAAATTCAGGAGATTCTGTATCATTAAATTGCAACGTACATAAGGGCGATACACCAGTTAACATTACATGGTATTTGAATAATAATAATCTTCATCATTCGAGCGATGTTTCTATAGTTAGAGCGGGCAAAAAAACTAGCACGCTTAGTATTGATTCAGTGCAAGAGAATCATGCCGGATCTTATACATGCGTTGCTCATAATAGAGCTGGAAGTGCATCCTTTTCTACTGACTTACACGTGAACGGTACAGAATATGGTTTATATGCTTGTACATAACCAATACTTCTGCCTTTCTGAAACCGCAAATCCTCTCAATATGAATCTTGTATCCACACAAAATATATTTTTCTATATGGACGTCATTAGTAAATCTTGTCATTCCGTAAAAATAAAATGATGATATTTTTCGTGAAATGTGCAAGGACAAACAAGGTCATAAAAATAAGCTTTTTTCAGTTATGAACTTGTGAACTTGTCAAATTAAATATTATTAACACCGTCGGTATGTTCAAGTATAATATTTCTCCATAAAAATGTTGGAGAACACAGGATGTCTTGGTGTATTTCATGTTTCGTTTCAGTTCTTCCACAAATATCTTATATGGATTTAGAAGAAGGCGTCGTTAACTCTGGAGATCCAGTGTCTCTTACGTGTAATGTTCACAAAGGCGATATACCTCTCAATATAACTTGGTTTTTCAATAATGAATTACTTTATGGTTCCACTGATATTTCTATAGTTAAGGCAGGCAAAAGAACCAGTACACTTAGTATTGAAGCAGTACAAAATCGCCATGCTGGAACATACACGTGTAGTGCAGAAAATAGAGCGGGCAGTGCTTCTTACTCAACTGATTTGCATGTCAATGGTACAAACATGATCATCAAACAACTCAATACATCCTGTATTCCTTGCCTTATTTTCAATTTATTTCAAAATGTCTATCATCGACCTAATTTAGAAAATCGAGGATGATTGTTCAGTCATTTTGGGGGTGTCACTTTCTTGATTCAATAATTTCATTGTAGTTCTACCACAAATATCACATTTTGATTCCGGAGAAGACACCATAAACTCTGGGGACTCAGTATCGCTGACGTGTAATGTTCATAAGGGGGATACTCCTATCAACATAACATGGTATTTGAACAATAAGGTGCTCTATGGTTCAAATGATGTAAGCATAGTAAAAGCAGGGAAAAAGACGAGTGCACTCAGTATAGATTCGGTACAGGAACGTCACGCTGGAACGTATACTTGTGTTGCACATAATAGGGCAGGCAGTGCATCTTTCTCAACTGATTTGCATATAAACGGTATATACTCTATAATGTTTCCAAAGTCTTGCGTTAACCTAAATAACAAAGTTCCAAATAGTCATACCAAAAATTTATCCTTGTCATGGACCTCATTATTCCTTTTGTCATTGTTGTAATTGTCCTGTATAAGAAGATTGGTATTGCTTCTACTCTACCTCGATGTCAATTAATAAATTTCAAAAAAATTTCAAATCTTTACGTTTAGCTGAGTGTTCAGTTTCAATATTGACTATCTGTTTTTCTGTAGAAGTTTTATATAGAAAAGGGATCATCGTTTCAGCGATTTGAGTAGAATTGTTCACTTTTTAACTAATCATAGTTTCTGTAATTATAACCCACTTCTCGATCATTTTTGCGTGGTAAATGATTTATTAATCATGAATGAAATTGTGAAGCTAGTTTCCATTTTATGCTTCATTAATGAAACTATGGTGAATGAAAGCTTTGAGTGAACTATTTCTGGTTGAAAGTTCATTTATCATGACCAAAGCGAATTGAAACAGTAAATGGGACTCCTTTCGGAAAGCTGTAGATGTGAATTATATATTTTAATTCATCCTCTATTTCTCGTTATACTACTCATTAAAATTCTCTCATACTCAAAAAATTTACCAAATTAGAAACTTCTATGGATACTACACGTTCCTCGCGTTTTGGGAGGCTTTTTGCTGTATATTGAGTATTTAATATTTAACTCTTGTTTTTTTTTGACACAAACATATACCTTCATTGTATATATGGAAGATACTCAATAATTTAGATTATTGACAATATAATAGATTTAACTATTAAAATAGCTGTATATCTCATTGGAGTACTTTGCGTTATCATGTGGATCTAGGGGTTGAATATATAATGAATTTCATTCTTCATTATACCAGAAGTATAACTGAACTAAGGATAAAATATCATTTGATAACATAAAAGGCATTTTCAACGAGTGTTCTTAATTATACATTCAGTGCAATTATTGCATAATTATCACCCATATTGGGCTTAGTAATTTTCTTTATGTAATCTTCAATATTCATTCTAGTTCTGCCACAAATATTACCCTTTGATTCTGGAGACGACACCATAAACTCTGGTGATTCAGTATCTTTAACGTGCAATGTTCATAAAGGCGATACACCAATTAACATCACTTGGTACTTAAACAATAATATAATAGATCAATCAAATGAGATGCTATCAGACATTTCAATAATGAGAGGAGGAAAAAAATTAGTACTCTCAATATTGATTCGGTACATGCCAAACTTGCTGGAACATATACCTGCTTAGCCCAAAATAGAGCTGGGATTTCGTCGTACTCAACTGAGTTATTCATTAACGGTATTTTAAAACTTAAGCAGTTTAAATTTTTGTGTTGGCTGTCATTTTCTATTTTTCTACGCGAACCTTAATTCTAATCAGTATTGTTTAAATCTTAGAACGTAGCTAAATCTTGTTATCACTTCATTCCTTTACTACTCCATATCCTCCTCATTCACGGTGTTCTTATATACTTGTTGCTTTCATTCTGCAGTTCCGCCTCATATACTTCCATTCGATTTTGAGGGTAAACTCAATACTGGCGACAGTACACAATTAAGTTGTTACGTTAGTAAAGGAGACACACCAGTAAACATCACTTGGATTCTTAATGGTGATGAAATAAAAGATTACCCTGACATATCAACAATTCAGATAGGAGCTCGAACTAACCTGCTGACAATCAACTCAGTTCAACCAGAACATGCTGGAAATTACACTTGTACAGCTTCAAATAGAGGAGGAAAAACTATATATAGCGCAGTATTATTTATCAATGGTATTGAAATGAGTGTATTCTTGGATATATTATTTTCGTAACCCATATAAACCATCACGATGATTTCCTTTGATTACAATCCAGTTTTAGCTATGTGATCGCTCGTTTTTTATTTTAGTTCCTCCACAAATAGTACCATTTTCTTTCGGAGAAGTTGCAGCGAATTCTGGGGACATGGTTTCAGTTATGTGTACAGTTAACAGAGGCGATTTTCCTATTGACATCTATTGGACGTTAAACAACATGTCCATAAATTCATTTAATAGTGTTACGGTTTTGAGAACCAACAAACGTATAAGTCAATTAAGTATTGATTCAGTGCAAGCTGAACACATGGGAGTATATGTTTGTCATGCTAAAAACACTGCAGGGCTAGCTACGCATAGCGATAGATTACAAGTAAACGGTATTCTATAGCACTTATTATCTGAATGTCTCGATATTTTAAGTTAATATGGTTACATGTTGTAGATGAAAAGATTTTTAAGTTCCATTTCCCTAATTTCCCGACAAAAATTTCTACTGAATACGCTAAATGTGTTAATAAACCCTTATAGATATCTTCGTCCATTTTATTGTTTTCAAAACCTGAGTAATTTCTTTATACTCGTGCGACCAATTCAACTTCCATAAATTTATAGAAATCTACATGTGGCGTACAATCATCAAGCATACAAAATATATTTCGGTGATTTCTTCACTGACCTAGTTTTTATTATTTTCAACACAATATTCTTTCATTTCTCGAATATATTGGAACTTCCAGAGACGCAGTCTTCTTCTAAGAAGTGTAATTTAAGTAATGAGAATCCCTTTTATTTTTCGCCACTTCAACGTTTCTATTTGGCTTTAATTACACTACGATGGATCTGTTGTATTGGCAGACGATATTTAAGTTTCGTTTGTGACTTTTTTCGTTGCATTCATTATTATTGAAGATGATTGACGGTTTGACATTTCAGTTCCTCCACAAATAATCCCCTTTTCTTTTGGCGGTCTACCCGTAAATTCCGGAGATATGGTGTCCATTACATGTACAGTAAGCAAGGGAGATTTTCCTATTGATATTCGTTGGACACTGAATGATTTGTCTGTAGATTCATTCAATGGTATTACGATAATGAGAACAAATAAACGAATAAGCCAACTAAGCATTGATTCCGTTCAGGCAGAGCATATTGGTGAATATGTATGTCATGCAAAAACAAAGCTGGAGAAACTACTGAAAGCGACCAATTACTAGTAAATGGTCAGTTACTATTCGGGGTTGAATGTTGATGTCATTTAAGAATGTTTGAATTTTCTGCCAATTTCCTTTATTCCTAGTTTCACATTGTCAAGTAACAAGATACAAAACTTAATATACATATATTTATTAAAATAAAACTGAGGTTATTTTTGTTGGAGTTAAATTTTTTCTCAAATTTGACTACCTTTAATGAAATATATTTCATGCTGTCAGTCCTACCCAAGATTAAACCATTCAGTTTTGGAGAGGAGCCATCGTTTGTTGGAGAAAGCACATCGGTGCAATGCACTTTATTTCTGGGAGATTTGCCAGTAAACTTTTCATGGATGTTGAATGGAGAACCGATACCATCGAATCTCAATATAAACGTAGGATCGTTTGGGAAAAAAACATCTGTACTCAATATTGATTACATTACTCATCAGCATTCTGGAAATTATACTTGCGTAGCTTCTAATAACGCTGGCATATCGTTTTATTCTACTGAACTCATAGTTAAGGGTATAATAAACTTTAATGGATTATACTTTGCATGGAATTATTGCATATACTCCACTTATTATTATTATTTTATTGTTCAGTATAGTTTTTCTACTGGTACTTCGGTACAGTGTATCTTCAAGTAAAAACATGTGCAATCACTGCTACGTTTAGGGGTTATTTTTCGAATATTGATATTCAGTTTTTTTTCTTATTATTGTCGTAGTGTTGCCCAGGATTCAACCGTTTAGTTTTGGAGATGAGCCTTCTTCTATGGGTGAAACCATATCCGTCCAATGCACTCTATCTGTTGGTGATTTACCTATAAATTTCTCCTGGTTACTGAACGAAAAACCAATAACAACTGATATGAATATCAATATAGGTTCTTTTGGCAAGAAAACATCTGTTTTGAACATCGATACTTTGAGCTATGAACACTCTGGAAATTACACATGTGTAGCTTCAAACCAGGCGGGGTTGTCACACTTTTCCTCAGAACTTGTAGTTAAGGGTACTGAATTTTATTCATTTATGGTTATCGGCATGGTAATTTCCTTTTAATCCTGTCCTCATATAACAAAATAATGCAAATATATTTCAAACATATCGTGTTCATTAGGTTAATTCGTAATCTAAAATTGTCATTCTCAATATGGCAATTATTTCACCAGGCACCTACACAATGTTTGATAAAAATATAAAATGATTTCAGAAACTTTAAATTCCTGCGAGGAGTATAAGAAAATAATTTTTATGTTTCACACCTTTAGTTTAATACCTATTGTATTATATGATATAAATACAATCTTAAATTTCACAGTCATCTAACTAGTATAATAAATTGATGTGTATTTCAAAATGATCTTTTTTCGGCAGTGTTGCCCAAGATACAACCGTTCATATTTGGTGATGAACCGGCATTTGTTGGAGAAAGTGCCACAGTTCAGTGCAGCATATCCATGGGGAACTTGCCAGTTACGTTCTCATGGATGATCAATGGAAAGCCAATACCTCCCTCACTGAATATAAACATAGGCTCCTTCGGAAAGAAAACATCGGTATTAAATATTGACGCAATAACTCATAAACATTCTGGCAATTACACATGCTTAGCTTCCAATGTTGCAGGAATTACACATTATTCCACTGAACTTTTAGTCAAGGGTACATCTGTATTATTTTTTGAGAAATGTTATACCTTTACTTCTATTCAACAAATTATTTCAGCCACTATTTTCCAAGTCGTTATTATCATTATTTTGTTACGTCTGCTATATTTTTCTATTCTTGTAATTTGGGTTATATTTTCCAGTATTTCCAAGAATAACGCCATTCAATTTTGAAGACAATCCTGTACATTCGGGACAGTTTGTTCAAATAACTTGTTCAACATCAGAGGGGGATTTACCGATAAATTTTAAATGGTATCTTAACGGTAAAATTTTTAGAAATGACCCGGAAATATCAATTTCTCCAATAGGAAGGCGTTCATCTATTTTAGCAATTGAATCCGTATCTCACAAACATGCAGGAAATTATACGTGTGAAGCTAGAAACGTTGCAGGGACAACTGAATACGTTGCAGAATTGCAAGTCAATGGTTATTGTTTGAATATGATGTCTTACTAGCTTGTATTCTTTTGAAATTTTTCCCAAATTATATATATTGAACACTATTCGAGTATTGACTGTGTTCTTGTTCAAAACGATTCCAATAAAACGGAAATAATATTAAAAAATTTGTTAGTTTTGCCTAGGATAACACCCTTCAATTTCGAGGACAATCCTGTACATTCTGGGCAGTTTATACAAGTCATGTGCACAGTTTCTGATGGTGATTTACCCGTTTCAATCAACTGGGCTTTGAATGGGAATATTCTTCAAAATACTCACGAATTTGTAATTACACCTATAGGAAAACGAACTTCAACACTTGGCATTGAATCTGTTACATATAAACACGCTGGGAATTATACCTGCGAAGCTAGTAATTCAGCAGGAAAAGCTTCATACGTCGCAGATCTTCAAGTTAATGGTTATACTAATTCATTTCCAATTCTTGAATGCTTAATAATTACTTCAGTATACCGAACTGTGGCTGAAAAATAATTGCTTCCGTTTAGCTCTCTTTTTGGGATTTACCTAAATCATCCATTTTTCAGTACCTCCTCAAATTGCACATTTTGATTTCGGAGAGGAACCAATGAATTCTGGAGACATGGTTACAGTTATATGTTCGGTCAACAAGGGAGATTTTCCTATAATCATAACATGGACATTAAATGGAGAAATTATTTCTAACATCAATGGAATTTCAATCCTGAGAACAAATAAAAGAGTTAGTCAACTTAGCATTGATTCCATACGCGCTGAACATGCAGGAAAATACACCTGTTCTGCAAAGAATTCTGCTGGAATATTTGAATTATCTTCTTCATTGCGTGTTAATGGTGTATATTAAAATTTGGTTTTGTCGTATGCTCTCTTAGACATTTGCTATTTGTCCTTCAATCCTTCATATTTTGAATGAGTTTTTAGGGGATATAGATAGACACCAGGGTGGTTAAAGTTGTCCAATGTAAATAACAATGATTTCATTCAATTCATGAAAATGTTTACAATTTACCGTTCGCTCGGGCATCCTTCTGTTTGACACGCTTCATCATTTCTAGTTATTCCTCAAATCGCTCACTTCGATTTTGGAAGTGATCCAATAAACTCAGGAGATATGGTCTCTGTCTTTTGCACTGTGAACAAAGGGACCTTCCTATAAATATTACGTGGATGATTAACGGCAAGGTAATTCGAAGTGGTGGAGGAATATCTTTGATGCGAACTAATAAAAGAATCAGTCAGTTGAGTATTGATGCTGTACAAGCTGTGCATATGGGGGAATATACTTGCCATGCTAGTAACGAAGCTGGTGATGCAGTACTATCTGCCTTTTTACATATTAACGGTACATGTATTTTCTCAGCTTTCTTAGCGTTGTTGGTATTTCGTTTGATTTCGAAGTTTCTCTATTTCTCCTGAAATAATTACCTTTCTCCAGTTTTTCCAAGGATCAACCCCTTCTATTTCGAAGGCACGCCACTTCACGAAGGACAGTACACCCAAGTTAATTGTTTAGCTGCTGAAGGCGACCTTCCTATAAATTCACGTGGTTGTTGAATAATAAGAAGTTGGATAATTACCCTGAAATAAGCACTTCTCAAGTAGGAAAACGAAGTTCTATGCTAACCATAGAAACCGTTTCATATGTTAACTCAGGAAATTATAGTTGCAAAGCCAGAAATGATGCTGGAGAAGCTACGTATATAACAGAACTATTAGTTAATGGTGTTTAGTCATTCATTTACACTTTTTATCTCTTCAGTTGCCCCAAGAATTCATCCCTTCAATTTCGACGATAACCCTTCGCAGTCTGGTTCTTATGCGACAGTTCAATGTACGGTGTCTGTAGGTGATTTACCTTTGACAATCAATTGGAAATTCAACGGTAAAAATATTGAACCCTCTTCCGGCGTTATTCTCACTTCTGTTGGCAGAAGAAGTAGTTCCTTGTCTATCGAATCAGTATCATATAAACATGCTGGTAATTATACATGCATAGGAGAAAATAAAATTGGATTAACTGAATACACAACCCCATTAAACGTTAATGGTTAGTACTTAGTACTCCGGTTTTTTGTTATGTTTCAGCGTATCTGAAAATTTTCGTAGTGTTTATCCCAACTTCCTCTATCATAAAATATTTGAAGTATTAGAATTATCATCAAATCAAATACCGTATAGTAATTTCAAAGGTTTTCTATTCATTTCGTTTAGTACGCCGGTTTTAATTAGGTTTTTGCATACAGTAATCACTTTAAATTTTACAGTGTTGCCACATATTGTACCTTTCGAGTTTGGTGAAACGCCTGTGTATTATGGACAAACAAGCCAGTTAACGTGCTTAATATCGGAGGGTGACCTTCCTTTGAATATAACTTGGAACTTTCATGGAAAAAGTGTTAGTTCACTAACAGGGGTTAGTACTACGAAAATTGGCAAAAAGGCATCGCTGCTTCTCATTGATTCGGTTCTTGACATTCACCGAGGGCAATATACATGTACCGCTATGAATAGAGCTGGCTCTGTTAACTATACCACTTCATTAGATGTCTATGGTAGAGTTTTGCATTCAAATACCATTTTTATATTTCGTTGACTTCTAATAACACTATTGAGGTACTTTGGAAGACGCAGTTGCTTTGATTTTCATGGCAATAACCCCAGGTCCATCTTTCAACACTAAAAATTGAAAACTGGAATTTCCATATTGAAAGATTGTGAAATACATCTCTCTAATCTATCAGCAAAGTTGCTATTCAGAAAATTTGATATTTTTCAAATTCCGTGTTGTATTTTCAATTTTTCACATTAATTGACTCATTTGAATTGGGCCTGAAGTTATTGGGTGTCTATGGTTTCGGTTCAGCCAGCCTGTGTTGTAAATAACATCTTTTTTTCGATTCATCATTTGTCAATAACTATTCATTGTTTTGTTGCTTGGAAAAATCTCAGCCGCTCTCCTTCAATTCATTCCTCTATCTCCCACACCCATAGGCTGAGATGTTAGGGACTTCCTGTTATCCATATATCCCTGCACAATTCTTTATTTATCACTTCAATGCATGTTTTTATTTGTATTAGTTCATTCTCCTTCTGAGATTAGCTCTTTTTGACATAGAACAAGTGAACCTTAATCATTCTCCATGAAAGGAATGCATATTTATGAGTATAAACAAATAGAAATGTTTCTAAATGTAATCACGCAATAATTTTTTTGAATCAATGTTCAAAAACCTTGATTTTTTTGAATTCAGTATTTATATTGAATTAAATTTATAACTCATCTTCTATATTTCAATATTCTTAATATCCATACCAAAGACTCTTTTGAAGTCGTCAACTTTAATGATTTAGAGCACATGTTAATTGGTTATATTTATCTTCAATTGAAAATCCCATTTTTACTTATTGGTCAACAAAATTTATATGGTAAAATTTATAGAGTGAATTTCAAGCTGGTGTGGAACGCCTTTTTCCGATTACACCTAAGATCTATTCATATATAAAATATGTGCTATATTTGCGACAAATATCTGAAAATCAAGGTGAAAATAAACTTTTGGTTCACTATTTCTATGCTTCAAATATCTTTGCATTAGAAAATTAACTGATATGCTGATATTTCTATTTAAATGTTTTTATTAATAATGAAATCAGGATTATTTAAGAGGATCTTTACTCAGAAAACTCTATTGACTCGACATGCAAATATTTAAGTTTCTTAGTACATCATCAAGAGCTTTTCAATTGAATAAACGAAATTCTTGATCATGTGTTTCTAGGTGATCGTATTTTTTACTGTACAGTAAAATAATATTTAATGGAATTGATCAATTAGGCATTTAAAAGTTTAAGTGAATGATAAATAAGAGAAAAAATAAGGTAAAGAAAACACTGTAGATATACACACTTTTATTTAACAATTTTGAAATACATATCACCGTTACCGAAGTATTCAACATTTATTGAAGTAATCAATTTTATTAAAGTTTATTAAAAATTGTGAAGTTCATTTTACCATTTCCATTTTATTTTTAACATGTTAGTGAATTCTGAGAAACCGTAGGTTACTTGTATTATCGGGAATGATGAAATATTGAAAATATTAACTAATACAACTTACATTTTCAATATTGTAATATCAGTAGAACTTCATCAATGAAATATTCAGCATATCGGTTAAAAATGTGCATGCTTTAAATCGCTCAGTTAACGCGATTTCCCTACTAACAGAATATTATTTTTAGTACCACCAAGGTGGATTTTAGAACCAACCGATAAAGCTTTTGCGCAAGGTTCTGATGCGGCTGTAGAATGTAAAGCCGATGGTTTTCCAAAACCAGTAGTCACTTGGAAAAGAGCAACAGGTAATAGATATCATCCCTGAATTATAAGAGTTATTTAATTAAAAGTTAATATTTTAGGAGTTTCACCTGGAGATTATAAAGATTTCAAACCGAACAACCCTGACATTAAAGTTGAGGATGGTACTCTTACAATTAATAATATTCAGAAAAACAATGAAGGTTATTATTTATGTGAAGCAGTAAACGGAATAGGCTCTGGGCTGTCTGCTGTGATACTAATCAGTGTTCAAGGTCAGTTGGACATATAAAATTATATATATATATATATATATATATATATATATATATATATATATATATATATATATATTATATATATATATATATATATATTAACTTTTGCAGCACCACCGCAATTTGAGATCAAATCCCGAAATCAGACCTCCAGAAGAGGTGACCCAGCAGTATTGCAATGTGAAGCAAAAGGTGAAAAACCAATTGGAATATTGTGGAATATCAACAACAAAAGACTTGATCCTAAGGGCGACAACCGATATACCATTAGAGAAGAGATTTTACCCAATGGCGTCTTATCCGATCTTAGCATTAAGAGAACTGAAAGATCAGACTCCGCTTTGTTTACCTGCGTTGCTACTAACGCTTTTGGAAGTGATGATACTAGTATTAACATGATTGTTCAAGAAGTTCCTGAAGTGCCATATGCTCTTAAAGTTTTGGACAAATCTGGCAGGAGCGTTCAACTATCCTGGGTAGCTCCGTATGATGGTAACTCACCAATCAATAGGTAATTGCCCAAATCATTCATTATATATTTTTGAGATGAACGCAATTTCCATTGAATACTCTGATTGATAAATAGCCCGTTCATGTTGTGTTTCTCACCTTATAACTTAAATCTTAGCCTTTTTTTGTGGTTTGCTCTTGAATGATATGTTTCAAACAGATTATAATATAAAAGTATACCTTTTGTCAACATATACATGCGGTTAGAAAATCAGATTTGTTGGGTTATATATTAGAGAATAAAAGAATTTGAAATAATTTTTACAGATGATGAAGATTTACAGATTTTACAGATCTTGAAGTTCGTTATCATATGAATGAAGATTCACAAAAATCATAAACATATTTTCACTTTCTTAAGAATTACATTATTTAATTTTCATGGGAAATGAACTAGTTCAGAGAAGTAGTTTTATATTTTTATAAATTGTTTTTTTTTAATTCAAATCTTCGGACTATAGATCGTAATTCATTCATCAGTAAAAATAAGTTCAAATAATTAATATCGACCGGATTTAAATTGAATTTACCTTGAATTTGAAATTGAAGTACTACTAAATTTTGTATAAAAATAAGTTCTAATGGGTGAATACATCGTTATTGTGACACTTATGTATTAGCTTTAAAGTGTAAATCGAGACTGAAACTATTTCTCTCTGATTTCTTCAGATATATCATCGAATATAAACCCAGTAAATTGCCATGGGATTCAAATACCGAAAGAGTGCTGATTCCCGGTCACCAAACTGAAGCAGGAGTATTCACATTGAAACCAGCAACCACTTACCATATTCGAATCGTTGCTGAAAATGATATTGGATCCAGTGAACCATCAGACGTAGTTACCATCATAACAGCTGAAGAAGTACCAAGTGGCTCACCAACAAACATTAAAATAGATACAAGCGATCAACATTCTCTTATTGTATACTGGAAACCTCCTCTAAGGGACGAATGGAATGGTGATATATTAGGTTATTATGTTGGCTATAGACTAGCAAGTTCTGAGAAACCATACATCTTTGAAACGGTTGAGTTCACAAGGGAAGAGGGAAAAGAACACCATTTAAAGGTAACTATTCAGAATTCATTTCCATTTTTGATGTTTAATATTAAATTTTTTACAGATTTCGAACTTGAAAACATATACACAGTATTCTGTAGTTGTGCAAGCATTCAACAAAGTAGGTGCAGGTCCATTATCAGATGATGTTAAAGCTTACACTGCAGAAGGTGTTCCAGAGCAGCCCCCAGATAAGATTACATGCACAACCCTTACATCTCAGACCATTAGAGTTTCTTGGGTTTCTCCACCATTAACTTCTGCCAATGGCGTTATTAAAGGTTATAAAGTTATCTACGGGCCATCTGATTCCTGGTTTGGTAAGTAATTATTCAGAAAGTGATTCATGTGTCAAAACAATTATATTTATATAGATGAGAAAACGAAAGATGCGAAAATAACTGCATCAAGTGAAACTATCCTACATGTACTGAAGAAATACACTAACTACACAATGGAAGTCTTAGCATTTACTTCAGGTGGAGATGGAGTTCGTTCTACACCAGTTCATTGTCAAACTGAACAAGATGGTGAGTATACTTCCGTTTACAACCTTCATTTAGCTATATTAACATTAAAGTAAAATACTGATGAGAAATAAAGAGGATTAAATGTTTAGTATTTATTTAGTTATTTTTATTTCAGTTTTTCATTATAAAATATATTAAATTGAATTCTGTCAATATAGCTTTGCCTATATTTGTTGTAAAAGGTTCTTTGTTATATCAATAAACAAACCATGTTCACGTTCAATTTCATCAATATTCGGGTATATAATTATAAACTTGCAGTTAATCTCAACCGTTGATGTATAAGCATTGTTATACCATATACTAGTATTTCTATATAAAACTTGTCAATCCTTCGCAAATATTTTGAATATTTTAGATATTGTATAAGCAATGTTATTTTCTTTATACAAAAACATTTCTTTTGAGTAGGTACTTTTCTTTTGTAACGGAATACTTCACTTTTTCGACTAGTTATTTCTAAATCGAACGTCTATGCACATATAACACGCATCTAGAAAGTAAAATTGTCATGAATAGTCAATTATTTCGAAATTCATTTGATTAAATTGTGAAGATAATGAAAATACTTCTCTAATATCTAATGAGGTTGATTTCGATTGTTCCATTTCCTAATTTCAACGTAAATATCAACGAATTTTGAAAATAACACATAAAAATTATTTGAGTAAATTAAAATTGAAATACTTGGCTTAAGTTTATACTAAATTAACAAATCTCAAATATGAATAACAAAATTTTATTGAATACCCAAATAATACATAATAAATTTTTCAGGATCTTTTTTCATTAACTCTATTATTAAAAAATTGATTGCGCTCGTCGAAAGCATATTACGAACATTTCTTGTATTATGTTATTCTCAAACCTAAAATATAATGTCAAGTATATCGCATGACTGATTATCCATTATAATAACAATATATTGATATGAAAGCGGTTAAAGGTTGAATAGTTCGTGAGATTAAAATTGAATCTGCTCAAATTTAAAACCCATATTGTTTTCGTAGTCATATAACAAAAATATTTCTAACTTCAATAGAATCTGAGGAATTAAATACACAACGATGTTCAAATTTTTCTATACTCGTTAAGCATTCTGATAATATTCGATGTATCCTGCATTTTTGTACTATCAATTTCAGTTCCGGAAGCACCCATTGCTGTGAAAGCCCTTGTCATGTCTGATGACTCTATCCTAGTAAGCTGGAAGCCCCCATTAGAACCGAACGGCATAATCGAATACTACACTGTATACTACAAACAGGTTGGGGCTGACGAAAAAGAGAAACCCAAATCCCAGAAAATTGTTCCTAATCTCAAGAACCAGAATTTGAGCTACCAGGCTAAAAATTTAGATAGCAACTTCAAGTACGAGTTTTGGGTAACTGCTGCTACCACCATGGGAGAAGGACAAGCCTCGAAAAAAGCCACTGTTTCCCCCAACTCAAGTGGTGAGTTTGATGATTGATTTTTTTCCATGCAGTCTAGAACTGTAGCAGTCTTAGACTGCATGGAACCATGGACCAATCAGTCTAGGAAAAAAAGTCATAACAAACATTTGTTTTAGTACCGGCCAAAATAGCCTCATTCGATGATACGTTTACTACAACATACAAAGAAGATGTAACACTTCCTTGCTTAGCGGTGGGAGTTCCTCCACCGACCATTTCATGGAAAATTAAAGGCGTCCAGTTCACTGTTAGCGATCAGATAAGGCAACAACCTGATGGATCTCTCCTTATCCGAGATGTATCCAGGACAGACGCTGGTGAATACTCCTGTCACGTTGAAAATGACTTTGGACAGGATACTGTAACTCATCAGTTAATTGTTAACGCTCCTCCATATGCACCTCAGGTAAATAACTTCATATTAAAAGAGAATAACGAGTATTATGAATTTTTTCCTCAGCCTAAACTGAAGTAATTTGCTCAAAACATCAGTCATTGGATAAGAAAGAATTCATAATTTGCAATAATGTGTAATGAATTCATTAATATATGAATATAGTGATTCTTGGTAATAAACTTAAAGGCTACCTACAATAACAGTAGTCATTGATTAGTAAAAAACTCATAAAGTGGTAGTAATATTTAATGAATTTATTATTAATATATGAACGTAAATTGTTTGTAATGCACTTGAAGATTACAATAGATATTTGGAAGTAGTGTCTTAGATTTTATGAAAATGTATTAGCAAACTTCATGTCAAATACATTTGTTTGTAGGTAACTTTAACTTCCACCACCACTAGTTCGTTGACGATTAAGGTGAAGCCGCACGATAGCGACATAGAACCAATTCATGGCTACACAATACATCACAAACCCGAATTCGGCGAATGGGAGACAGTTCAAGTGGGACCTAGCGTGGAAAAATACACATTGGACCATTTACTTTGCGGTACTAGATACCAACTATACGTCACAGCTTACAATAGGTGAGAGACAATGACACCATTTTCAGTAATAACTAGTAGGTAGATATTTCAATTAGGACCGCGTGATAAGAAATCATTGACATCTTCGTAAATAAAGAAGTTCATTGAATTGATTGTCTCAAATGGTTATTAATTAAATTTTATTTTCTCCCAAACTATCATTTCCTCTTGTATATCTTGTTATATTTACAGTAATTACATATATTGGCTATTAATATAATATTTAAATGTATGACTGAGGTTGAAGAATTGATAATCTGCATATATAAATTATATTACACTCAACTTCTACTTCTTTGTTTCTGAAAACTTTATTTACGTGAATTTTGAAATAAAAATGTAAGTAATTATATTAAAGATGTAAATTTACAGTATCGGAACCGGCGATCCATCAGATACCATCAATCCCAGGACAAATGGAGACAAACCAATCATTCCTTCTGCAGATAAATTCATCGATGAACTCTCAGATAGCATCACATTACACCTGAACGCCTGGCTAGATGGGGGTTGTCCGATGTTATACTTTGTCATCGAACATAAGAAAAAGTATTTGAAGTTTTTCTATATATTCCTAAATATTCAGTTTTTCAGTAATACTTTGAGTAATTTTATGTTGAAAGTATTAAATTGAAAACTACACAGTCTATAAAGAAAGGGTAGTTTTGATGTATGTAGTATGATGATTTTTCAGTTTTCATTATTATATCAAAAAAACTTGTCAAAAATTCCAATTCATAAAGCTAAGACACATTCACATTTTCAACAACACATTCACTTTCTGTATTTCTGAGAAGGTAACTCTGAAAATCAGTGTTCCATATTTTCAGCGTATAACACTATTCAACATCTTTGATACAAATATCCAATTAGATGAATATAAATATATCATTTGCATATTTTATTTGATACATCAATCTTATGATAACATTTCAATATTTCATGATTGCATTATTTCAAAAAAATTTTTATATTTCAACTTATTGTTATGCTATCAGGAAAAAGGTTGCTTAGTGACCAATGATTTATAAATGTTTCAGAATCAGCAATGAATGGATTCAAGTTTCAAATAATGTTAAACCAGGTGGACCAAATTTTGTTCTTCTTGGCTTAGAACCAGCTACGTGGTACCATTTGAGAGTTACTGCACATAACAATGCCGGTTTTAATGTGGCTGAATATGAATTCGCTACTTTGACAATAAATGGAGGTAATTATCTCCATCAAAAGCAAAATTGAAAATTATATATATATTTATATTTAGATTTTACTGATATAAAACCAATCTAATTGTTTAAGTTATCTACTTGTTGAATCGATCCACCATTTTGGGGAGATTCAATACCACTGCTAATGAATATTAATATGTTTATACATTCATGAATAAAACATTTTTGTTTATAATTAACTGTATTATGCAATCTATGTGGGTTTTAATAAACTTTCATATGAAGAGGAGGAGGCAAGCAAATGATTCAAAAAAAAAATAGAGAACATTACCTGAGCACAACTTAATATAGACTTATCTTACATTTGACTCAAATTACAAGAATGAACACAACAGTTAACCTTTGTGAAGAGTAGGTATTGCCGCGATAAAAGAATAAATGTATATATGAATAAATAATCTCAATTTAATCCAGAAGTTTTATAGCTGTATATTCATACGTTTTCATATTACAATATGTTTTTACACATAATTGCTTAATTTCACAATATAAATGTCTGATTTAAATGTATTGAATAGGTTTTGTTCATGTGTAGGATAATTTGGGGTCTTAGATATTTGCTCACTGTTCAAAAAGCAATGAGAATACAAACCCTATTTTTTTGTTGATGGGAGAATCTTTTCACATAAAAAATGTTTATGTTTATTTTACATCAGCAAATGTGTTTCTTCAAGAAGAACAATGTCAGGAGCCACTACTACTACATCAGACAAGGATTTGTAAATAAGAATATTCGCAAATGATCTGAAATTTCAATTTCAACAAACTTGAACCTAAAATAGACTAAATGGGTATGTGTTAAACCTGGGTACTTTATCAGGTTGTTTTTATGGTCACATATTTTCTGAGAAGGTTTTAAAGAAAATTTTTTTATATATAATAATCTGATTATTTTATTCTAAAGAAAATTATCAAAAAGCACAAGTCAAAATCATAAACAAACTTCAAGCAGTACCTATATTAAATCGATTACTAACTTGTCACTTTTTGTTTTGCCTGAAAATATCAAAATATCAACGTAAGCATGGTAAAACATTATTATGGAACGAGTTCCTTAAATTTGTTCCTTAAACGACTTCCTTTTTTATGAATAGATCACTCATTTGCAATCTGAAGACGAATTTTCTGAATGGGAGTATCCAAAAATTTAAGTGTAATGAATATTTCAGTAAAGAAAGGTTCAGTTGTATAAAATTAAACTTGCTCAAAATTATCACTTATCAAAATTCCCTACAAATTTTAATTATACTCTAAACTTATAAGAAGTGGTCTGTGTTAAGTATAAACTAATTTTACAACATAGTACAGACGGTAATTTAGCGAACATGAAAAAACATTGATATATCATGTTATTGATATTAGCATCTTGCTCCTTTTAACATGGAGTACTGTTCTGCCCCTGAAATGTTGAAATTTTAATAACATCAATAAAAATATTTCCTGAAAGAATGAATACATTCTAAATTGTTTGCATTATATGCACAGTATACAAATATAGATAGTTATTCAGATGGATGATAAAATTATTTAATATAAAAAACTGCTTATTTCATTATTGTTAACGATTATCCAAATCACACTGATTTGAATATAATTAATATTTGTTTACAAATGTATAAGCCATAAATACTAAAAGTGATATTTTATTTACTTGGCATCAGGGTTATCAATAAAATGTATAATTATTTATCATTCACAGTTCTTTTCCTATCCTTGTCCATCTTTTTATGGTTTTATAAGTTGCGTTATGTTTTTTCAATTTCATTTGCAATTTTTTTTCACATCAGTTTGCTTGAGTAATATTGAAGTAGGTAGTGATGAATAATGATAATATTTATCTGGGCTTATTCGAAAGATATTTCGCGTTAATTAAGCTTCTTTACTTTATTTTTTCTCTTTTATTATTTATTATATTCATTCCTCCCATATATCGAGCGAATTATTTTTTTATGAATGTAAAATGTATGTTATGTATATAGGTTTCGACTTCTGATGTGTTACAGTATATATAATCATACAGGATATTCAAATTAACTTAACTTTTTAATTTTCTGCAGTCTATAGGTTCTGAAATACATTCATCAAAGTATTGGTCAATGAAGTTATGCAAACAACAAATTTTTTCTGAATATGCCACAATTTTGTAAAATTTTGATTTGAATAAAATAATTCGCTCGAACATTATTATTTTCAGTTAATTAGCATGTTTATTTGCTTCACGAATATCGCTTTGCAATAGTACCTGAATGATGTTCTGCGTGTACAAATAATAGAGCTTTGGTCGTGTGACGTGTGTTTTGTTTGGTTTCAGGTACTATTGCCCCGGCACGTGAAATTCCCAAAGAAGACACATTACAAACCATCCTGGCCAACCTTAACCTTGTAGTTCCTATAGTGATGGGCGTTTTCGTTATCATTGTTGCCATTGTCGTACTTTGTGTGTTGAAAGGAAAAGGAAACTATCAGAAAGGTACAACTTCCTCTTTTATTATTATAGGTACCATTGCACCAGTGCGGGATTCGCCCACTATCAAATTATTGTTTCCTTGGATTCCCGAATGGGTCGACTGGAATATCGCTGTTCCTGTTGCAACTACCATTGTTGTTGTAGTTGTCGGGATTGTTGTTGTCTGTGTCGCCCTCTCTCGGCGAGATGGATCAATGACAACTAGATTAAGGAGCGACTGTATGTGTTTAAATTTTTATTATAAACTGTACCCCAACACATATCTTTGTATATTTGATTTGTCCGATTTTTAAAAACCCATTCTTGTTTTTCCATGTCTATTTTATATAGGTATATATATATAACTATTATCAAAATTGTTATCTCCTGGGCGTCCATAGATATCCCCGAACCTTGTAGTATTCAGAATTCATATGAACCTAACCTATATATATATATATATATATATATATATATATATATATATATATATATATATATATATATATATATATATATATATATATATATATATATATATATATATATATATATATTTCGATTTTTCATTCCCGATTCGATTGATTCTTCTTATGAATTGCAACAAGCCCGAAACATATATGAGAGGCAGCTTCAATATGAGTAATATTCATTTTTGCAACGGATCCACCATTTTTTACAATTTTGAACTTCAAGAATTAAATAACACCTACAACATAACATAAGGTTTATATTAGCGATCTATCTACATAGATCGGTCTACATCTACATTAAGCGGTCCTCAAAGGAACAGAATAACAATTTCAAGATTCAGAAACAAGAGCAATTCAATTCTTGAAACTTTTTCAATAAAAATTAAGAAAAATAAACTACATCAAACATAAAATATAATAACTGATTAGGTAATTTCAGGATTAGTTCTGTCTTTCTAATAGTAGCTTGTTTTCACATACTAGTAATTTTCTTTTGCTCCTTAAAATATTATCACAGTCGGTTTTAGTCTAATTCGAACGAATTTCATATATTTAATTCAACTTTCAGATAAAATTAATTAAATTCGGAACTAATTAACGCAGCAGCATTTTCTTAATGCATTGTATTGAATGAAAATAAAATCTAAATGAGAGGTAATAATAAAAACTTGTCTAAAAATCACTGACTGAACTATTCATTATCAAGAATACTAGCGAAACTAGTCGAATAAAGAATTGTTTCAGTCAGTGGTTTTTAGACAAGTTTTTATTATTACCTCTCATTTAAATATGAACTATCACAGAGTGGATTCATCGTCCATTGAATTTATTGAAAATAGAATCTCTACCTGATTGCAGTTGATAGGATTTAGTAGTATGATTTTTCCATATTCATAAAATTAATTTCATACATTTTATTTGAACGTTTAATGTTATATTTCACTTGTTTGAATATTTTTGTCTAGTCAATTCGCGTAACTAATACTATATCTGATAATGGAAAGGTTGTACAACTCGTGAGATTGGTAGGCATTATGGGCATCAACTCATTTAGTATAAACACAACCTTTTATCATGTTAAAAGTAGTACTGTATAAATAATGATCTGAAATATTTTAAGACATGGAAATACACAAGGAAACTCCAGTGCACATACCTGACCTTTGGCGTTAACAATTTATTTTCGTTTTTTACCTGTAGTCCTATTGTTGCTTCAAATTATTTCATTTCACTTTATTGCTCTTTCTTTATCAGATGACGTTGTCTACAACCAGTCTGTAATGAATGCTGCATCTACATTAGACAAGCGTCGTCCAGATTTGAGGGATGAATTAGGATATATAGCTCCACCTAACCGTAAACTTCCTCCAGTGCCCGGATCGAATTACAACACTTGCGACAGGATAAAGCGAGGTACCGGATTAAGTAAGGCTTCGCTTTTGCTTTTTATGCATGCTTTTTTAATTATTCATTTCAGTAAAAATTATGAGTGCTTCGCTTCATTCATTAAAACTATAACATGACAAATACTTGTCTTCATTTTAAAATGATCAATTCAGATCAAAAAATCATATATGATTTTCTAGTAGTATCTGTATACTATTTCTTCAGCTTTCTTGATTCTCCATGCAACAAATATTTACAGTATTGATAATAAATTATAACTAAAGATTTCGTCAAATTTAATTGGATTTATCAGAAAACCAAAGAATATTATCTTAATAGAATATGATAAGTTTCTATTAACGCGCTCTAAAATAAAAACGTACTAAATGGATATTATTATGTAAACAATACAGATGAAAAAATGTATTCCTTTTATTTTCAATTAATAAGTTTATTAAAGCTCATACCTAAGTTTATAACAAAATTCAGTCTTAAATATAGCAGAGATATAACAAGTATAACTTGAGTAGTTATAGCAAAACACCCATGTTGTCGGAATCGAATTTAAGATGCAAAATTAATTTTGAAACTATGATAATCGATAATTTGCATAACACTACGATTATAATAATTAGGCTTATTTTATTGAAAAATTTCGCAAATTTCTATTCTAAAAATAAAGGTATTCTTGAGTAATCTTGATTGGTGAATTTGTATTTTATTTGCTACATAGGACTAAATTTATCATGGTGAAAAGAGAAGTACTCATAATTTAGCCCCTCCATTTTTATATGTTATTAAGGGGTCATGTCGTTAATGAATGTTCATAATGTTTCTGTTGCTGGAATTTACATGTCTGCCTTTAACAACTTTGCGGGCTTGCTATGATCCACAAAGAGTAGATTAGATTATTTTATCATTTAAATGTGACTGTAGGAGGTCATTATCGCACGCATTCAACGTGGGACCCTAGACGCCATATGTACGAAGAACTAAGGACTCACAGAGGTTCAAACGAAACAGTTCACACACATAGAGGTAAAAAAATGAGAACTCTAGGAATGGTTTGGTAATACTTGCTTGTTGACAGCTTGAGTATTGAGTATCATCATAATCTGATTCACTTCTACTACGTAAAACAAACCCAATTATTTATAAGAAAACAAACTCAATTTGAATTGAATTTTTTTTGAGATCATACAGACTGCAAAAATAAGATAAATACTTAAATAATAAATAAGATAAATAAATGAGTATCTATATAAGTTTATCTGATTTCAGTTATTTGTTTCTTGTTGAGGTATCACGGCTTGTACGATTGAAAGTTAAATTTCAATATTCAGCGGTTTTTTAGTGGTTACAATGTCATTTAGATAAAAGAGCGGTATATTAAATAATTTATTAGGATATGATAAATCATTTCAGCAAAAGCAACTGCAATAGTTAATGCTCAAATCGATTTGTTTTTGAACAAAACTTACACATCAGATTTCATTTACTGGTGCAACATATGGAACAACATATTTAGTTGTGTTTACTCGCAAACATTTGGAGTAATAAATTTAGTTTGAATTGTTAATCAATTTAATTGCTAATCATCTGAACAGTTTTATATCATGTCTCATACTTTTATTTAAAATATAATGTTTTTTTTTCGAAAACAAAAGGGATGAATTTTGCATAAAAGAATTGCTCTTACTAACACGAATGACCAACTTGGTATTCTAGCTTTTCTTCTCTTCACCGTAAATCGTAAGTTTAATGTTTTTGTAGTAGATTTAGATATTGTTCGCATGCACTGTTGCTTCAGTTAACACACTATATTCTAATTTATTATCATATTAGAATAATTATTTATAATAATTGTAATTGAAAATATGAATTATAATATAATAAAATTGCAATTTTGCAGCGTATCTCAGGAACTGATGAATTATGAGATTTGACAATTTTCTGAAATTTTCTTACCTACCACAGTACATTTGAGTATCAAAATTGTTATCAGAGATAATATTCGCATTCATTATGTTTAATGTTCGTATCCATTATCCAATATTCTTCAGAATAAGTTGTACACCTAAGTATGTATTTGAATCTATGGACATCTGCAAACAATTTAACGCCTATACAGAAAGGTCATAAGTTTGTAATTTATTTTCATTGCTTAGTATCAACTTTTATCATATTTCACTCGGTATACCAACACGGATTTCCCTGGAGAAATATGGATAAAAATACTAGTTTTGATAATATATATGGACCACTTGCTGTTGCATAAAATCTAAAAATTTCATAATTTTTTAAATCATGAATATAAATAAATTGAATAATATATGTTTAATATAATATATAAATCATAATAATTAAAATACATTTTTGAAAAATAAATAAAATCAATTTTGTTTATTCTTTATTTCATATGTTTAACATATATATATATATATATATATATATATATATATATATATATATATATATATATATATATATATATAAAATTCATTTTAAGTAACTCATATGTTTTTTGTCGAAATTTTCGATAATTGTGTACTTTCACAAATTATTATGAGTTTTTTCAAAATTTGTTGAAGTAATTCATGCGTTGGAAATTTAATTGTATTTTTTGTGGAACATGTTTCTAACATATACATATGTAAGTTACCTTTGAGCTATGGTAGTCGCATAGTTTTCTCTACGCTCATATGAATATATAAGATCATATATATATATATATATATATATATATATATATATATATATATATATATATATATATATATATATATATATATATATATATATATATATATATATATATATATATATATATATATATATATATATATATATATATATATATATATATATATAAACTTAAAAAAAAATTACATTATAGCTCTCATATAACGGGAATTTGTTGAATTCAAATATCATCAGTTCATTCTTCGCTTATTGAGTTTTCATTTATTTAATTAAACTTCCTATTTTCAAGGTTTGGACGATGAAATATGCCCTTATGCCACCTTCCATCTCTTGGGCTTCAGAGAAGAAATGGATCCAACTAAAGCTATGCAGTTCCAGACTTTCCCTCATCCACATTCAGGCACTATTGGACCATCTGGAATGAACACACCGCATCAGATTCACTCACGTTCAGGTTCCCAGTCAATGCCAAGACAGAATAGAAGATACGACAGAGTAGGATCTCAGGGTGAGTAAAAGTATTTATAGAGAGCTAATAAGTTCATATTGATATATACAGTAAGAACATGTTTCTCTCCTGTGACTCTGGCGTCATACGGACTCCAAACAAATGAGTTTATTAGTGTAAATCCCATGAAAATATGTTAATTTATTGTTTTCTCATTTTTTGTGATAGAATTTCAAATTGTGAAGAACTTCAGTTTGTGTATTTTGGTTAAAGGGCCTGCCTTTTAAGCAAATCATTTCCATTTTCACCCATGTTTTGAAATTTTGAGGTAATTTAATTAGATGATTCGGCTTGAGAACTCTTCCTTCAAAACACAGGTTCCAATACAAAATGTATGAAGGAGAAGTCTTATTGTATCGACAAAAATGTAAACGCACTGTATAAAATATTTTTATGGGACTCAATCGTTATAAGCTTTTTTGTGTAATGCTCCTCCCCCTTCTGTGACATGAGGACTTGGCAGTCCATTCAGGTGAAAATTCAACCCAAGAGATTAAATGTTGAATTGAATTGAAAGTATTTCTTAAAACTTCATAAGAAGACTATTGTATGTTTGAGACAGTAGCTATATTAAATCATTTTCTAATATCTCATTTCCATGAGAAATATACAATTGAGATAAGGTTTTTTTTTGTACGTTTTCACTTATTGAATATCGGTTTTATCTACTTGTCCAGAAAAATCGTTTGAGTTGTGAATTACATTTCAACCTTCTTTCACCAACTGAAAAAAATCTTATGGCAAATGGTAAATAGACATATTCAAGAGGATTTAACCATCATTGTCTCTCTCAAACTTCAATGTTAGAAGGCAAGCTGAGAATTTTCATTTCAAACTATTAAACTCCGTACCAAGTAATGAATTTGATCATCTACTAATGAAGTTAATTTATATGCATTACAATTTGCTCTAAAATCTTCTGAAAGCAAAAAAAATTTCTACAACATTTTACGACCTCGACATTTTCATCAAAGAATAACCTAATTTTCCTGGAAGAGAATTCAAAATTACATATTCACTGTGTGGTTCCCATACACAGAGAAAATAATCAATACATTGATTATTTTGAGATTATTATTGACTATTATTGAGTGATATTACACTCAATATAGTCTCATCAAGTCACGCGACAGCCGTGCAGACCATAACTCATTTCATCTACTATATATATCCTCAGTACATTATATCTACTGTTTTAGTGCTACTGTTAATGTGGATTCACAACGACCAACATCATATTAAATTAAAAATTTATTTGTTTAAAACTGTATTATCCAGAATAATGCAGTTAGTATTATAGTACTTCATATTTGTTTCTATATTGCATTCTTTCCACGTAGGTAATGGCAGCATCTACTCCCCAGGACCAGAGTATGACGACCCTGCAAACTGTGCACCAGAAGATGAGCAATACGGTTCTCAATATTACGGCGCTCCTTACGATCATTATGGCAGCAGAGGATCGATAGGCAGAAGGTCATTTGGATCATTAAGACTGCAGCCAACCCAAAGTAGCCCCGAACCACCACCCCCACCACCACGCAACCACGACCCTTCATTTAACGACTCGAAAGATAGCAACGAAATATCAGAAGCTGAATGCGACCGCGATCAACTTATCAATACTAGAACTTACGGTGGTAAGTCTTGTTGTAAGATGAGATATTATAACAGTCCAGTATTGAAAATTTGTTATGATATGAGGTATTATCAACCGAGGATCGCACTGCAATTTTAATCATTGTTCTTGAGTCTTCTGATAAAAGACTAGCTGTGATTTAATGAGTACCTACCTAATATCAATTTCTTAAATAAGTTTATGTCTTCAATCAATATAACTACGACACCAAAAAGTGAAACTAAAATTCATCTCATTACTTAAATATATTATGGCCAACTAAATTAATCAAATGGCGATATTCAAATAACGGCCAGAATTGTACTCAGCTCAGAAACGATTACAATATTCAATCACTTGCTTGTTGATGCTCAGGACATTCAGGCATTAATTGTTAATTATTTAAGATTATAGCGTCATGGTATAAGCATTTAATATTTTAGAAACCATCAATATCAATATTTGTTGTTATTTTGGATTTCAGTATCATGTGGCATAGAAAGCAGAAAATGGCATTAAATGCAGAGTGTACATTCAGAACGCAAAGAACAGGCTCGTAAATTAAATATTTTTCTCTTATATGTTGATATTTTCACCGTTGAAGAGCATTCTGAAATTGGAATAAAAAATATTAGCTTCATGAATTCAAAACCTTCGTTATTTATAAGAGTTCCTCAAATTTTTTAGGTGTGGCTTTAATAAAAAATTTTCTGTGGTCACACTATCAAAAAGGCTTCTTAGATACCTTGTAATCCATCCTGACGTCACGAATGGTCCACAGTTTAAGAAACTATATCTATAGAATTTTATAAGTAAATGCAAAAATCAGAATTTAAATCATGAATAATGAATGGATATTACAGCTGTACACGGGGGGACTTAAATGTTATTTATGCAAATAGTTATCCTAGCTAATCGAATGTCTAAAATACAAGCGAGTTTCTGTTTTTAGTTCAACATATACCTGAACCAAAATGTGTTATTAGTATAATTTTTCCATGCATAAAATCAAAAATTACTCTTTCAATCATAGTCATTGTATGTAGTTTCGTTTAAAATATAATTTGCAGTGTTATCCAGTATTTATTTCGTTTTTGTAAAAAGAGATAATTCAAATAGCAATGTTATATACCACCGAACTAAAAAATGAACGTTTCTTTGAATATATTAAAACTCGAATTATATTTTCAGAAAATGAGCAGGGTAAGTGAGTTGTTTGAGCGTGTTCTTATAGGATTAGACATCGAGTTCTTTCAACTCATTTCTCATCAATCATAACAGTTATTTAATCCATAACATCAACGAAATTTTATAGCATGTTTCTATAATTTTATGTGTGTTAACCGCATGCCAGGTTTTGTCTCACGTGTAATTAACAGTGTGTTAAAGGTGACAAATGATTGCAGTTTTATGTGTTGTTATGCCCTTGTTCAGAAATATTTTGAAATTAGGAAGCATCATCTAGATGAAATCACGGGAAATAGCGCATGTATTGGGTGTTTTTTTTTAGAAGGTAGAGAACTTTAAATTGCAATAAATCAACGATGGATCATTCGATTGACAAGAATTGTTTCTATTCGAAAGATAATCTTGTGGCATAACATTTTAAATATGATTTCTGGCATATGACCGCCAAGGCTGGCTCGGATATAGTCCAATCTGGACGTCCAATTTTCGATGACTTTTTCCAACATTTGTGGCCGTATATCGGCAATAACACGGCGAATATTGTCTTCCAAATGGTCAAGCGTTTGTAGCTTATCCGCATAGACCAATGACTTTACATAGCCCCACAGAAAGTAGTCTAGCGGTGTTAAATCACAAGATCTTGGAGGCCAATTCACAGGTCCAAAACGTGAAATTAGGCGGTCACCAAACGTGTCTTTCAATAAATCGATTGTGGCACGAGCTGTGTGACATGTTGCGCCGTCTTGTTGAAACCGCAGCTCCTGGACATCATGGTTGTTCAATTCAGGAATGAAAAAGTTAGTAATCATGGCTCTATACCGATCACCATTAACTGTAAAGTTCTGGACATCATCGTTTTTGAAGAAGTACGGATCAATGATTCCACCAGCCCCTAAAGCGCACCAAAAAGTCAGTTTTTCTGGATGTAACGGTGTTTTGACATACACTTGAGGATTATCATCACTCCAAATGAAGCAGTTTTGTTTGTTGACGTAGCCATTCAACCAGAAGTCCGCTTGATCGCTAAACAAAATTTGCGCGATACGTATTCCGCACAGAACCATTACTTTCGAAATAAAATTGCACTATTTGCAATTCGTTGTTCAGGCGTGAGTCTATTCATGATGAATTGCCAAACCAAACTGGGAATAAATCACTTCATCATTAACCATCTTCGCCAACTTAAAGTTCTATACCTCTAAAAAAACACCCGTTAATTATCATTTCATCTACATTGTTGCTATTTCTATGATTCTATTAATCCAAGTTGTAATAATATGCAATTATTGAGGTGATATATTCTGTATTCATATCATATGTATACCTGGGCTCATATATGTAATACATGTATCAAATATATATATATATATATATATATATATATATATATATATATATATATATATATATATATATATATATATATATATATATATATCAAATAGTTACTAGGGATACTAGATTGAGCTTGTAAGGTATTTTTAGTTAAATCACAATCAGTGAGATTTCATTCATTTTTTTTTTCGTTTCATCTCCCCGCATTAATTTATTATATCATCTCTATTTTTTATTCCGATTATGTTTGTATTCGTGTTTTTTTTTGCAAACTTTTGCAAAATCTACGTTTATAATTGAGAGCCCGTATCATATGTAGGGAAAATATACCTTTTTTACTGATTTAAAGGAACTAACGGGGATCTAACTAATTATATTCAAAAATGAGAATAATCATATAATGTTTCAAATGGGCCTTTTTTGTGATATTTGTTCTATGGTTTCAGATATGAAAAAATGCATTTTCAAATTAGTTAAAATAGATTGGCTGAATCATTAAATTTTCCATTTGTTTCGAAAGTTCCATAGAAACAGCACATATACTCACATTGTACACATAATATTTCCTCATTTTAATTTTGTTTACTATTCGCATACACTTATTTAATTATTTTATTTATCTACTCAATATGTTCCGTTATTGCATTGAAAAAGTAGTGGACCAATTCTCTTTTCTTTAATTTTACTTATTTTGCTCAATTGTGTTCGTTATTTTTGCCTAGCAGTACTTATTTATTTTTCGGAATTCAATCTATGTAGTCGTATATGTGGTCGTGGTAGTTTAAGTGTTGTTTGTTTTTAATTTTTCAGTAATAAGAGGTAACTCAAAGGTGGATGGCATGACCCACGAAGAAATGCGAAAACTGATTGAGAGGTCAGTACTTCTACGAGTTACGTGTATTGTATCCCAATCATCATGATTAGGATTCATGTGTAGATATATCACTAACATTTACGTGTTCCGCAGAGCACTCTGTACCATAGAAATGCTCCAATTACAAGACATGATAGCTTATCGTTCCTTTCTTATACAATCTGTAACATGTGCAGTTACTCTTTCTATAAAAAATATTTAAAACAATGCATCCCTCCTTTTTTCAGTTTTCATATCTTGCCAGTTGCCAGATATTTACCAATTTTATATTCAATAAACAAAAATAACAACTCATTTCTTGTAAAAATTCACTGTCTGCTCTTGTTTTTGCACAGATATTCTATACAGGTGAAAATATTAATTCAATTATTTGAAATCTGTTTTTGTCCTATATCACTGCAAGGACTATGGAATTGAAAAAATATTAAACAGGCCGAAGAGTCCTTGAAGTAATCTACTAATCAAATTGGCAACCTATTTATCATTCGTCTCGCTTTGTCGTTATGGTAGTAGAGCTAGTGAACCTTCTGGGTAACGGTATTAAGGCTAAAAATTTATTGTGATGATTCATAACAAGTACGGTAACGTCTGGGACGTAGTAGAACTGCACATCATCAACCCCTATATTTTTGAAAGTGTAACAAAAAACTGAAAAAAACCTTGTTGGTGTAACCTTGAAATTTTTATACGATTTCGTGCATTCAATAAGAAGTTCAAAACATTTTGACAGGCATTTTCGATGGGCACAAGTACCTACCTGACTGGTGAACCGAAAGGTGTGTAGTATATCAAATAAAGTAATATTTATTATGTAAAGTTGAAATTTATATAGGTATGTGTTTGTTTGAGCGATTTAAAGAAGGTAGGCAAAATGACAGGCGGTTCTGGCTAGCTGAACTCTTTGACAGGTGAGGAAAAAGATGCTATGGGTGTAAATTCCTAAATAATGTAATTTAGATCAATGGTATTAGTTTCCGTGCTACACCTTTTACTCGCACTACCATAGCATCTTTTTTCTCACCTATCAAAGAGTTATGTTAGCCAGAGCCGCCTGTCATTATACCTACCGTATTTTAATCGCTCAAACAAACACATACCTATATAAATTTCAACTTTACATAATAAAGTTTATTTTAAATGGTATACTACACATTATACCTTTCGGTGCACTTGTCAAGTACTTGAACTCTTTAAGAGCCTTGTTAATTTTTTTTTAAATTCTAATGAATGAACAGAATCGTATAAAAATTTCAAGCTTACAGCAACAAGTTTTTTTCAGATTTTCTCTACTTTCATTTCAGCTATTTAGGGGTTGATGACGTGCAGGGCTGATGCGTGCCAAGCGATCGTTACCGTACTGAATATACAAGATAATTGTCATATAAATAATCATCACTACAAGATTTTCAAGGCTGAAAATGACTACAAGTCATTTTCAGCCTTACAGATATACTCGGATGGTTCACTAGCTCTTCGACTTGGACAATTAGGACAATTCATATCCTATTCTGCTACCATGTCTCGTAACTAGCGTATTCTGACAGAGTCCTACGGTTCCAGAGTGGAAAATTATCCAATATGAAGAAAGTATTTACTGTAACATAAGCTAAAAAATAATGAAAAAAGTTCTAGGATTCCGTGTATTGATTACATATAAAAAATATTATCTTACCTAATTAAATAAACTAAACCTCGACCAATCATATTTTTTTGTTATCTCTTTATAGAATTATAGAAATATCTCTTTATTAGTCCTAAACAATTTAAACCTATTAATTATTTACCAGTTTAATTAACCTACAATTAGGCAAACCCCATTTTACAGTGTCGAACTGAAACTAGATTGACAAATAAAAAAAGAAAATGTTTAAAATCAGTTGAATGACGAACAGCAACAATTATTTTTGTAAAGATGCATATCCAAAAGCGCATCTATCAATATAATGATATCTAAATATCTCTAATAACAGAATTGTCCCATTAACAAACTGCCCGTTGTTAACTAAGTTGTAAAGTGAATTTTCCACAATGATATCCATGTATTTTTACTTTCTAAAAACTGTAAAATATTTATTTATGTGTCCCTAAAATCTATTCAGTATATAGTTTGGGAAGCCATATTTCAAAAAAAGGTGAACTGTGTCCACAGAAAAATTAAATTCGTCGTAAATCAGTTTATAAGTTAAAACAGATTAAGTTTTATATATGTACTCAATCGAAACAAATAATTAACTCTTTGAAAATGCCTTCCATGTTACCATCAGATACAGAAAACATTTGAAATATTCTCTATTAATCGTTCAAGATACTTCAGCAAATCCACGTTATCACTGAAATGCGATTTCTTTTAATCTTTCATAGATTTTGAAGTTTATAAATTCACAAATCATAACTGAGTAATTGAGACGAAGAAATATCCAAGCATTTTCAAACTTAAGTATCTAAACGTCATAGTTGGAGATATTTTGACACTCGTGTTTAGATATACATACCTAAATTATTTGTTTCATTCAATGTTATCTTTATATTTTAAATTTTAAAAATTATTTCTTCAATATGAATTATTGCCTACATATTTCTAACATAGATTCACTATTTATTTCTGATATTTTCTTCATTGGTGCATTGTTTCAGCAGAAGCTGTAGCCTTTGCACGGAATCCTAGACTGTAAATTGTGGTATAGAATTATATCATTCATAGTTTTTGGGATCATCTCATCATGCGAAAAAAGTTTATCTATAACATCATCTGTTATTAATATCAATTTTGTATTTCTTTTTATCCTCTCAAACAGGAAACTGTAAGTGTTTAAATAATGCTTTGAATAATTTTTAGTTTTGCACTTGCTTCTTTTAATGTCTGTGACTAACTCTTTAATTTTTGCAAAATTGGTATCAATTATTGTCAATTTGTTTTTATTTACATACAAGTAACTAATAATAATGGGTTAAAAAATTTCACTGTTTTCAATATTATGCTTTTTTTATAGAAACGAAACAGGGAAAGCCCCAGCAGCAACCAATGGACAATTCACAGCCTACGATACTGTGGCAGTGTAATCTGTAAGGAATTTGAAGAAAACCTTGAATGCTTCAGATTGCTTTGGAGCAATCACATCTCGTCTCCATTACTAATTCTATATTTCTTGACTTCCAAAAATTGTTTCTGAAACATTATTATTTTTATTATGAAATATTCACACATTTTAAAACGTTTCGAGACTGACCATTTTAGGCCCCTCCTTTACTTCTATTTATAGCACAAATTTAGCTTGATTCTGGACTTGTGGATATTTCATTGATATCTTAGTCTGAGGAATAACATCCATAAATTCGAATGTCAACAAGAAATTTAATGAATCTGATTGTTTGCATCAAGTGAAATTTTATACCGACGTAATATGTTGGATGAATTCTCTGAATAATCATTATGAATTGTATTTTGTCTATAATTACGAAAATATCAAAAATTCGAATTTTTGAGATGCTTAATGTTCCAAGTGAACCAAATAGTTAGTTCTTTTTGAAATTTGGCTGTACGAGCCGCCCATAAACGCGTACATTCTAGCGCCAATACAAAATTGGAATTTAGTGTTTTTTTATGTACAGCGGCTCAAGGTGTCATGTGATATTTTGAGGTTTGTGAGTTTTTATCTTCCTCCGTACCCTTATCGTTATTTTAACTTTTGATTATGATCATGTTTGAATATATTTTTGTGTAGTCTACAGTCGGTGCCAAAAATTAGTAGAGTTGATTTTTTTTTGCTTTTTTTCAACGTTTAAGCCAGCTGTAGGCAAGTTTCTTGTATAGGTAGCTTCATAATTTAATCCCGCTTTAATGAGGTTTTTTCATTCGTACTCATAATAAGTTAAAGAGAAGGTTTGGCGAGTAGTCCGTATTGCATTGAGTAGTTCGATAGAATGGCTGTGGGTGGTTATATGGATTGTCCAAGCCAGAAATGCGTCATAATATTCGAAATACTTCTTCATTCATATTCAGAAAGTTTTTAACTATCATCCATACTCAGATCGTATCAAGTACTACTGACTTGCAAATAAAAGAGAGATGTCACATAAAAATTATGAAGCTTCATTATGTTCGCTAAATAGTAAGTCGATTAGTATTTGTAACTGCTAGAAACTATATCTGTTTGCAAGTTGAATACTTATATGCTTATATAAATTTCATTAAATATCAATGGTTAAAAAATAATCAATGAATCTAAAGAGAAACTTTTTAAAGTCGGTTGGTAGGTACTGCATGCATTGCAGCTATATTTCGTGAAGCTCAGGTTTTCTCTTATTTATGTTATTCAATATTGAATATAGAAATTTCACCAAATTTCAAACAACTTAGAGGAATTAGTGAACTTATTTTAAAGTTATTTGAACAACTAGATAACATTTATAAATGTACCAAATCTAAGGCATGCTATTCCATCTTAAATATATAAATGAATCAAATAGAGTAACACTTAATGTATAAGAGTAAACAATGCATATTTTAAGTCGATCCTGAATACTCAACAGATATTTAAAGCTTGAAATTATCTTTTAGTGTTTGAAATATCAGTAGTAAATAGATGTACTTTTATCTACCTTTACCGCAGTGGCATTTTAGACGTTACCTTCTCAAATTTTTCTCTTCACTTGTCTAATAATATTATACCCAACTTTTTGTATATTGCAGTCGATTGAGTTCCTAAAGTAGTTAAAAATCTACTAGGATGTGGATGTAGTTTTTTTTTTCGATTGAGCTAGTCGCCTTGTGTATTTATAGGTGTGTAATTTATATACAAATTTCACACGTTTTGTTAAGTTTATTCAAAACTGATTAATTGATAAACTGTTTAATTTGATCTTGTCAGAACTTTGTTGCATCGAATTGTACATCTAATTAATTATTTTTTAAAAGAATAATGATAAATAATATCATTTCACATTGCTCATCAACAAAGTAACTATTAGAGAAAACAATTCGATGAGTTATGCAGTCATCGAGGAATTTATTCCAAAAATTTTAATAATTTCTCAAACTCCTAAGTAGTAATCAAGGCGTAAAAATTACCGTTACAATTTAATTTATTTTAGTTTTGTCATGATGGTTTGAAATGCCATTATAGGTGTGTTATCGTAAGTGTGCTATATTAAATATATATATCCAATAGATACTAAGTATATAATATTCTTGAAATATATCTTATTGTATGAAATTCGCCATGTGCATAATATCTTCAATTTAACTAACTTTTGTAATTATTTTTCATTATTGTAAAGTGTAATTTTCTTTGAAGTTATTATCACTAGTAATTTTAATCTTCTGAAACGTTACATTGTCTTTGATTTTTGCTTGTATACCAAAGTATTTTTTTTGGTTAATAAAACCTTACAAATTATATGTTTCTCATTTGTATCACATAGACCACTTTTTCATTTTTGAAACTATGAAACTTTAGAAACTTTATCTTATTCGTCTCATATAAATTTAAGAAATATAAATTTAGGAAAATGTTTAATGGGGGAGAGAACATAAAGGAAGGTGGAATTTATCGATATAGGCCACAATTTGAGGCAGCCGTTTACACCTGTTTCGAGCTTTTTCGAGGCTGTTTTGCCTTTTTTACTATCACTAAGTATTTGTCAATACATAGTATTAGTATTTGTCAATACTAAGTCAAAAACTATCACTATGTATTTGTTGGATACATAGTAGTAGTGCCTCGCCATTATGCAAGCCCCTTTCAATTTAATTTTTCCAATCGCTTCCTGAATTTCTTTTTCTTCATTTTATATGCTCAAATGAATATTCGCAAGCTGAATTGAAATACTGAACAAATTATAAAAGGGTAGGTACAATATCTTGATATTTCATTATAATTGATGATACTGATTACTGACTGAAAATATTAATATTTCTGTTACATTATGAAGAAAAATCATCACATTTTAATAGCATATACAACATATTTGTTATGCAAGGATATTCCTACTCCTCATCATATCAAATAATATGTAATAACTTCAAGATATTGAATAACTATTGGACTACTGGACTGTAGAAGAATATTTCAATGATTGTGATTTCTGATTATCTTGTAATTTGACGTGTCCTATACATATGTTTCTATATGTCTGAAAGGATAAATAAAGATTATTATTATTATTATTTCTAAAATAATTAATATTTGAATGAATTCATACAATATTAATCATAAATTAATAATAGGAATAACGGAATTCAAATAACTCACATTGAAATGTAACAATTTCCGATATAGTTTTATCTGTTTTCCTATCTTCAAAATACTCATGAATATTAATATAAAATGAAATCGATCTAACTTTAATAATGAAGTCAACCCATAAACCTTTATACGAAGACAGTTTCTGCAACAAAATTCCCAAAATTATGTCCCAAATGTGAATAAAATATTAAACTACCATTTATGAGTTATATACAATGATACAATTTATTGGTACTTAATGTTCAAATATCATCTATTTTATAGTGTTCATCAGAGAAAATTAAATAATGAGAACTACAATTTTAAATTCAATAATTGAATTGAATAATATATGATAAATCTCCTAGGTTGCTGAAGGAATCCTTCGGTTGTTTGTGTTCATTGTAATTTTTAGTAACTCTGGTAAAATTTTTTCAATACTTTATCGAAAATAACTATCATTCTGAGCCCATGCATATGAATTATAGAGTTGAAATTTCTAGTATGTATTGATGTGACACTATAAAATGAAAACTCATTTTTTGTTTTTTTCAACGGTTTTTTTTTACTGAAAATAACGATTCCAAAAAACAGTATTCTAACAACGGTTTTTTTTATTTCATATACTGTATTTTAAAAAACGGAACGCAACAGTTCTTTGACTGAAAAAAACTGTTCCCAAAAACGGTTATTTCAGGAACTTTTTTTAATTTCATATACTATACATTATTGAACATTTTGAAAAACACAGGTATAAATATCAGGGAATTTTGGGGTTCTATGGTTTTGGTTTTACCTAAGATATTCCATTCTGAAAAATAATTTCTATCACCTGAAAAGGTTTAACAAGGGTGAATTGTTTAATTCTATCTGTTCATTGCGCAAATTTCCAGAATTTTTAAGCCGATTTATTTCCACTATTTTCCAATAATCTAATTGACTACTTCTCTCTATATTGTGTAAAATTTTGAAATTCGTATCGAAAGTATGGTTTTCTGTTAATAAATGGTTAGCATAATTCGAATTACTTTTATTATCGGCGAAGATATGTTTATGTTCCTGTATTCTAGTACCGAAATTTCTACTAATTTTACCTATATAATATATATACCGGGACATGTTCCACAATTCAATTGGTAAAAACCTGATTTGTCTTCTCTTTCAATTTTTATTGTTCTTAATGTGTCTCGATAAATTATTGTTGGTTTTAAATGAAATATTAAAATTATGTTTACTTAAAAAGGTTTTGACTTTTTGACTGACGTTTCCAAAGTATGTTAAACTGTTATATTTACGATTTCTATTCGACTGATAAGGAAATACTAATCGTAAAGCTTTCCAATGGAGTTTTTTGTCAAGAATTTTTGACACTAGTTCGCTTTCATAATTATTATTAACCGCAATCTGATCAATGATTAACAGCGGTTAATAATAATTATGAAAGCGAACTAGTGTCAAAAGTTCTTGACAAAAAACTCTATCGGAAAGCTCTACGATTAGTATTTCCTTATCAGTCGGATAGAAATCGTAAATATAACAGTTTTACATACTTTGGAAACGTCAGTCAAAAAGTCAAAACCTTTTTAAGTAAACATAATTTTAATATTTCATTTAAAACCAACAATAATTTATCGAGACACATTAAGAACAATAAAAATTGAAAGAGAAGACAAATCAGGTTTTTACCAATTGAATTGTGGAACATGTCCCGGTATATATATATATATATATATATATATATATATATATATATATATATATATATATATATATATATATATATTATATATATATATATTGATATAAGAAAATGAACACTAGAACATTCATTCGAAAAATTCAAATAAATCAAAAGAATATTATAGTAGAGCTAGATATGTGAATGTGTACGATGTGATGTCTCCATTATCCTTCAAGGGATAAATGTTAGAGAAATATTGAAATCGACGCCACACCTGATGGAAGTGCGAGACATATATGTTTCGTTCTGCAAGGAACTCGTCAGCCGCACCACGTTCATCGAAGTGAGGCAACGATTTCAACCTCCAAGCATCTTCTTGTGACTCCGTAGTGGAAGTGGAAGACCGTAGAGTAATGAATACTCCACAATTCCATCTATGGGAATCAGTAGAAAACACCTCTCAGATTACAGACACCAAGTATCGAAATTTCACATATCTTCTATACCCGTAGGTCTCTACTAAATTGCAATGTCTATTTGACAAATATCATCATACGATGTTCTTAAATGTCAGTAGGTTGCGTTAGTAGTACGCTCGCGTTTATTCCCGTATTTCAGAGGCATATTCGGCGATATTTTTAAGGAGATGAAATTTTTTTGTGCATATGGCACTGAATGAAATATTTAAGAAAATGAACACTAGAACATTCACTTGAAAAATTCAAATTAATCAAGAGAATAATGAAATACGGGTATAGAAATATTAAGATAGTTTATTTTCCATGTTTTTAGCAATAAACGGCTCATTTTAATGTTAAAAACTTTATTTTCGTTGACTAAAACTTCCGAAGCGAATGCGTAGCCAGAAATATTCCTCTGAATACTGAAAATGAATAGCTATGTGAGAATACAAAAGAGCCAACTTGATTTTTTTTTAAATAAGTTTGACGTTTTGATATCTATAGTAATTCATAAAATTCAATGATTCATTAGTTTTGACAAAGTTGTGATATACAACGAAATGTAAACTAAAATAAAGTTTTTTAACATTAAAATAAGCCTGTTATTGCTAAAAACATTGAATATATATATATATATATATATATATATATATATATATATATATATATATATGTGTGTGTGTGTGTGTGTATTAAAAGTTACGTTGTACCTAATAAAAAATAACAATATTTGAATTCTTTAGAGATCATGATTTACTTGTTGATTCTGTAGCTATCTGCAATTATGAAAAACATAATTTGAATAAATAAGCATTCATAAAAAATTGGCCGCAATTACCTGTAGTTTTATTTGATATAATTGATCAGTTTATCCGATTTTGAATGAAAAGTCTACAAAGCCTCTACATACGATCTGATCTTGTCACGAGAATGCGATATGCAATGCTCGAGATAGTTTATTGATATCGATTTATAGTTTACGATATATATATATATATATATATATATATATATATATATATATATATATATATATATATATATATATATATATATATATATATATATATATATAGAATGTTTTAGCAATAACAGGCTTCTTTTGATATGAAAAACTCTATTTTTGTTAACGTTTCGTTGTATATATATATATATATATATATATATATATATATATATATATATATATATATATATATATATATATATATACCATGTGTGTGTGTGTATTAAGTTACGTTGTACGTAGTTTTTTCAGGAAGAACAGTGGTATATATTCATCAGAATAAAATAATAAAAGTCTTCTCAACAGATGAAAATATTTATTCATATATAATTTTATGAATCAGTAGATCATAAGTTGGTTGCTAAACCTTGGAAAAAAATTATTTTGGGTTGAACCAATGCATAAATTAAATATTGTGACCAGAATCTATGAGAATACACCAAATTTAAGACTCAATTTTTTGATTCGTAAAAAACTGTACAATATATTGAACTGAAAAAATTTCAAAGTAATTAATGTATTCTGAGAATTTTATAACAACAGACACTGATGTGTCGTTTCTGAATAATAACAGTTATTCTATCAAATATAGAAAATGAAAATTTCTATTAATTGACAATTCCTTGTCAATAATTGCCTGGCTCTGAATATGTTGTCAAAGCATATACATACAACAAATTCAATAATAATCTGGTAATCTACAATTAAAAAATGTTTTATCAATCAAAAAATCATAAAAGTCAAATGTACATGATGTTTTACTATAAGGTTATCACTTAAATAAAACTTTTAAAATTCAATTAGAATTGATAATTAAGATTTAATTATTCTGTTTCTGGAGGGTCATATTTATGCAACTTCAGCCTCCACTGTTTGATGAGACCATCAAACCCTCTCCTGGAGTACTTGAGGTATTTGTTAGGTGTTTGTGGGTCAGTTGCTTCTCTCTTAAATCTGAAAATAAATAGATTTAAACTTCAAAATTATAATATATGCATATTATATATATATAACATATGTTATATACACTATCCGTTATGTTATATGTATAACATAACGGATAATATTTCAAATTGCTCACCAATTTGAAAAAAGCCTTTTAAGAAAGATTGCATATTCTTATTTTAAGAAATGTACATAATTTTATCCCATTGTTAATATATCATTCATATATTTGATATTAAACGATTGGAAATTAAACGAAATCACCGTTTACCGATCAGATGTCAACAATTGTAACTGACCACTGAGGATTCTGATTCCGACCATCCATACTCACCTACTAAAATTAAATTTATGGCTTAAAGATTACAGTTTAAATGAGTAAAAAACCTACAATTCGAGATAAAAACTCAGTGTTTATTAGGATATAATTATATCGACAGTGACGAGCATCAAAATATCCAGAAAAATAACACAAAAATTAATGATTATATAACATAACTCACACGACGACGTAAAGTCAGGAGGAGATATTAAAAACTAAAAGAATAATTATGAAATTTTATGGTGTTTTTTCATGAAATTCTGTATTCTGACATTCTCCAATGTTACCATCGGGTCAATTCTTTGAAACTACTTTAAAAAAATAAAATTACTATTAATAACATTGATTGAAGAACTTGAATTTCAACTTTTTCATATCAAACTCATTGAGAACTTAATTAGAAAAACGAGCTGTTACTTCACTTAGTAAGTCCAATGTCAGTGCTTCTTTCAAGTAGGTGACATGTTCATTAGCAGAAGATGTAAAATTTTTTAATTGCAATTTTTTATTATATTTTCGTTATCAGAAAATTGCTTTACAAACTTAGAGTAATCTAAGTACAGGTATCGTCATCAAATGGATACAATCCACAACTTTGAAATGTTTTGAAATAATCGCAGACGGAAAATGGAACGTGGGAAATGAATATAGTCGTAAGTGTGCAATTATGTGCGATATACAAAAAATATAAGTTTCAGACAAAATGAGTATTATTCTAATTTGTTAGAAATTAGAAAAATTGTGGAAGTTAAGTGTCTCTTTTTACAAAGAATCTATTAAAGGTAGTTTTGGTCGCATACAGGTATATTATGCATAGCGTTCAGAATATATAACTGAATACAAAACATTTAGAAAAAACCTTTGAAATAGAAAATAAACATCATCTACAAACTGCATAATTCCTGTTACCGACCATGTGGTCGGAATGAGGAAATGTTCGTATTTTATCGGGCTCAGCATTCCGTCTATTATTATTTGTTCGAAAAATCAATGAAAATATGTAATGTTTGCTTACATGTTACAATACACTCTCGTAGATTTTGTTGAATTTGATCGGCTTTCCGTTAACATATGAAAGACAAGTTTTGATATGTTACATATGAGTTACCAATTAAATGCGTTGTATTTCACATGTTTTGTCGAAATTTTAAAAGTTTCAAAGTGAAAAAAACCAAAATGGTCGGATAGAGGTAGCCGGTCCGATTACATTATATATATATATATATATATATATATATATATATATATATATATATATATATATATATATATATATATATATATATATATATATATATATATATATATATATATATATATATATATATATATATATATATATACATATTCATTGCTATCTTGAACCATTTTATTTATATTTTCAGAAAGAAATTATTGGGTTTTCTGGTTCTCAAAAATATTAATTAAACATCTATATCACATAACATTTCGGTCCTTTTCTTGGGCCTTTTTCAAATGAAGTTTCATCAATATATTGTCCTCAACACACAAACAAAAACAATACTTATTATTATATTATGAACCAATATTCAAAAGAAGAAAGGTTTTCAAAATTTGTTAATTTCTATATATATTTATCTTAATTTACACACGATGCGCTGTCGTTCACGTTCAGACAAAGACTGTCTGAAAAAAAGTCTCTCTTTGTTCAGACAAAGAGAATCTTTGTCTGAACGTGAACGACAGCGCATCGTGTGTAAATTAAGATAAATATATATATAAATATAACAAATTTTGAAAACCTTTCGTTGGAATATTGGTTCATAATATAAAAATAAGTATTGTTTTTGTTTGTGTGTTGATGACAATATATTGATGAAACTTCATTTGAAAGAGGCCCAAGAAAAGGACCGAAACGTTATGTGATATAGATGTTTAATAAATATTTTTGAGAACCAGAAAACCCAATAATTTCTTTCTGTATATATATATATATATATATATATATATATATATATATATATATATATATATATATATATATATATATATAAATACATATATAATATACATATATAATTACATCAAGAACATAGTGAACAAGATTTTAAAGTACAGAGTTTCCGTTTATGCACCTTAAGATACATAAATCGGAAACGAATCAGGGGAATATTATTTTTCAAAATATGGAGAATTTTCTATTTTCATCATTGAGGAATTAAAATTTAAAAATTGATATTGTTGAAATTTTTAACTGTCAATTGCATAATTATTTCAGAACTTGTTATGAAATAATTATACTTACTAATGAGCAGGCGGTAGTTAGAGATGTTAACCGAAACGTGTGAATTCGATTTTAACTATTCGTCAGTTCATCGGCAGTAAGAATTTAATAATTATATTTTGTATTAAATTATTGTATTTTTTCTAATTTTTTATTACTGTTCCAACCCTCAGAACATTAATCAATAATCTTTTTTCTTTTTTTCAGTTTAATTCGATCGATTTTACCATTTAATTGTCATTTAATCACAGTTTATTTCAGAATTTGAATTCGAATTCCTAGGCAATAGAAGTCCAACAAAATAGTGAAAAATCTATTGATCAGTTTTAAAAAAGCCTCGCTCACTCAGTGAGTCAACAAAAACTCGTCGGGGAGCTTAGACCGTTTCTATCAATATTTGTTGTATTTTTTTCAACAAAACTTGAAAGTTATAAACATATCACAGATAAGAGATATATGCAGTAGTTTTGAGACAATTGCAAAAAACAAAGAGCAATTGTTGCAGAAACTTTCCAGATTCAATTACAAATTGAATGAGTTTCGGTTGAAATTATCAAATAGAGCGAAGTGGAATTCAAAAATACTACACATATAAACTAGACTTAAAATTTGACTACAAGGAAAATAACTGCACAGATAATTATAATTTATTTTGAATATGATATTGCATTACATTCATTATCGAGGACCTGCAAATACTAAATATTATTTTGAATTTTGAATTCATTTTTTGTATTTTAATCTTCAAGTATACATGTTACACACCATAGCTTTAAGAGATGTCCATTTTATCCCCTCGAAAATATTTGGATACAATGATACCATTCGATCAATATCCTGTCTTTTTGGTGGTTTTTTCTTTAACGAATTCGGTTTTTGAGCAATAATTTTTTGCACTTCGAACTCTTTCTTGTGCCATGTTATCAAGTGTCTAGCAAAATGTGATACATCTTTTTAACAAAACACACAAAAATCTGATTTATCCTTGTAATTCTTTCCCGAAACTTTTTCCACTTCATCTATTGGAATTTCTTCTCTTGGAGATTTTATTTGTTCAGAGGCTTCTTTATAAGTGGGAGTTTTCTGGTTTTCCTGAACTAGAGATAAGAAGATAAAACTGTCGCGATTCGAAAAGCTCAGTTTTTTACAAGATGAAATTTACCTCTTTTGTAATTATTGATAATTGAGTGGGTACCTTAGTCACATCTTCAACATAATCATCATCCGAATTCAATTCAAAAGACCTACTCAAATCCGACAAAACGAAGTCTGAATCCGAATATTCATTACATTGCATTTCTGATGACAGTGGACTCTGGAAAACACGTTCAAAAAATTCATAAGTATTATTATGTATTTTCTGTCCGTAAGTGATTAAATACTTCAATTAGAATACTGGGAAGCAAATTCATTTCTAGATGAGTATGTTATTCTCTAAAAACATCAAAAATTTTTTCAACTATTCTAAAATGATTTTAGGTGCAAAATGTAATAAACCTTCATGCCATCAATGAGCATTTTATTGTCGAAGGGCATATGATCAACAGCTGTACTTTCTTTAGAAGTTGAAGGATGAAATTAATTTATTTTCATATTTCATTAATTCGGTTATGTTAAATAAACTATAAGTTTTACATACTGGTTTCCTAAATTTATTTTACTCAGATAAAATAATTTTTTCAAGAGTTTTAATCTTCTGGAAACCTTGTATGCAATATAATTTTTCAATTCGTTGGACCAGTTCAATTTCGGTTCAGAACATCCTATGCTCTCGTCATCGTAGTACAATATTCATAATAATAACAATTATACAATACTAACAGAATACCATACAATTATCCCTAACAGATATTTATCCAATTGCACGGAAAAAATAACAAATTGTATACAAATAATAATGAATAAGAAAAAATTAAGAAAAAGGAAGTATATAAGCGAATATATAGAACGAAAATAATTTAATAATTAAAATTATTTAAAATAGTAATGTACAATAAGCAAATGAAACAAACTGAAAATAACATTTGATCTGGTGTAATTGACATAAAATCTATTAGTCCGACTGAGACCAGGTCTTGGTACGCGAATATTTATTTTGCTCAGAAGAAATGGCAAGTCATAAAATATATTTTATGACTCATATAATTATATACTTTATAAAATATATTTTATCAAATACATTTTTTTTGCAACACAAAGTTGTAATTGATGATTGAAGAGGCGGATACTTGTGTATTATATAACACGCCTGACGCACGTTACGAAGTACTTCTTCATATGCTCAATTAACGCATTAATTTCAATTTCGAATAATAATTAACAATTAAATTCAAATCACAATTCAATCACAAAGTGTCTTTCAAGAAGGAGGTTTCCCAAGTTCATATCTTATATTATATTTTATTATATCTTTAATCTTTTATTAAAAATAAGTCAAAACATAGGGTTTTAACGTACGTTTAGTATGAAATTGAAATCGCTCATGTCTTGGCACAATATTTTCATTTTTTTTTTTTCGAACCACTAATAATATTGGTAAGATGATCAAAAACAATAAATCACAAATTCACAAGTATAAAAGTTTGATGTTTACAAAATTGACTGTGGTAGCTGTCATAATTTTTATGTAAAACGTTCAGAAATTTTCAAATTAGAATATTCGAACATAAACGAAGTTTTGAAAAGAAGAAAATCGATTCTCATTTAGTTAAGCACTCAATAAGGGAGAGTTACACGTTCGGTGCGGAGCTTGATATATTGATAAGAGAGAACAAATGTTCCAAACATTAAGGACTTTTACCTTATAATCAATTAAATATTAATAATAGCCCTTCATTTAATATTTTCAAGAAGCAAAAAATGCCAAGTAGCATTTCAGAGGAATTATCTATTCCTCAGTTTTTATAAATCCTTATCTTTTATTTACATTTATCTTCTTCTCTATATTTAAGTGTAATTTTTTATTGTTATAACTGCCTTTTATTACTTGGTATGATCTGGCACTCTATAATAGGTGTAAACATATTAATTATATCGTACTATTGTGTATTGCATCTGAAGAAAAAGTTGTACTTCGAAACTCGCGACATGCATATTATTTAACACATCAGAAAATTTAAATTATTGTTCCATTAAAAATTTGTAACCAAACTCTGATTCTAACTAGAATTTCCATTCATCAGGGTTTGTTCTGAAGTCTGAGAATTAGGATAACATATATCCGAACTATGGATTTTATATCAATATTTGGTGACCATCATGCGTTAAGCAAAATGACGGACTGTTGATGGAAAATTTTGTTGATTTAAGATTGATACTCATTTACTCTATCTGCATGGGCAAAAGGAATAGGAGATGACGATAACGCTCTGTTACACATCCAATTATTTTTCATTTTGGTTTCCCAGAACTTCATTATTGATTTCTCATCCTGTGTATTAAAAAATGTACATTTCTAATCATTTATAAGGAATTAATTCACATAAACATCAATTTGATGTACTTACCCTGGTATAACTCATTCTGAAAATAAAACCAACACTGTTAAGAAATCAGCGAATTTGAATGTATCGTAATAAGTGTGACTCAAATATATTTCAGAAGTCATGCACACTCGTAAATGAAAAAATTATCATTATTATCATTACAGCTCTATTAGGGCCACCGTTCATCGCCAAATTCGAACGGCCCAAGATTATGGTGGGAATCGAACACACCAGCACCAGTAAGCCGAGAGAGTATAGAGTCGGCTACTAAGCCTCTTAAATTGTTAAGTGGGAATCACATTTATTCAAAATGAAATATATAAAAACTATTTGGTGCTAACATTCATACTATTCACACATCCCAAAAATTCAGTAAGTAAGAATCAATTCAGGTAGTTATCAAAGAATTAATACATGAACATTTAACTTTGTGTTAGTTCATTCTAAATCTTGAATTTTAAATAAAATAAGCCTTAAAATCACAATTGGATTATACAATCAATTTCGCCTATTATAGCTTCATCAAATATTTATTTATTACTGAAGATCAAAACTTTTGTTAATCAAAATATACTATCACATAAAAAGAAACTTACCTTCTTTGATAGAAAAAAATAGAATCAAGTATGTGTCTGAAACAAACTGAAGTTACGGAGAATATCTCGAATATGAACGACTGAGCTATGTTGCCGATAGTAACGGTTCAATTCAAAAATCATTTCAACTTTTTATTAACAGAACTTACAAGCATTACATGATAAATAATCCTGAACCAGTATACGGGTTCAGGATTGTATTCATATAATAAATCAGGACATATTTATATAATATGTAAATATATATATATATATATATATATATATATATATATATATATATATATATATATATATATATATACATAAATATGTATACAGTATTGTTTCGGTATTTATTAAATAATTAGTTACAAATAGATACTCACCTTGGAACAGTTCTAGTATAAGTGTCATATCCAATTGTATTTTTACCATAGTCAATTTGTTTTTGGCGCCTCTTAATTATATCAGGGTCAGTTTCAATGTCCTCGGCTTTACGTTTCCTATAAAAAAGAGTAAATTAATAACTAGGTATCTACTCTTAAAAAACCTTTTGCAATAAATTAACATACATATCAATATAAGCTGTGTATACCAAAATCTGAAGGAGAAAAGTCATGTGATATTAAATTTACATGTAGAAATTATGTTGAAATGTAGAGAAAATTTCAGATAGCCTTTCAATAATCCCATAAGAATATAACTGTCCAAACTGTACAGTGTATATCATATTATAACCTGCTTTTATTTTAACTGTACATCTTCCACTGACCTTTTTCTGTCTTTATAATAGTTTTCATCTTTATTGTATAATGAACTTCCTTGGTTCAGGTCCAAATCAGCAGGCCTTTTATAAGGTGATTGTCTGGTTTTATATGGAGACTCCCTAGGAAATACAGTACGTTTAGCACTTTTGCGAGAGTTTGAGTCCATACTACTGGTGGTGTTATCATCCATCTCTAATTTAACTGGAGATAAATACTGCTCCATGGTTTCCTTTTTCAAATTAATTTTATCAAATATATTAGAAGGAAACATTGTGTCCTCATCCATTTCCAGTCCTTTAGGTTCTTGTTTTACAACAATACTTTCCTGTTTAACGTCAACATTATAAATACCAGCATTTTGCCTTGTTAAATATTTGTGATGGGCCGATATTTGTTCTTCAGAATCTGGCTCAATCTTCACGTTTTCGGAGTTGAATTCAAAGTTTGTTGTAACTTTGTTGAAGGAGGGAACCTCTGATGAATCCTTGAAGGGATAAAATATAATTTTTTCTTTTATCAATAAAAATAGTTCAATACTTACTTCATCAAAAATTCTCGCATTCTTCAATAACGTATTCATTGATAGCCTTGTTTTTTTCGCACTCATTTTGAAATGCTTTATTTGGAGAAAAACTTTATTTGTTTATTGTTTCTTAATCAATTTGCTAATATTATGAACAATGTCCATTAACCTTTTACACTTCGCGGGAAAAAACAATAGTAAACAAAACCGAAGAGAAAATAATTTTAATTGTCGAACATACGATTTAACTGAACTGAACTAATCTGACTGTTCTGTGGTTAGTAGACTAGTAGTCAGAGAACATTTCATGTTTGATACATAAAATCTCTTATTAACAACCTGTCATATGAACAGAACACTCAAAGTTGTACGAAAAACTAAACAAATTTTTAGGACTATCATTTCAATATTTTTCCAGTTGAAGAGGAAGTAAGAAAGTTCTAAAATCGTAGAAGGTAATGGGACTTAACAGACATGACAAGTCTCACATTCATAATGTTGAATCGCACAAACTGTTGAAGGCTCAGTTACAAGTGAAGCACTCGTGATTTCCTAACTTCCACTGAATCCAAGAAACAGAGGATAAATAACAACCTTTACTTGAATCTGCAATTATCAATTGTTTATGTAGTCGGAAAAATGAAGACAACGTATCTCCATATTTCTTTCTTCTCGTTCTCATAAATCTAAGTTCTTTGTTCAGATATACCAGCTTAAAGCAGTAGAAGTATATTTCAAACGAATAAGAAAAAGGGAGAAATTTCGTGCTTCAATAAAATTACAAGAAGCTACATTCGATGAGTGTTTATGGGTTAAACTCGTGAGTTACTTCATGAGTTACATAATTTTTGCTCTTTGTAATCTCTTAAAAAACTAGAAATCACTTGATTGTCGATTTTTAATTTCGTCTTTTCAATCTATAATTTAATTTTTTTTACTTTGTTGTCATGAAAGTTTAAATATTTATTATTTCGGGGCCACTGTTTTATACTTTTCGGAAATGCTTAGCTAAGATGGAGGATTTATGTAATATTACAATAATTCTATATATTCGTACACTTAGGTACCTACAAATGAATGGTCCAAAAAATATAATGAAAATATTTTAACAACGTGGAATTTTGTATGAAATCGCTATAATGTTTTCTGAGAGATATGATTAATGCACCTCACGAAACATTCCAAATTTTTTTTGTTTAATTATTTAATAGTGTTGGCGTTTACTTGTAAATCCATTATAATTGAATATAAACTTAAATTCAAACACTTGAACTACAAAACTTACAGAATAATGTATTATTCTGTAAGCATCTGAAGAAGTCGTTTGTAACGACGAAACGCGTCATGCTATGTAGTCAATAAAGTGTAAATCATAAGTTCAAGTGTTTGAATTTAAGTTTATATTCAAAATTTTTTTATTTGAAATACCATAAATATTTTTTAACACTTCGCTTTTTTCAGTATTTGACTGAAATGCGAAAGTTTCTGAAAATAATTCAAAATTATAAAACGAAAGCTTGACCAGTATTTTCACCTGAAAAATCGCCCTCAGTTTCTCATTTCTTCTCTAGTCACAACCTACAGTACATCTACTATCACATCTACTGAACATGTATCACACTCATGCTGAACTTCTAATCTAATATTAGCATCCCACTTACCCGACTAAAGCAGTTTGTACTATTTTTCAAGTTGACGTCTTTGCACACATACTTGAGAGTGGAAAGAAGACATAAATATAAATAAAATCCCTCTTGGAGATCAGTGATACAGTTTTTATTTTCAAAAATTCAAAAATTTGAATTTAATATTTTGAATGTTTTCAAATATTGAAATATTGCACATATGCTTCTCTCTCAATTATCTATTGCTTTAACAGTGTATTTAATACGATTTCTTTGTAGATTTCAGTGTATTTAATAAGATATATCTGTAATATAAAAATGAATCGCAAAATGTGTTATATGTGTAAGCGCATAACTCAACAACGCCTGGACCAATGTTGCCAATTCTTTTTTTTGATGTTCGTTGAGTTCCAAGGATGGTTTTTACGGCGAGAAAAATTCGAATAATTTTCGGAAAACCCCTAAAAACAGCTCTTTTCCTTTTCCCATACAAACTTTTTCTAATGTAGAGTCAATTTGAACTTTATTGCTATTCAATAGTATCATATTAAATTACAAGCACTCACTGTTGTCCACAGAACATACCAAATTAAAAAATTAAAGGTATGTTCTGTGCTGTTGTCTAAGCAATCTAGGTGTGTTCCTAACGTCAAAGAGTCAACTTGCACTTTATTACCGCTGGACAAAGTTCAAATTCAATCATTTCTATCAAAACACTGTGCGTGTGCGCATTGGAGGATCTAATTTAGCGTTCCGAAACTCAACAAAAGTAATAATATTGCGAACCCGACTAGATTGAATAGTCAAAAAATGTAAAAGCTATAGATCATTACTACCGATTATGAATTTGGTCGGCTTCGCGATATTATTTCTTTTTTTTAGTTTCGCCACGCGACATACAAAGCATCAGTTTTCATGTCATTACAACAGTCAAACACAATCCTCGTTACCAAATGTGTTTTATTATTTTTAATTATTGATTTAATATTCGTATCAAATTAATTGATTCCTATTTCCCTTGATCAGGCCATCACGCGTGAACGGCTGGACTGATTTCACTATTTTTTTGTTGTGTTTGTTATTGTCAGGACAAGGTACTTATAAAAGGAAAAAATTTAGAAATTTCGCAGAAAATTTAGGAATATTTAAGAATACTTAACAACCATATAATATAATATTATTTCTAATTTATCCGTATATATATAAATGAATCTCTATTTCCCTTGGTCACGCGTGAACGGCTGGACCGATATCGCTATTTTTTTTGTTGTGTTTGTTATTGTCGAGGAACAAATTTTAAAAATTGTGTGTGAAATTATAAAATTTAAGAATACTTAATTAATAATATAAGTAAGAAATAATTATTAATTCTCAAAAAGAGGATGTAAAAAAACTGAATATCTCATCACACATCACGGTTAGTTCAGAGCTATCACGGCTAATATTAAAAATTCACGTTTATATTTGATTGTAAAGAAGAATACATAGTTTCCTTTACTTTACAGTTGAAATTTAGTCTTTAAAAATGCTAGCTATTAGATGTACAAACTTAAGTCGCAGAACTCGCAATGCAACAAGTCAAAGACCTAAAAGAGCAAGTTCAACTGACGAGCAACGCGAAGGTCGGAATTAAGTTGAACGGAATGGATGGAATCGAAATTAACAATATGGAAAGGTTGCATTGAAATCCTATCGACCCTCATTCAATTATAACGTTGAAGTAGATTACAGTTCACAGCAAGTCGTTACTATTGGACCAATGAACGTTGTTTGTCAATATTGAAAGACAAAGTTAAATTGTTATTGATAAGAAAATACTACCAATGATGAGACAAAATATTCCACGAAAGAGTCAATTCAAATAGACGCTATTGTTACAGCCACCAGAGCCACTATATTGATTGGTTTCCGGGAATGGACTACATTCTGAACATTTCTTCACTTATATCCAGCAAATATCTCATATACTTAATGATGAGATACATGGGATAAGTACTTGCTACGAAATGAGGAACATGTCGTTCAACTATAGAACGGACAGGTTAATGACTTTCAATACATCAAATGTGTTAATATCGGAATTTTTTGATAATTCGACTGATTTGAAATAACAAGAAGTATTGCAGTCCCTTCGTAAGTGAGTAAGTCCCTGGCTCCACACGGGGTAAATATTAAAAACAAGATAGTGTAGCACAAATAGTAGAAAATGTCTTGCCGGCTTTTTGAAAAATATTCAGAGAAAAATAAATGGGCGTACAAAGTTCGCCGGGTCAGTTAGTATTAAATAAAAACACTTGGCTTAGTTCCACAAAATTTATAATAAATACTTGACGATTGTTTCAGGGTGTTGCCCCATTATCAAAAGTTAAACTGAAACGGAACAATTGTCAAGTAATCATTATAAATTTTGTGAAACCAAGCTAAGAGTTTTTATTGAATATATTAAACAATGTTTCACCAAGAGATCAGCGAACATTCAATCAATTTTAATAAGCTTTTAGTTGCATAAATTATGTGCATGGCTGTTTCGGTTTTGATGCAAATTATTACATTACTATGCTTATCTTTAAAAAACTGTATATTACAATTTTAGAATTTTTGTGGTCTGGTGGTCTCAGAATCTACCTTTAAATTCAAATACTGTTTATCTAAGTCTATGGTTTCGCATTGTTGATATGTTTTAGGCTCGAAAGGGTTGAGGTTAAGATTGTATTCTATTAAAACATTTCTATAAAATATTTATACAACATTAAGCAGAGTATTTACATTAGAGTATCACTAAATTTGTTATGAGTGATGATGATGGAGAATCTTTATGTTGTTGCGAATACTATGATAAAGACAAAAATCGAAGTCACCTTTTAGCAACTTGTTGCTTCTGTGAAGATTTTGATGAGGGTTTCGAAAGGTGATCATTGGATTAACAATGCATATGATTTATACTTCATGTTTTTTAATTTCTTCGCAGTCTTATTACCGGCAAAGGATTTCCTCAACATCGTCGTCAGAAATTCATGGCAACAGTTCAGGACCGTTTAAGATTACCATGGAGGGGTGGTGCAAAAACAGTATCAATTGAGGCAGTTATACCTATCATTGTGTTACCAACTATTTTCATTGTAGCTGCACAAAGTTTATGGTGGACAGTTTTCTCATTTTCAACTGTTACTGTTTTCCTATTATATATTTTTAAATTTTTGATTAAAGTTACCCCAAAGACTAAATTCTTCTTTGTTTGGTCAGTTACTTCAATAATTCTTCTGTACATTATTTTTGAGTTTATTGTAATTCCATTCTTAGAAATCCTCTTTGAAGAAAACATTGCCTTGAGTTTATTAATTGGAGGATTCTTGTTTTGCTTATATACTTTAAAAGTAAGAGCAAATCAATACCACAAATTTCAAGCTGATTCTGAAAATCTGTTACATCCAGGTACCAGATTCCATAATTGCTCCATTTGTCAAACCACAGTGCCTGATAAGGATCATCATTGTGTCTGGTAAGAAAAACATCGACTATTTACTTTTGAGAGTCAGGATTTGATGAAAACATTTATTATTAAATATTCTCAATTATCGGTTGTAATGAGTAAAAATTTTATAATTTTTTAAATTTTTATAATTTTATTTTCTATAAGTTTATTAAAAATCATATTCAACTCAACCAAAATAGTATGCATAGTTACGGACAAATTTCCATCTTTGATTCATATTTTTCTCTTACTAATAATACTAGAACTTGGAATTTTTTATATTAACATACTTTTTCTGCTCTTTCAGGTATGATTGCTGCATTTCTAGGCAAAATCAATGTTTATTCATTATGTCTTTAGTGTTTGCCTTTGCAGCTTTATTATACAGCTCTAATTTGACTCTAACTTCTGTGTGTCATCCTTTTGAACTTTACGAAACAATACTTTTACCAGATGATTGTTCCGAAGTTTATCAAGCCTTTGAGTATGTACCTACTTTCTTATTTTATTTTATAATAACTATAAACATTTATGTTTTACATACATACACATAAATATATATATATATATATATATATATATATATATATATATATATATATATATATATATATATATATATATATATATATATATATATATATATATATAATTTGATGTCACTTTGTTGGTCCATAATGAACTACTGGAACGATTTTAATAAAATTTTACAGATTCATCCAATTTGAAAGATAGGATAGTTTATATGTCAATTTATATTTGTCATATTATTTGATTGCAAATTATTTGTTTATTATCAAAGACCCATGATTATCTTTGTTAGTTCAATAAAATTATAATAGTTGGGAGATTAAGGTACTTCGTTATATTTGTTATATATATATACATATATTTTTGTTTTCAATAATATAATCTACTTTTTCAGGTTGGGCATTTCATTTGTATCAGCAATTTACAGCATGATATTGGCTGTAATAGTTTTGATCCTATTACTACAACAAATATTATTAGTGTCTATTGGACTAACTAGAAAAGAGTGGAACAAGCTTCCTTTCTCTTCTAAATGCCTACTTGGTGTGACTAGTCGTAAATCACATAATAGGGGATTCATTAGAAATTGGTCAAGAATTATTTGTTGGACGGCACCAAATTATAGTATAGTGAGTCATACTTGATGTCACACTTCATTTCAGCAGAATAACGTTTATTTTTTATAGCATTGTAATTTTATTGATAGTATATTATAATTATATTTATGTATTCAAAATGAGTTTACTTCAATGTCACAGATTATATGCAAATATATTTCTGTGATATGATCTGCTTTGAGTTTTTCTCAGAGAATTTATTACTGATGGTTGTAGGCACTGCTTCCAAATGTTCTGCCTTTATAAGAGTGATTGTTTATTTTGAAGTTAGAGTCAGACCCAATCTGGCTCTTAATTAATACATTGACAGGAACATGGGGGAAATAAAGTTTTAATAATTAAAATAGATTTCGATAACAAATGTTAACATGATATAGTTATTAGAATTGTTTGCTTCATACCGGCTCCGTAAAAATTGCGATTTTATGGTGATTCAGTGATATAATTTGTGAAAATTATATTAGTGCTTTCCTCTATATGTGAGGTTTATGAACATTATGAAAATTTAGCATTCGTGTAGTTGGTTTTTATCTAATTACATTTTAAATTGAATTAATATAACCGAATGAACGAACTGAAATAATATCGTATCAGTGCACATCACAGATGTTCAACGATAAACGAGTATCATTTTAAGCGAGTGGTATCTGGCGACCTTGCAACTGGTCGTATGCTATCGCATTGAATAATGTTTCCACAACAAACCGGACCACAATCACAAAATGAAAACATATTAATGCAACAAAATAATGCATTATTTCAAGAAAATTTTCAACGTTCGCAAAATGAACAGCAACTTTATAACAGCTAGAAATCGTCGGAGGCCGAGTAGGTAAATGCTATTAACAGAGCGCACCAACTTCAATCTGAATTAAACAAAATATATGACATGTACAAAGAACTGAGCAAAAAATGCTCGGAAATGGAAACAAAAATGTCTAAGAATACTGAAAAAAAAACACAAAAGAATATTGCACTGACGAAGAGGAAGTAGTACACGAAACAGCATGGATTCGTGTTAAAAATAGGAAGAAAAAAAAATTGATACTTCCCTCACTCCACCTCAACAACAACATCCAAAAGAAAATAATAAAACTAATGTAGGTAAATCTAAAAAAGTATAGGTACCTCCACCAATTATGGTAGACAACATGGAAAATTTTAACGAACTTCAAGCCACTGTGAATAAATTACCTGCATAGTGCAAAAATTAAAGTTATTAATCACAAAAACGTGAAAATTAATGTAAATAACGAACATGATTTCAGAGATCTTTCGACACTATTAAACCGGAATAAATACTCTTGGCATACATATGAGAATAGGCCGATTAAAGTTATGGCAAATAGACTACATTATTCTTTAAAACCAGACTGCATTGTCCAGGATCTGAAAAAGCATGGCTATAAAATCATTGAAGCCACGCCAAAACTAAAATGTAAAACGAAGCAATGGCAGCAAAACTCACTATTCACTTTGAAGCGCTACCAAAACATCAAAAAGACCGATCCAGCAGAACCCACTAATAAGAAATGTAAATGGAAGCTGGGTAAAGAGCAATGAGCAAAAGGTTAACTGTTTTGCTGAATCACCTAAATGAAGGCGAAGACGGACTTGAATGGGAGAACATTATTCAACTAGAAAAAGAAATTAAACTTAGCACACGAGAAGAAGTTGCAGCTGAAGTTGAAGAAAACATTTACCCACAGAAAGCTCCAGGTTACGACCTTATTACTGGTCAGATTCCGAAAGAACTTCCTAGAAAAGCTATAGTTAAACTTACTCATATCATTAATTCCTCGTTTAGATTAAGGTATGTGCCAAACATATGGAAGATGGCTGAGGTGATAATGATACCTAAACCAGGAAATCTCCAAATATAGTAATATCTTACAGACCAATCTCTTTGCTACCGGTTATGGCAAAAGTGTTTGAAAAGTTTTCTTAAAAGGCTGAAACCATTTATAGAAAAAAATAACTTAATTCTGCCACATCAGTTTGGTTTCAGAGAATAGCATTCTACCATAGATCAAGTCCATAGAATAACTGACAGAATTGAGAAATCGCTAGAGGAAAAAAAGTCTGTTCAGCTGTCTTCCTTGATGTGAGGCAAGCTTTTGATGGAGTGTGGCACGAGGGACTCAAGTTTAAATTAAGAAAAATTTTACCCAAGCAATATGGAGAACTCTGAAATCATATATCTCAAACAGAGCGTTTAGAGTGAAGCAGGAAGGTACATACTCTGAAATAAAAGAAATTAAGGCAGGATACACAGTCCCAATACACAGGGCAGTGTATTGGGACTTCTAGTCTACCTACTATACATCAGCGACACTCCTGAACTAGGGCTCGATACAATAGTCACTTGATACAGCGATACTAGAAGCCACGAGGAGGCAGCAAGAAGTTTGCAAGTATCAAATAATAATGTAAAAACCTGGACAAATTATTGGCGCATCAAATTGAACGAAAGTAAATCCGTTCATATTAATTTCTGAAATGAACGTCATCAATATATCCCTATCAGTATAAATAATGCACCGATACCATATTCTAATACGTCAAAATACGTAAATTGTTGAAGTATAAGAAGATGTACTGGCTGTTAGGAAAACATTCCGCCTTGTCAACTTACAACAAGTTACTTCTGTATAAACAGATTCTTAATTAATCTTATGGCATTCAACTGTGGGACTGTGCCAAAAAATCCAACATTAGCATCTTTCAGCGATTTCAGAATAAACTATCAAGGAATATTGTCAACGCTCCTTGGTACGTTAGGAACAGTGACCTTCATAGGGATTTGGATGTCGAAACTGTTGATCAAGCTATCGAAAGATTTGCCAGGAGTCATGAACAGCGACTACTTCATCACGTCAATGTCGGGGACATCCGACTTCTCGATAATACGACACTAGTGAGAACACAGAACATACCATAGGGAATGTTCTGTGAGTGAGAAGACTCAAAGAGGACCAAACTTTTTGAGTTAGTTTAAGTGATAGTGCAAAAGCAGAGTAAAGTGCTATTAGTGTACACGTTAATTTAGTGTTAAATTATTATCTAGAATCTAAGAATCGCTATTGAGCGATACCTTGGTTTTGTTATTTTGTCCTAGTAAATTAAGTTGGAATGAAATTTTTCGTCGATCAGACATGATCAGATCGAAATTGTAATTTAAAAGGAAAAAAAATGTTACATTATTTGTTAATCAGGTATGCGAAATATTATTTAAAAATTTAATAATTTTTTCTGACAAAAAAAATCCAAAGGTCATGCTCTGCTGAAAAATTGTGAACAAAATGACAGGTGTGCCTTGATTTATCTCTACTACTAAGCTTAAAGCTGTATTGAGGACAGGTGAGTATTAATAAGACGATGTGTAGGTAATATTGACTCAAATAATATCAATCGCAAAACCGATCTTGATATAAAAAATTCCCAATTAGAAAATGAATTTCTCTCAATTATTATCAATATGCGTAGCTAAATAGCTGAGAAATTTAAAAATTGAAGAAAAAAGTTGGAAACAATCAACTGATCACATTTTTCATATCCTGTAATATCATAAACTCCCAGTTAAATGTAGCCTGATAATTTTTGCTTGTTTGTGGTATAATGAGATTTTATGCGAACAAATTTTGACAGTAGAAGTACACTCTTTGATAAAAGTAATTGAATATTGGCTGATATGTTTTCTAAATGAAACATCATTTAATAGTTCCTCAAATTTATATTAATTTTGTGGGTTCGCTTCATATCATGTCCACAATCATATTCAACTATCGTATTCATCCTACTATCATATTCAAGAGAATTTATCTCGTTGCTTCGATAGAGGGAGCTTACTTGAATATGTCACTGGCTTTATCCCACTATGTGAAGAGACAGGGCCTACTGGTAGAATATCGAAAGCCCCACTGAGCAAAAAATACTTCTATTAGTCAGTGGGATATATTTAAATGAAAAGTTGCCTAACCAAATTTAATAAATTATTTGAGAGAAAAGGTGCCTTGAAAGAAACGCTGTAGGAATTACTCAAATTGAATTATCTACCTAAGTATGAATAAATATTATATTTCTGATTAGCGCAACCAACAAACTACTTCATGAAAGTATTGAACTTTCTTCGTTTATTTTTTGATTCAGTTTTCTCGTGTTCGGCTTCATTAATTTTTTTGTGTAGTCATTCAATAAGATATTAGAAAAAATGAAACACGGCATGCTCAGAATATTTTTGTTGTCTTCATCACATAAACGGCAACAATAAAAACCTTTCAAGGGTTCATCCAATGACACACTTAAAATAGTGAGATTACACAAAACTGCTTTCTGGTGTGTATTATTCAACAATGTCCGTTCGAGAAAAATGTCATTAATAATTTTTTCAAATATGGCACACATGTGAAATAAGACATTTTCAACTTAATCTGTAGGTATATTCAGTCCCCCCCCGCTGTAAATAATTAAAATATTATAAATAAAATCATAGCTTACAAATATTGTGTTTTGAGGAAACTTTGGATTTTGAAAGAATGTGTTATTGTTAGTTAGATTTGTGAATAGCGATCTGTTTATTCATTTTTTGAAAATTTTTAATAGTGTTGGCGTTTACTTGATGTAAATCCATTATAATTGAATATAAACTTAAATTCAAACACTTGAACTTATGATTTACACTTTATTGACTACATAGCATGACGCGTTTCGTCGTTACAAACGACTTCTTCAGATGCTTACAGAATAATAACAACATTTTGAAAAACTCAGGTATATATATCAGGGAATTTTGGTTTTCTATGGTTTTGGTTTTACTTAAGATATTCCATTCTGAGAAATAATTTCTATTACCTGAAAAGGTTTAACAAGGGTGAATTGTTTAATTCTATCTGTTCATTGAGCAAGTTTCCAGAATTTTTAAGCCGATTTATTTCCACTACTTCCCAATAATCTAATTGACTACTTCTCTCTATGTTGTGTAGAATTTTGAAATTCGTATCAAAAGTATGGTTTTCTGTTAATAAATGGTTAGCATAATTGGAATTACTTTTATTATGGGCGAAGCTATATTTATGTTCCTGTATTCTAGTACCGAAATTTCTACTAGTTTCCACAATTCAATTGGTAAACACCTGATTTGTCTTCTCTTTTAATTTTGTTTTTATTATTCTTAATGTGTCTCGATAAATTGTTGTTCGTTTTAAATGAAATATTGAAATTATGTTTACTTAAAAAGGTTTTGACTTTTGGACTGACTATGTTCATTCCAAAGTATGTTAAACTGTTATATTAGGCCAGGGAAGAAGCCTATAAGGTTATGAAACGAATAAATGACGTCGTTTACAGAATCCAACGCACTCCAAGATCGAAGCCGAAAGTTTTACATTTGGATAGGTTGGCGAAATACTTCGAAAGGAGCATAGTAGAAACTTGTGACTTTGATAGGGACGATCAAAACTAAGAGGGGGACAGTGTTACTGAGATCCGCTGAATTTTAATGAGGACCGAAATTAACTTCCATATGCCTCTTCATCATCGATTTACACGTTGTTCTGCTTTTTACAATTTTGCCCCCAATATCCTTCTAGGGATAATTGTTAAGGACAAGGCATCGGCACTTTCTGCTTGGCGGATAACATTCACACAGCGTCCGGCAGATCGTGCCGATTATGTGATATGATAGTGATATGTGCTGACAGTGTTACGAAAATGCCTGAAGCCATCTCTGTGTTTTCTAGAATGTTCCGGCAATTGTGATATAACAACGACTACTACTTTCTGGCAATCGAACCTTCTCGAAATGGAATCTTCTAGAAACACTCTAGGGTATATAATGAACCAGGACGGAAGATGGCAGGTCAAGTCAAGTCAGAGTCAGAGAGAGTTAGTTTAGAGTAATCTAGAGTACAGTGAAATAGACAGAAGTGTGACATAAGCGATATTGACATTTGTTGTATTTATTTTCAGTTTGTAAATAAAGGATATTTATTGATTGTTAAAAGTTAGTTACTGGAATTCATCCGTCGAAACCCATAATCGTAAGAATAGCAATACTATTTTTTATCCGTTCGGAATATACAAAAAAGTTGAAATAATGCTGAAAACTTTGGGAACAACCGACTATGAGAGTATACCCACGACTCACTTAAATCGGTTAAAGTCGGCCGTCGTAGACCACCGGCTCGATTTTGGCAACACCGCCGGACTAAGCTCTTTATGGCCTGTTTAAAGTCGGCCGTGTGAAAAAGGTATGAAATTATCTGCGTTGTAAATACTATATAGCGGTAGCCCGAGACTGGCCTAGTTACTAGTTTAATTCTTCGTATACATAATAATTATAATAGTTACTAAACATAAAGCAGTCATTGAAAGGTAAAAAAATTTCTATGGATACCGTGAATAAGAAGTCCCACATAATATATTCAGAGGTTAACAGTTGCGCAGATTACGTCGTCTATTCGAAATTTTCTAATTTTAATTCAAAAATCCTATTTCATTTCTAAAAAATACTAACACAACACTAACAACATATTGTGTTTCTGTGGTGTGCTGTAGGGTAAGTTCAATCCCTTAAAATTGTAAGGAAGCGATTCAATTTGAGTTTTTATACATATATGTATATATTTTTTTCTTTCCTCTTAATTTTTTTTCTCTATAAATACTGTCATTTGATACAAAACTTGTTAGATAAGTAAAATTAAAATTTTAGAGAAATACTCATCCTATCGGCTTCTTTTCACAGATGCATCTAAGAAAAATGATCAAGTGGGAATAGGAATTTTTAGTCTCCCCAACATTTCAATCTCCGAGAGACTACCTAATTTTTTTAATATATGTTCAGCAGAATTGATGGCTATCCACCGGGCTTTAGAAACAATTGAAGCACACTTCTTTCAGAAATCTCTTATAATTTCAGATTCTAAAAGCGCACTCGAGAAAATCTGTAACTGGAAAGTGAGCGCTAAAAGTGATAACCTTACCTTACAAATCCGCAGTAAAATACTCTCATTACGTCAGAATTCGGTTAATGTTGTTCTTCTATGGGTACCTCCTAGTCATAAAAGTATATCGGGGAATGAGAGAGCAGACTATCTTGCTAAGACGGGTGCCTTAAATGATGTTCCTCTTCAGTTGAAGGGAGATGTCTCTGAATTTTGGCCAAGGTTTCGAAAGGTAATTTGGGAAAGATGGAAAGAAGAATGGTTAGAGTTAGGCTCTGTCAAGGGCTCTTTATATACTTCTCTGATAAAAGTAAATTCACTTCATTTTAAACCATGGTTTCAACATATTGACCTCCCGAGAAAGTACATTACCACGTTTTGTAGACTGAGGTCCACTCATATTGCAGTTCGCCAACTCATCTATATAAAATTCAAGTGAAAAATGATGACCTTTGTAAATGCGGAGAAAGGGGAGATCTCCCTCATATTTTCTTCTCTTGTCCAAATAATACAGATAACTGCTCACAATTATATTTACGACTCGAACAAATTTCATCTAACAATGACTTGCCACTCAATTTCTATGAGATACTATTCAAACCTACCCGACAATCAGTTAAAATAGTTACTGATTTTCTCATAACCTCAAGATTTAAATTATGATAAACAAGTGTGAACATATGTGTTGAGCTATAAGGATTAATATATGAATATACAAATCGCTTCCAAACAATTTCACTAACATAATCCTTCTACTAATTTCCTTCCTTTCACCATTTAAATAAATGTTCATATTTTACACAGAGACAGAGAAAATACTCAAGTTATTAACATAGCTATTTCAACAATCCCACCCGGTATTGAAGCCCAATTCAAGATCCGTTTTAGTACGGGCCTGGTGGACCAGTCAGTTTACTGTGTAGATGGTTACGCAGCCGAGCACATTGTTAAAAGACCAACAAACAACAAAAAATGTTCTGTGAGAAAACCTAACCTGCGATTAAAGTATTATGTAAAAATAGAATGTTTATAGCAAAGCAATGTTTGTACTATAGATTGGGTGAAGTAAATAGTGATTCGTTTCGCAAGAAATAAGATTTGTACAAATATTTTAGGTATACCAGATTTTGTAATGTCAAATGTGGCTAAAGTGGTACTTGGATCATCCTGCTTATTTTCTGTTACTGTAATTGGATACGTACATTATCAACAAGCAGCAGACAGGTAGATTGCTCCTTCATATAACTATTTCTCCTTTTTATTATTAAATATGATTACTTCATAATACAAGTTCATGATGAGTATTATTGAAGTTTCATCAATGTAAACACTTAGTTATACTCAAAGTAAACGTTTGAGTATCAAACTAAAAGTAAAATTTTCAAGAATGTGTATTAGAATTAAATTTGGTTCTATACAGTGAATCATGTATATTCAATAAAATATTGTTAATTCTGAGATTGAATACTCGCTTTCTTTTTGGCGAAACATGATTGAACATTAATTTAAATTAAACCCTAGCCTTAATATTTCTCGAATGTAGTGGAAAATATTACAATGAAATTAATATCCTTGAGTCAACATTTTTCGAGCGGTCAGCTCATTATCAAGACTCGGGGATGAAGACTGATTATCAAAGAGTCTTGATAGTGAACTGACAACTCAAGTTTACCCCATGTTTGCTCATCGTTATTAATTTTATTGTATTATTTTTCAATACATTCATGATACATTGAGCCAATTGTTTAATTTAAATTAATATGATTAATTGTGTTTTTTATTAAAGCAGATCATCAATTCAAAAAAATCATTTGAGTATTATTATAAAAACAAGATCATAATATTATTATCATCTTGCATTTAACATATAACAAATTATGATACTAGTATATTTCAGAGAGCAACTTCATCAAGGAGTTCTGAGGGATATTGAAAGACAACAAAGAAAAAGTGAAAATGTCTCTATTCTACAGAAACAGCAACAATTGACTAAACAGTTGAAAGAAGCGAGTGGAATCAGTAGTGAAATAACATGAGATATTCTATTATAGAGATTTATTGTATAAAGTTTGATTTGAATATATAAGATATCCATTGAGAATAAGGAGAAACTACATTTCATCACCACTATCTGCCCACCGAACTCTTCGGTTATCTAAATTACTGATACCTATATCAAAGTTTTTGTTATATTCTTCATATGCTTGTTTCATGTATTCGTCTTGATAGTATATTTTGTATTTTCGCACAACAATAATGCAGGACACTGCAAATATTATTTGAATTAAGACCCAGGATATTATCAAGCCAAGGAAAAGGGAGTAATCGACACATATTTCATTAGTTTCATAATCTGTAAACAAAAAAAATTGAATTGTTAGTAAACTGATCAAAAATCAATATGATAAAATAAAATTGATTGAAATAAATAACAATGCAAAATTATTAGGATTATAATAAATTACAATAGCAGTATGATGTAAGAGCAGTATGATGTAAAAACTGTTCAATTTTATTCTTGGATACTGAGGTAAGTTGTCTACAAAGCAATAGTAGCAGATTCATCTTTTCATTATTATTAATTTATATCATATATACCTATCCATCATTTATGATGGTAAGTATATTTTTGGGGTGAATATCAATGTTAATTGTGATCTATAATAGATTAAAATAATTCAATTTGAATATAAGTATTCGTATTAGTTTTTAAATAATTTCAACAAAGCGATTAAATGTTATGTAATTTTATGTCTTTCAGTATTTACCATTTTGCATTGGTAAAATTCAATTTCTATTTAAATTTAATTTAAATTTTCACCTTCAACCTTACAACCTATGATACAAATTCTAAATCAATGATTATATTCTTATATAGTTGTAAGGAATAGAGTAAAATTTAGAGAAATAGTTCTATTTACAGATCTTGAGAAATTGTCACCTATCAGTTTTAAAAACGGAAAAAACTTATAATAAAACACCAATTTTAATTTTCTCATATGTTAAATGATTTAACATATGCATGACACGCATGACTCGCCTGTCGAAGTACAACTTCATCTTCAGATGCTAAATTAACACTGAATTACTTCAAAGTTACCAGCCCAAAAAATAAATGGATGACTAGTTATTTTAATATGTTGTGTGAAGTGGATGAATCTGTGGTTCATATTATTTAGGAAATAGAAAAGCAAAATTCGTGGCAGTATTTGAAAAAAAGTTATTTCTGCAAAAACCGATATCATTACTACAATAGAAATACAAACCTCAAGTTATTCAGAAAAGAAGTATACAACTTGCTGTTGAAAATTGAAACTAAGCCATTACTGTAGAATAATTTTGATAGTATATATATATATATATATATATATATATATATATATATATATATATATATATATATATATATATATATATATATATATATATATATATATATATATATATATATATATATATATATATATATATATATATATATATATATATATATATATATATATATATATATATATATATATATATATATATATATATATATATATATATATATATATATATATTAAATATATATATATATATATATATATTTAATATATATATATTAAATATATATATATATATATATATATATATATATATATATATATATATATATATATATATATATATATATATATATATATATATATATATATATAGCGGACCCGACAGACGTTGTCCTGCCATGACATTCCAAGCTATCAGGATAAACGAATTAATGCATATACAAAAATTCACTCAAGTCGATCCAGCCGTTGAGTTGCAGTATATTAATAATAAATTGAAATTGAAATACTATTAACTCTACGTAAGTTTCAGGTGGCTAGTCCCTTGTGATGAATAATACCTAAATTTCTGATTCAATTTTTGAATTAACGTAAAATCAATATGAATTATTTCTAATTGTAAATTCCTGATTTCAATTTATTTCAAAATTAAATCAGAACTTCCTCAATTTCTGAAATAATTTTGAAATGTCAGAAGGCATAATTTCTACTTGAAGTCAGAAATTTCCAAATAGAAATGATGCATTTTGATATTTCGTCCATTTCAAAATTGATTTAGAAATTAAGTTATCACTCTTAATAATGGGATAACCGCCCAGAACATACTCGTTTAGTTAATATGTTAAGTTTCACTCAGTGAAACTTAATCTGAATGAGGAGTTAGGTAGCTCTTTGCACATTTGATTGACTGCCACGACCTGTCAGGTCGTCTTCTCCTCGGCATTGTAAATTGTAATCAATATAAGTGAGAAAAGATCTCGCGCACTTAGAGGTAAATTGTCACTATCACAAAAGGTCAAAAAAAAGAGCACATAATTTGAAATGTCACTATCACAAAAGATCACCAAAGTAAAGAAAGTTCTCGCGCACGTAGCGGTAATCGCCACTCACGAATATAGAAGGATGCACTCTTTGTATGAGGTATCGATCGACATAGACTCTATGTCATAGAGGATAGATCGATACATTAGTTGGTTGTCAAATGTCAAATATTATGGTAGCTTTCAGAATTTAAATTTGTTTACAACCTTAGGATTTATCAATCTATATGAAAATAATCTGATAGATATTAAACAACTGTAGTTAGTTGAAATTTAGTTCATTTTTTACCCCCTAAGAATAAATATGTAGTAACAAAGATATAAAAATTCTAACTGGTTATTCATTTTAAACTATTCTCTCAATTTGATTTCTGAACGACGGCGGACACATATTTAATTCCGAGGTGAATTGTTACCGATTTGTCGGCACAATAATCAATTGCCGGATCATAGTGGAATGCAGCTCGTTCAAGAATCACAGAAGCACTGCGTCTGCGGATTCGCTCAATTTCATTATGTCGTGCTTGCTGTTGTTGCATTCTGAGCCTATTTACTTCATTGCCACTCACTAAAGAACGCAATTCTGACATAGCAATACGACTATTTTCTTGATCTGTCTCTCTCTGGTCATCAGTGCGGTTAACACGTGAGGTAGCTCTTCGTACATTTGACTGACTGCGACGACCTAAGTCAGGTCGTCTTCTCCTCGGCATCGTAACGTAATATAATAAATTAAAGTGAAGAAAATTCGCGCTCACTTAACAGTAAAGTGTCACTATCACCAAAATATCAAAAAAAAAGAGCACACTACTTGGAATGTCACTACCACAAAGCATCACAAAAGCAAAAAAATTCTCGCGCACGTAGCGGTAATCGTCACTTACAAACATAGATGTACTCATAAAATATCGCAACCATGATAGTAACACAATTTTGTTAATAGGAAAACTTTTTTCCGTGTTTTGAGGTTAGCTCCGTGGCTGTCAAATATTATGGTTGCGTTCTGAAACTCAAGTTGTGACCAAACTTAAAGATTTATCAAACTTAAAAAAATTGTCTGATACGGTAACAACTGAAGTTAGATAAAATAAAGTTACGCAAATTTGAAAATTGATTGAAAATCAGTACTACTGATGATTTATTACATTTTGTGACTATCCGATTCTGTCACGTTCGCTATTTACTTTTGTTTAGTTTCGGAACGCGACATCAAATCCTCCAAAGCGCACGCGAATAATTTAATATGAACTTTATCGGATAGTAGTTAAGTTCAAATTGACTCCACATTTTATTTAGAAACGTTTGTATGGGAAATAGAAAAGTGCTGTTTTTAGAGTTTTCCCGGCAATTATTCGATTTTTTCTCGCCTTTTAAACCGTCCCTGGAACTCCACGAACATTTCAAGACTAAGATAAGATAAATCCGTTCAGCCGTTTTCGAGTTTTAGCGAGACTAACGCACAGCAATTCATTTTTATATATATAGATATATATATATATATATATATATATATATATATATATATATATATATATATATATATATATATATATGAAATTAAAGATTATCGGCAGATTGGTAGCAGCCGTTGACACGTGTTTCGAGCTTATTGGCTCTCCTCAGAACGGCGTAGCCAAGTTCTAGCTGTATGAACCTGGAGGTGAAAAACACAAGAAGAAAAACAGACAACCTCTGAAGGAAGTCGCAACATTTTAGGCTACGCGTTTGTTCTTTCCGGATTGGGAAATTTGGAAATTGCTTAGCCCATGAGGTGACTATTTATCCTTCAAAGGATGCTCTAAGCCGAGACGTTGAAAAATATATAAATAATATTTGATGCGGAAGAAAATTAAAATGAAATTGAAGATTATGAATAGTCACCTCACGGGCAAAGCAGTTTCCAAATTTCCAAATCCGGAAAGAGCAAACGCGTAGCTAAAATGTTGCGACTTCCTTCAGAGGTTGTCTGTTCTTCTTAGTTTTTCTTTTGTTTTTCCTCCAGGTTCCTACAACTAGAACTTGGCTACGCCGTTCTGAGGAGAGCCAATAAGCTCGAAACACGTGTCAACGGCTGCTACCAATTTGCGGGATATGCTGATAATCTACAATTTCATTTTAATTTTCTTCCGCATCAAATATTATATATATATATATATATATATATATATATATATATATATATATATATATATATATATATATATATATATATATATATATATATATATATATATATATATATATATATATATATATATATATATATATATATATATATATATATATATATTTATATATATATATATATATATATATATATATATATATATATATATATATATATATATATATATATATATATATATATATATATATATATATATATATATATATATATATATATTTATATATATATATATATATATATATATATATATATATATATATATATATATATATATATATATATATATATATATATATATATATATATATATATTAAAATTTACGTTTGATAGAATTATTCAAAAGAAGTTTTATATAATTTCGGGACATAGTTATTATCAAATACTATAGGTGCTATCAAAGAAATTAAAATAATTTTTGTGTATGGAAGAACAAAAAATTAATGGCATTAATTGTCCAAAAAAATGTTCGTATATTTACGTGTGAGGAAATGTACTTTATTATCCAAATCGGGTGAATCAATTTTTATAGGTACTTACTGTAACCAGCAACTAGAATTTTATTCACACCAACGGCAAGCTTATCCGGATATAGTCTTTGATTTTGGACGGTTAGCTGGATTTCTAAAGGTTTCTGATAGAACTTAGAATTCAGTGTTTCAAATTCTGTGCGATTAACTCTGAGTACTTTCGTACCATTGAAGGTTGTTACTATTTGAGCACGTTTTTGTCTATATTGACTACTGCAGTCAACCTGGAAGTAAATGTCACAAATTTTTCTATCGAATACAGGCATTCTAAAGCACTTTGCCAATGTAATGGATAAATGTCTACGTTGTATTGGCTATGGAATCTTCAATATCCAACATAATTCTGTCAAAAAGACATTAATATAATAATAATAATATTTATTTAGCTATATATAAAAATCTACATATTTTGAACTGTCAATTTTTAATTATATTCCTATCTCATTATTTAAAATATACTTTCTAAGATCACGCTTAAATATCTTGATACTAGTACTAGTTTTCAATATATTTGGTAAATTATTGAAAACCTTGAATCCGTCATAGTATATGCTATTTTTGGATTTAGAGAGCTTACAACTTTGGATATAAAAACTATCAGTATTTCTAGTATTATAAGTATGCACATCACTGGCATATGTAACATTTTTTATTACATTACATGGAAGCAACTGATTTTTTATTTTAAATATGAATATATATGAAGCAAAGAGTATTCTTTGTTTTACAGACATTAGTTCCAAAGAGTTCAGCATAATTTTGATAGGGATATACCTATTGCAATTTAAAATGACTCGCATGGCTCTATTCTGTAGCTTTTGTAATTTTTTAATTTTTTCTTTAGTCAAACCAAATAACAATGTGGAGCAATATTCAAAATGTGGCATTATTATTGATTTGAACAACAATAATTTCACATATGAAATTTTAGATGATATGAAATCAACATGATCATTGAAGTTCAATTTTTCGTCTAACATAATGCCTAAATATTTTACTGTTTCTACTCTTCTGATTTTTTGTGCATTAATCTTTATAGTTATATCCTCATTTTTATTGGTTTTAAAGGTTTTACTTGTACCCAAAACTATGAAGTTATATTTTTCAACATTCAGAGATAAACTATTGTCACATAACCATTCATTAATTGCAGAAAGGTCTCTATTGATCCCCTCTGTCATATTCCTAATATCTTTGCCACATATATAGAGCATAGTATCATCAGCGAATAAATGTATAGAACATTTTTTCACGTGAGAGACAATATCGTTTATAAATAAGGAGAACAACAACGGACCTAAGACAGTTCCTTGAGGTACTCCCACATCCACATTCGTGCTATCCGACAGCATGCTATTAACCTTAACCTTTTGTGTTCGCGAATCCAAGTATGATCCGAAGCAATCATTCACTACTCCCTCAAAACTAAGTTTATTCAGCTTTTTCAATAGTGATCTACGTAACGTTTCGAAAGCTCTTTTAAAATCCAATAATACTACTTTAACCGTTTCTCCTTTATCTATAGCACTATACCATTCCTCACATATGCTCAATATTGCTGTCTCACAAGAGCAATTTCTTTTGAATCCTGATTGAAACTCCTTTCAAATTTGAAAATTTTCTAAAACCTGTTTTTTACTACTAATTCTAAAATTTTCTCATAAAATTGCTATATTTTAATAGTATTGGAAATTTTTGGCACAGGTATTATTAATGAACATTTCCAATCTTTTGGAAATACGCCATATGTCAGTGATATGTTAACTAAATCTATTTCCAGAAATGTCAAAAGCATCCTTCAGTATCTTGACTGTTATTTCGTCTTCGCAACTACCCGTATTTTTTAAACTTCTAACGATATTTTTCAAATACTTCAATTTACCTTCTCAAAATTACACATTTTCACCATTTTCGGTTTAGATTGTAAGGCATATTCGTAGTCATGTATCGGAATTATAGAATTAATTATTTGGTGTACACTCTCTACAAAGTAAAGATTGAAACTCCAAGCAATATCTTTATCGTCTCGTACAATTTCGTTATTAACCACGATATATGATGTGTTATTAGTTTTATTTGGTAATAATTGCTTCAGATTTTTCCATAGTTGTTGAGAATTTTTTAAAAGATATCTATGAAATATCTTTTATCTAGTAACTTTAGATGATTTTGAGCTACATTTCTAAAGGTTTAGAAAGGGAAGTGAAAAATAAAATTTTTTAATTGGATCTTACCTCAGGGCACTTGTCTGGACAAAATTGGACAATAACACTAAATCTTACAGCAGGGGACGAAGAGAATTTGAAAGCCTGAAATGTAGCGATTAGCTCTGTTTTGTTATCCTGTGTGACTTTTTCAAGATATGGAAATACGTTCGGATCTGTTGGACAACCTCTATCATCTAAGAGGTAAATGGATTCCGCTCCACTTTCTGTCATTGCAATGAGATGACCAGCCCAAATGTCGTAGTTTCCTTAAATAATATATATTTAAAAATAATCGATTGCTACGGCAATTACCATAAATACAACCTTTGGTTGAACTTTCAATTATGAGATCTAGCTCTTGACCTATTTGGGTATCCGAAACTTCCTCTTTTGAATAGTGATCTACTATTTTCATTTGCACTAAAGGAGCATCTCCACTTGGCGAAGATGTGGAATTAATTAGAAAACTGCCATTGTTTGAATTATTCCTGTAATGAACAACAATTTTACATCTCTCATTGACTACTTATTTCCATTCATTTTAATATTAATATCTATATTGACAATAAGCACACTATATGTATACTTTCGACATTCAAACTTTCTAATGAAACTCTCCGGGAGCTGTCTGCACAAATGCTGTCAACGAAAACACAAACAATCAATTCACTAGAGTGAAAGTTTACATTCCGAAGAACACCGACATATCTATTGTTGCAAATACCATAGAGTGCTGTTTCGTCCTATTTTGGGAATCATCAGTGGCATTCACACAAGTAATAGAGTTTCGATGCTTTTTCCAAACGCATCACAGCGTTGTATCTTCAAAAGGGGAAAGAAAGTGATTCCGCTACCAGCAAATTCAAAATTATTGTCTTGGGATGTCGTTAATCTGTTCCCAAGTGTGCCAACGAACGATGTATTAAAATTGAGAGTAAAGTCACTCAATAATACATTTGTAGATCCAATAATGAAGTCAGACATCCTTTCGCTTTTAGAATTTTGTCTAGAACAAAACTATTTTAGTTTTAACGGTCAGATTTTTAGCAGTAGTGAAGGTCTGATAATGGGAAATCCGCTTAGTCCCTTATGTGCTGAGATATTCATGGACAATTTAGAGCATACTATCCACGACCATCCGTTGAGCCAACGTTTTCTATATTGGTTCAGATGTGTTGACGATATTATTTGTTGCTTTACAGGTTCGAAAAGACAACTTCATTCTTTTCAAAATGTCATTAACTCGATACATCTCAAAATCAAATTTACATTAGAAGAAGAACTTGAGAACACAATCAATTTATTAGACCTAACAATTAATAAAACACTAGATAATAAACATTCGTTCTCTATTTATCACAAACCATCACACAAGGATACAGTAATTCATAATAGTTCGGTTCACCCCATACAACAAAAAATGTCATCATTTGATATTATAGTTCATAGACTTGTTAACTTCCCGCTTTCGAACGTTGATTTCAACAAAGAAAAAAGCTTAATTATGCAAATAGCCTCAAACAATGAATACCAACCCGAAATAATAAACAACTTAAAAAAAAAAAAATTTTTCCAAAGAGCGGTTTCAGAAGTTTATCCTTTTATTAAAGAAAAGTCACTATATACTTAGTGTTTTAACATATATGGGGACACCTAGTTTAAAATTAAAATCACTTTTAGCAAGCTATAAGATTAATATTTTTTTTCGGACCACTAATAACATTGGTAAAATAATCAAAAATTAATAAAAATCAAATGTGTGGGGTATACAAAATTAAATGTGGCAGTTGTGAAAAATTTTATATGGGAAGAACTTTCAAAAATTTTCAAATTAGATTATCGGAACATAAACGTAGTTTTGAGAAACAGAAAACAGATTCCCATTATGCTTACCATTTATTAGAAGAAAGTCATATATTTAGTTCAGAATGAGAAATATTGAATAGAGAGAATAAAGGTTCCAAGCTGAATTTTCTAGAATCATTAAATATTAATCAATTCAAAAATTCGGGACTAGCCAGTTAGAGGTTAACACTATCCCTCTACTTAATATGTTCAATAAGAATATTCCAGTTAGCAGATCAGATTGATTACCTAGGTTTTAGTTAATTTACATGCAATTTTATGTTTTATGTTCAAAAAATTTAACTTTCCTTTATTTTTTCTTAGAAATCTTTGTTGTACCTATATTTGTATCTTTCTTAAATTAAGTTGTTGGATTGTTTCCTACATTAATACTTGTACAAGAAATTGATTTTCTGTGTTCATCTTTAGGTATCTTTAGGTCTTTTTTCTAAATATCAGTGTATTCTATGGTCCTCATTCCAAGTTGGTCATAGAATATACCTGGTATGTTCTGTGAAAATAGCTATAAGTATTGACTTTGTAAAATTACACATAGTATTAATCCTGCATTTGATATAGAAGTAGCACTTTGAAACGTCGTCATGCGTATTTATATTAAATTATGAGAAAATTCTAAATATTGTTTCATTATGGATATTAATTTTCTCCAAGTATCGGCCTCATCAATTATCAATTAGAAAGTGATTATTAATACTAACGGGTCTCTCTGTCGAAACAACAAGATGTACTCTCTCAATTGGAGTAGAATGAATTCTATGATACAACTTCAGTGCGTACTCCCATACCAAAATGACAGGCTTTGTAGATATTTCATTTGAACACCTCAGGGATTTCTGTAGTGTATACGAATGGTCCCTTGGTTATCATTAGTTCCATACCCTTCATAGTTTTTTTAGTTTACTCTGATATAATCCTCGGAATACATTAAATACATTCAGGTGATCCTTCTGTTGTGAAGAACTACAGGCCAATATCCATCTTATCAAACTTTTTGAAATTATGATCTATAATGCTATATATCCAAGATTGAGCAATATGAATTCATGTCGAGGAGATCTGTTTATATACTCGTATAATATGTTTTCTCAGTATAATACAATACTGTTTTCTCAGTACGTTTTTGAAGAACTCGATTCCACTGGTCAAGTTGATGTGATTCACAAAGATTTTCAGAAAGCCTTTGATAAAGTTGCTCATGCGCTCCTCCGTATACGGGAATTACGCAACAAATTTGAATTCTCCGATAGCCTTTTTCATTCTTACCTGGTGCAACGACGTCAGTTCGTACAGCTGGAGGGTAGACGGTCGTCTGAGTTCATACCTACCTCTGGAATACCTCAGGGGTCTAATCTTGGTCCACTAATATTTATTCTGTTCGTAAATGATCTGATAGATAAAATTGACTCACCACATTATTTTAGTTGTAATGTGTCGAAGTGCAATATTGTCTCTTTCACAAGGAAAAAAGATCGAATTAAGTGTGATTATAGTCGGTAGTCAGGTTCTTTTTCGTTCTGATAGGATAAGAGATCTTGGTATTGTCTTCGATCAGAAACTTTCCTTCATTCCACACAGCACTCAACTTATTTCATCTGTATTTCATATTTCAATAATTCCTCAAGGTTTATAAGCCTATTGAATGTTCTAATCATGATCTGGCATCCTATTTATACTTGCTATCAAGTATAATCTTGAGGCCATTAAGAGAAGGTTCTTGAAATTCTTAGCTTGGAGGGAAGATAAAGTTTATCCATAGGGAGGAGTCAATCATGATGAATCATTGGGTCGATTCAGTTTGATCTCATTTCAGGGTAGAAGAGAAATTTTACCACTCAAATTCTTGTACAAATTACTTCACAACAGTATTGATTTACCTCTTGTCCGCTTCGATATTTTCTGTTCCTAGGTAAAATTGCCGTACCACAAAATTATTCCACTTAAAGACTCCAAGGACTAACTCGCTAATACAATCCCACATTTGGTTTTTGTAGTCTACATTCCATACAGTTGCTAATAAATGTGACAGTCACTTTAACTCCATAGAAGTTATTATTAGGATTTATGTGAACAAGGGAGATTGACTAAAATGAATTCAATTAGATTGGGTTCTTTGTAATATTTCATTTAATTTTATTATTTAGTTATTAGTCACGTTTTTAGTTTTTTTTTAGATTAGATTGAGCTCTTTGTTGTATTTCTTTCATTTATTTAGTTATAATTCAGTATTGTGTTATTATTTCCTGAAATTGGGTATTATACCTGTTGAGAATAAATGAATTACTATTATAATTATCATTCACTCTCGAAAGTTTATAGTTGGAGTTCACAACATGTGTTCAGACAGCTCCATGACAGTTTCATTTGAAATATTTCGATTGAAATAGTGAGTAATATAGTTATACAAGGCTATAATAGTGAATTTCTTCATTTGAATGTATAATGTGAAAGTAATAATCTTTTGATCATCCTCATTTTTACTTACGGAACTACAGAAACACCAGTACCAACTACTAATTTCGAATCGTTTCCGAATATACATCCTACTTTAATCAGTCTATCACCTTGAGTTTGAATAAAGTTATTGTATTGAATTATAAGTGATGCACTAAGTAGTCTCCTGAAAAAAAACCACATTATTTAAATTGAATACGACTGTTTATTTCTATCGATGGCATATACCGGTTATCTGGAGATATTGCTTCGATTATTCCACATTGACTAGAAGGCAGGAGTAACTTTAAAGTTAGTGTATTAAACCCTTGACCTTTTGTGAAACACTCAGGATGGTCTGAAAAGCCCTGCATATACATCCTTCCCAAGAAGCTCACTTCTGGATGGTAAACTACAGTCATAGATTCGTCTGTACAGGTAACAGAAACTAAAAAATCCCAATTTTAAATATGTATAGTATATATATATATATATATATATATATATATATATATATATATATATATATATATATATATATATATATATATGTCTTGAAATTGATTTATTGCCTGTTTAAGATATTTTATTTTGAAAGTTTTTAGCAATAACAGGCTTTTTTTGATATGAAAAAGTTTTATATAAATTTTTTTTTTTTATAAAAACTTTTTCATATCGAAAAAAGCCTGTCATTGCTAAAAACTTTCAAAATAATATATATGTATAGTTAATTTATAGTATGGGTATTTACTCGGCTACAAAACTTCATCCATGATGAAGTTGATTGATGTTCATGATGAAAACGACACAGCATGGTCGAACATCGAATTTAGATGAAAAGATCTGATGAATCAGATAGGATCAACATCGATACAGAGAATAAGTGGAGAAGATTGTTCAACTTCTTTTAGGAAGATATTTGATTTCCACTTCTTCATTGCCTAATTGATTAATATCTGTTATGGTGTTTCAATAAATAAAACGAAACATAATATTGATAAGGATTATCAAAAAATAAATAGTCCTTAATTCAATGAAATAAAAAATGTTACATCAATACATAAACGCAAAGGAAGAAATAAATTGAGTTCCATATTTTTGAAAATGCATAGTAAAATTTTTTATCAAAGTTATTTTTATTAATTCAAAAATTTATGTTTGACAAATATAAAATTGAAAAGCTTGTTCATTACAAGCATGGCAACGTCTACTGACGGCTATCTTTTAGCTGGCAACCACATTTTTGTTCATCATTTCGCTTTGAAATGATTGAAAATTCATATAAAAAACAAACTTTAAATACACGTAATTGAGGCTAATTTGTGATAGGCAATCCATCGCTGTCACTTTGTATAGGTAAGTATTCGCTAAACATTAATTTAAACTTATATTTCATGTGTCATATCCGATTTCTGAGGAATTGTGCAGTGGGATCTTAGACATAAGCATCTCGAATATCTGACCCTATTAGAAGTTGACAATTCTAAGAGAATTGAATTTTTCGACTTGACATTGTCCAATTTTTAATTGACGCTGCATATTTTCACAAAAATTGTATTAATATGCTCCATTAATGTCGACTGATCATCAATGTTACGATAAAAAAGACGCAAACATAACATAGAATAATAACATCGAAAACGTTATGAAAAAGCCTACCTGCGTATAATTTCAACGCAACGTTTTTTAAAGTCTCATTCGTATAATATGATTCTGTTAATTGTTACAATTCATTCGGATAGGTGTAGTAGGTTGAGAGAAAATTCGGCTGACTGCTAATTCGACTCTACCATCAGAAGCACAGAAGATTCTTCTCCAAAGAGGCAGAACCCTCTAGAAAGCGGGGAAGAATCTCGAGGTTTAATAATAATTAACTAATATTAGTTAATAGTGGGGATATCATCTTTAATTATGGTATATTGATATCTACTTCAGTAGATATAATATGACATCAAGCTTGAGAGAATACCTATATTATTAGGTCTCTTTTGGATTTCACGCATGAAGGTTGTTTTCATGATTTTGAAAAATAAAAATGATTGAGGTTCACATTGAGAACTGAAACTGACCATTTCTGAGTTGTGTTACTCCAACGTGACGACATTCAGCTCAAACAGTCTAGGAGTTGAGTGAGAGTGACAAGATCCTTGTTGAGAATTGAACACCCGATTGTCAAGAGTGATTACTGACTTAACAAAATGCCTATATAGTATTACAAAATAACCATAAAATATGGTACATAATATTTCCAAATTTACTGATTGAAAACGAGTTTACCTTTGTTCAATAGGTTGAGGCCCTAAATTAATTGGAATGCCCCGGAAATTATTTGATTTTTGTTGATATTTCAATAAATACTCACTATTGAGACATCTTGCTTTTTCATAATAAAATCCGTTCTTGAACTGTATCAATGACCTTGGTCCATAAATTTTAGTATCTTCGCTGTGAAGTAAACATGTATATTTTGAAGGGGAAGGATTCAGGCTGAATCCTCGACAGTGAAATATCTTAATATCATCACATAATTTTTCACATTCCGGTTTAGTTTTATTTTCATACATTAGATCTGTATGTTGTTGGATAACGTTTCCATATTCTTCATATGCACAAAATGTGTTTTTTGAATCTGAAAAAAATTTGTGTAACGTAACTATCATAAGGAATGATGTTGCAAGTGTTCATTTAGACTAAATTCTTCCTATAGTAACCTGAATCTTCAAATTTATGAACTTATTTATTATTACTTGCTATTATTCTTACTTATTATTATTACGTATTATTTATGAATTTATTTATTTTTTAGAATTAAAATTCACCTAATCTCTTATTTACATATTATTTCAATCTGACGTAAGGATCTTTTCAAATTATAAATAATCTAAATGAAAATAAGAATTTAAATCAATTATACCTAAATAATAAAATATATGAAATATCTAGATTTTTAAGTGACTTTTGTGATTTGCAATTTTCATTCAGCAATAATACACTTTGAGCAACAGAAAACTCCTTTCATAAAGGTTATATTGACTTGAGATATTATCTGAATTTTCAAAGAGGTGGAGACGAATTTATTGATATTGTGTACTCTTATTTACGTTATTTATTTTTGATGGAGTGGTCTAGGTAAATATTACTTCTCCCTTAATAATTGAACAAATTTTTATATACGAGTACATATATATATATATATATATATATATATATATATATATATATATATATATATATATATATATATATATATCATAAAGTATTCAATATTTTTATCAATTATAGGCATTTTTCAATGTTAAAAGTTTTATTTTGTTGACGTTTCGTTTTTTTTTTTTGTCAAAACTAATGTATAATTGAATTTTATGAATTACCATATAAATCAAAACGTAAAGCTTATTTTTTTGAAAAAAATCGTATTAACTTTTTCGTTTTTCTAGTATTCAGAGGAATATTTCTAGCTTAGCATTCGCTTCGGAAGTTTTAGTTCTCTTCATCATGAGGAAACCTCTGAAAAATTCATGGTAAGTCAGGTTATTCAAATGAGTGATTTATATATACATATATACATACATATAATTCACATAGTCGAGTTTTATTTACGTACTTAACCAAAATACGTATATTGAAATATTTTTATGGGTTTATGAAATTGAATGTAGAATATTCTATCATATCTCTTAACTCATTATTTCCTGATCTAACATCAATTTAATACACATAAACCAATAAAAATATTTCAATTTACACATTCTGGATAAGTATATAAAACTCAACTATGTGAAATTATATGTATGTAATATATGCTATATCACACTCATTTGAATCACCCAGCTTACCATTAGTTTTTCAGAGGTTTCCTCATGATGAAGAAGATTAAAACTTCTGAAGCGAATGCTAAGCCAGAAATATTCCTCTGAATACTAAAGAGATGAAAAAGCTAATTTGATTTTTTCAAAAAAATGAGTTTTACCCGTTTTGATATCTATGGTAATTCATAAAATTCAATTATTTTGACAAAGTTGTGATATACAACGAAACGTCAATAAAAAGAAAATTTTCAACATTGAAAATAGCCTGTTATTGCCAAACATATAAAAAATATAACAGGTAATCTCAAATAGGCAATAAATTAATTCTGAAAAAAATATATGTATATGTATATGTAGATATATAAACAAAATTGAAGGAATTGATTTCATACATAGAATATAAGATTAACAGTAATTCAAAAGATGTTTACAGAAATTTATATTTTCCACTCTAGTCCTGAAGTTATGTGCTTCGTAATATGTTGTATTCGCTCTATCTATTAAGCAAATCTTACAAGAGGTGAGTTCAATCAGTTCTCGTCAAGAGGAAGTGGAATCAAACTAACAGAAAAAACAGATTGGAATGAATTCAAGGGCATTTTTACCAATATTTATACAGAGATAAAAAAAATTAGCTCAAAGTCAATGCTTATTTTATTTGAGTAATGAAAAATTTACCATTATTTTCATTTTTAGTACACAGGTTTTCAAAATACTCTTCATCTTCCCTCCCAATTCTGAAACTATTCGGCAATAAATGCCTGTCTGTGTTACTCAAGGTACAGGTACCCTTAACAACGGAATTGGGACCATAATTCGAATCCTTAATCCTGAATTTTGTTGATCTGCATTCGAAATTTCTCGAGGTTAGGCAGTTCTGTTGGCATTCGTTTCTGGTAACTTTGTTTGGCAGTGTTTTTGTATCGTTTCCAATCAATATCGTTCCTGGAATACGCTCGAATTTCCAAAGATGATCGTCGCAATTTTTTCCTGCTACAAAAAAGTGTTTTAATTAATCGACATCGATATCTAAAAATTTCCAGCAATAAATTTCAAACGAAATGATTTTGCAAAATATTTAAGACTGCATGTCTGAAATATTACGCATCATGGTGGAATACGTAGGAGGAATTCCACCATGATTACACATCATGGTGGAATACCACTTGTACTGAACATTTGGAGTTATTTCATTGAATCCTATGACTTCAACAGATTGGAATTTGAATATAAAAATTGATGAAATCTGTTGTTATTTCAAGCAATTTCTCGTTGATAATTCGAAATTTTCAACCAAAATATACACATCACAGTTTACAAAGTATATTTAGAACTGAATGGCGATGGACAGATATCCTTTCCTAAATAAACAAAAGTTTAAAATTCCAAATTACTTTTTTGTTATTTTTGACAATGAAAATTGTTACATAAGTTGAGTGCTTATATTATATTATACCCTATGAAATATTTACCATGGAGGCATATTTTATTGAACCAAGCTACTTTGTTATCCATCAAAAGATTCAGTTCTTCTGCTGCTTCTATGGAATTCCTGAACCAGTAGCAAGTTCTTGTTTCGTATTGCAATACAAAACTCCTGCATTCGTTATTTAACTGACACCTCTTTATGCATTCTAAAGTGACTGGGTGTGTGTCATTCTTGTAGAGTAATAAGGGATGATTGTTTTCTGTTGGCCTTAGACCAATAACTTTCTCGAAGTGAATATCACTTTGCTGACAGTTTATTAGCTTTTCACCTGAAATAAGAGATGCTGTTTATAGATGTTTGAAAGCCATAATTTATGCTAGAAAGTCAAATGGAGTCACAGAAATAATTGAAAATAACAGAAAATAAACGTCGATGATTCGATTATATATATATATATATATATATATATATATATATATATATATATATATATATATATAAATATATGTACCTATATATCCATTCAAGAATTAGAGAAATAGAAAAACAAGAACGAAAAATTCTCAGAAAGATTTACGGGCCAATCAATAGAAACGGTATTTGGATGAAAAGACCTCAAAATGAACTGTATCAAAAGACAAATACGATAACGGAAGAAATCAGAAAACGACGAGCAAAGTTCTATGCACATGTCTACAGAATGAAACAGTCCAGAATACCGAAGAAACTACTCAATATAATTATGAATAGTAAATGCGTAACAGAGTGGCTAAAAGAGGTCCAAGAGGATCTACAACAGATCAATATAAAAAATCTCGAAGATCGCACTGAATGCCGCTATAAAATCGCACATATAAAGTTTGAGCAAAAAGTGAATCGTCAACCTGGAGTAAAGTGGACAGATGAACGGAAGAAAGAGCATTCAGAAAGAATGAAGCCTTTTTGGGAGGCAAAAAAGATTAAGCAAAATTCCTAATGATTGCGAATTCAAGTTCAGTCGCTCTCCTCATGGGGAACAATTGAAATAATAATAATAATATATGTATATATATATATATAAAATTATATATATGAAATAATTCTCTAGTTATCGTGCTATATTATCGCACTTGTAGATATTCGCTATCAAAGTATACTATAACTTTCTCTCTATAATTTTTGGACAAATTGAAAAGAACATTATAGCAGAGCTGGCTATGTGGAACATGAACAATGCGATGTCTTCATTATCCTTTTAGGGATAAATGTTAGAGAATATTGGAATCTCCATTATCCTTCTAGGGATAAATGTTAGATCAATGTTAGATGTACTCATGTGTTTTTCATTGATTCCTAAGATTTGAGATGTATAATATTCGATCCATTTTATTTGGATACGACTTATTGTATTTTTCTGACTTACAATCAACAGGAGTGTATGTGAGGATTGAAGTCGTTGCCTTTCAATTTTTGTAATGCTTAATTGATGAGGATTTTGTGGTACGAAACAGGAACTGTCTTACGCTTTTAATAAATGTAGGCATCGATTTCAATATTCTCAAAAATGTATCCCTAGAATGATAATGAAGACATCACAAAGAACTTATCGAAAGAAAGTTATAGTATATTTTGATAATTGTATATTTATGTACTCTTTTTTAAAAGTAGATACGAGTACCTACAGGAATTGGCGGGTGAGCTTTCGGAGAGATGCTTTCTATTGATTCATTTATTAGTTATTCATTACTTGACTGTTCTTTGAAAGTTTGTCAAGTTCCTTCTTCTGACTTTGGAGATCGAAGTCGTTGCCTCACTTGTCGATGGATGTGTCTGTCTTGTGCTTCCATCAAATGTGATATTGATTTAAATATTCTCTAACATGAAACACTTGAAGAATGACGGAAGCATTACACCTTACAGGTTTATATAGCCAACTCTACTATGACATTTTTTCGATTAATGTATATATATATATATATATATATATATATATATATATATATATATATATATATATAATATTTTGAAAAAACATGAGCCTTTAGTTGATTTAGATATCAAGAAAAAGTGAACAAGTCGAATTTAGAGGCGATTACGGTAGCTTTATACATTTCTGAAAATGATTTGGATAATGAAAAATGGACGATGGCACTGTAATATCGAAGTTATAATTTGTTTTCTGTTGTTCATCGTGGTTGTGTGTGAGTATGGTCAATTGTTGTACGAAAGAGGTCAGATCCAATTTTTTTATATCATCAATTCAAAGAGCGCAGGTCAGATATCTACATATCTCTTATTGTCTATAAATTCTGAACTGTCTAAGAATACTGTGGAAATCGAACCCGTCACCACAAGAAAGTCGAAAACGTATAGGGCCACTATAACGTTTGGCTACTGAGCCTCTTTTATATGATAATAAAAATATATGTTTTTGATGTAAAGGGTTTTCCATTGATACTGCAATTTTTAATTAGTGAATAAAACACATGCTTTTGTGGTGATTAAAATTCTTATTTGTAATCGAAGTTCAAGGTTTGACAATTACATCTTGATTATAATGTCCGATAAATGAACACCTTCAATTTCCTCACTCATTGATTGGTTTATCAATAAAATGAATAACATTTTCACACAATTGAGGTTTAATCTCATCAATAACTCGAATTATTTCAGCTTTTAATTGATCAATTGTTCGTGGATGCTTCCTGTAGACAGGACTTTTAACATAGCTCCAAAAAAAAATTTCAATGGTGTTATATCGCAATACCACGGTCAACTTTAGTACAGGCCATGAAATGAGTATCTGCCACGGCATTTCAGTGGTCTATTGAATCCTGCCATTAGTTGAGCTGGTAGGTATACTAATGCAAAGAGGACGCTTCTTAAAACTTTCGTAGTTTGAAATTGAATAATTTGACCTTTTGGTATAAATTCTATATTTTCCAATTGTGTAAAGTGTAATACATGTGTTGATGTTGATAATTTGTTGAAATCTCAACATCAAACTATAAAAAACAAAGTGTTCAGTTTGTTTACCGATTTCAGTATTCAAGACTTTCGTAGTTTGAAGTTGAATATTTTACGATTTCAGTTCTAATATTCTATCATCAATTTTTTATAGTGTAATATAGGTGCTAGTGATAATAGTGTGTGGATAACATAACATCAATTATTAAAAACGAAGTGTTTTGTGTGTACCGATTTAATCGAATCGAAATCGAATTTGTGTTGTGTTTTGAATACCTACTACTTACAAATAATTTTTTGTGAAATATAGTGTAGATGTTAGGTATTCGGTAGATTATTCAGTAAGTTTCAAGCTTGGAATAGGTGAGTTTCTAATAAGTATATTTTCTAACCTATTTATATCCGATAACCATCGAATAAACAGATCGCTATTCCCAAATCTAACTAACAAACACATTCTTTCAAAATCCAAAGTTTCCCCAGAACAGAATATTCGTAAGCTATGATTTTATTTATAGTATTTCATTTATTTGCAACGGGGAGTACTGAATATACCTACAGATTCAGTTGAAATTTTTCTTATTTCACATGTGTGCCATATTTGAAAAAATTATTAATGACATTTCTCTCGAACGGGCCTTGTTGAATAATATACACCTGAAAGCAATTTTGTGTAATCTCACTATTTTAAGCGTGACATTGGATGAGTCCTTGAAAGATTTTTATTGTTGCTGTTTATGTAGTGAAGACAACAAAAATATTCTGAACATGCTGCATACCATTTTATTCTAATATTTTACTGAATGACTACACGTAGCCGAACACGAGAAAACTGAATCAAAAAATAAACGAAGAACGCTCAATACTTTCATAGTAGTTTGTTATTTGCGCTAATCAGAAATATAATATTTATTTATGCTCAGATAAATAATTCTTTTTGAGTAATTCCTTTCAACGTTCCTTTTCCTTTAAATAATTCAATAAATTTGGTTAGCCAACTTTTCATGTAAATAAATCCCACTGACTAATAGAAGTATTTTTTACGCAGTGGGGCTTTATCGAAAACATCGTTGTTTTCTTAAATAATAAATGTTTTACATTTTTTTGTTACAGAAATATGTGCTCACAATACCCAATATAATATTCTGTATGTAATAAATACTGATAATATTTCTTGTTTGTTCGCATTATTCGAAAAGAGTTGAAATAATGCTTGAAACTTCAGGAAAAACCGACTAGGTGAATAGACCACTAACTCAATTTGGCAACACTATGCCAAAACGCCGGACTATGCTCTTCATGGCCTGATTAAAGTCGGCCGTGGCAATACCTTGCTGGTCAATTAACAACACAATTTTTTGAAATTAGACGCTGAGGAAAAATTTGATGCAATAATTTATTGTTTCAGCAGATGAATGATATCCATCTTGTTGGAACCATTTGTCTGTGATATCAATATTTTCAAAATCTGGCAGTGAAAAATTGTTCATCATTCCCAGTTAAAGCAGCACCAGCACAATGTTTGAATAAATAGCTTCCAATCACCCTACCGAACCATAATACACACCAAACGTTGACTTTTTGTGGGTGCATGTGAAAGTAATGAATCCCTTTCGGATTTAACTCTTCTCAAATACGACAATTTTTCTCATTAACAAAGCTATTCAGATCTAAATGTGCTTCTTCACTAAAGATGATTATTTTTTGAAAACTCAATATCCTTTTCTTCAACGATAAATCCTTGTAAGTACAAAATTTGCCATAAAGTTGATTGTTGAAAATCTAATTGTTGTGAACCGTCGTACACGCATACGAACTGCCACGGCCACCTTTAATACAGGCCATGAAGAGCGTAGTTCTTGGTGTTGCCAAATTGTGCACAGTGGTATACTATCCTAGTCGGATGTTCCCAAGCTTTCAAGCATTATTTCAACTCCTTTTGAATATTGAGAACGTACAAGAAATATTAATAGTATTTATAACATATAGAATATTATATTGGGTATTGTGAGTACATATTTCTGTAACAGAAAACTGTAAAACATTTATAATTGCAAGAAAACAACGACGTTTTCGATAAAGCCCCACTGCGCAAAAAATACTTCTATTAGTCAGTGGGATTTATTCACATGAAAAGTTGCCTAACCAAATTTATTGAATTATTTGAGAGAATAGGAACCTTGAAAGAAACGCTGTAGGAATTACTCAAATTGAATTATTTACCTAAGTATAAATAAATATTATATTTCTGATTAGCGCAACCAACAAACTACTTTATGAAAGTATTGAGCTTTCTTCGTTCATTTTTTGATTCAGTTTTCTCGTGTCCGGCTTCATTTTTTTTGTGTAGTCATTCAGTAAAATATTCGAAAAAATGGAACACAGCATGTTCAGAATATTTTTATTGTCTTCACCACATAAACAGCAACAATAAAAAATCTTTCAAAGACTCATCCAAGACACTCTTAAAATAGTGAGATTACACAAAATTGCTTTCTGGTGTATATTATACAAAAAGGCCCGTTCGAGAGAAATACCAAATAATTTTTTCAAATATGGCGGGCACACATGTGAAATAAGACATTTTAAATTAAATCTGTAGGTATATTCAGTCCTCCCCGTTGCAAATAATTAAAATACCTATTATAAATAAAATTATAGCTTCCAAAAATTCTGTTTTGAGGCAAGTTTGGATTTTGAAAGAATGTGTTATTGTTAGTTAGATTTATGAATTGCGATCTGTTTATTCGATTGTTATCGGTAATAAATAGGTTAGAAAACATACTTATTAGAAACGCACCTGTCCCAAGCTTGAAACTTACTGAATCATCTACGGAATACCTATCCTCTACACTTTATTTCAAAAAAAAATTATTTGTAAGTAATCTGTACTCAAAACACAACACAAATTCGATTCGATTAAATCGGTACATACAAAACACTTCGTTTTTAATATTTGATGTTATGTTATCCACAAACTATCAACACTAGCACCTAAACAACACTAAAGAAAATTGATGAATAGAGAATTAGAACTGAAATCGTAAAATATTTCAACTTCAAACTACGAAAGTCTTGAACAACACAAAATTGATGTCGTTTCACTGAAATTTGTAAACAAACTAAACACTTTGGTTTTTATAGTTTGATGTTGAGATTTCAACAAATTATCAACATCAACACTTATATTACATAGTACACAATTGAAAAATATAGAATTTATACCAAAAGCTCAAATTAATTAACTTCAAACTGCGAAAGTTTTGAGAAGCGTCCTATTTGCATTAGTATACCAGCTCAATTAATGGCGGGATTGTTAGACCACTATCTATTTTTGACAGATGTTCATTTCATGGCTTGTATTGAAGGTGGCCGTGGAACTGCATTCATATCCTCTTGTGAACGACGCGACGTGGACGATGACGAATTGGTGCTCCTAAGTTCAAAACTGAACCACTTTGCTTGAAGTTCTGCATTAATTTCAATGTTGTTGATTCATTTATGTAAACCATAAAAACCCCGCAATTCACGAAAAACAGTTTTATTTGAACGTCCACAAACTGAAAAATATCATTGTCATTTGATATTTAAAACGACAAATATTAAAAATACCATTACAAAAACTTTCCTCAATGGAAAACCGAATAGATTTGAGATACAAATTTTTCACTTTACATATTGTTTTATGAATTCATAAAACGTAAAATTGCGTGATTTCAACAATACTGCATTTCCTGCTGAAATAATGAAATTACGGGGCTATTTTTGGATGATAATTTCAATATCACTTTTAATATATGCTTCTAGCGTACAAGCATACCGCACATAAAATTATGACATTGGACGCGATGTGTCATAGTTAATATGCGTTTTATCGAAATATCAGTTATATTGTACAGGTGTAAACTGAAGTCCGATGAGACAATGAATGAGTTACTTGGCCTTCAAAAAAAATTAAGTGAGAATTATGTTGAATATATAATTTGAACTGTTAATTCGCCAGCTCCATTACATTTTCATAATTTTTCCTTGTTCCATTTTCAAGCTCCATTTATTTTTCATAGTTTTTTCCTGCCATTCCTCAAGAAAAATGAAAAAATATGACGTCCAGAAAGATCTCCAAATTATTCATAACACCTAGATCAGGGGCTCTAATCTATTACGCTATAGTTTACGCTAAAATACAGTGCCCTCCTTATCCCATACGATGGAAACAAAGAAAACAATTAAAATTCTAATGGATTTGAATGACCATTCAATTGTCAATTAATCAATAAATACCTAAATACTCAATTAATCAATAAATAGTGAAACGAAATTTGGAACATTCATTTGAAATGTTTATTGAAAAAAATCTCTTGGTTAATTTGAATTTTCAAATGAATGTTTTAGTGTTCATTTTCTTATATATATATATATATATATATATATATATATATATATATATATATATATATATATATATATATATATATATATATATATATATATATATATATATATATATATATATATATATATATATATATATATATATATATAAATATATCAATAAATGAACTTTGGACTTGAAATGTAAATGAGAAGAATTGGAATTCTGAAACGAAAAGTTAAAAAACTGGGACACAAAAAACGAAGTTGAATAGAAAGCGTAGCTTACAAAACTATTAGCGAATTGTGATATATTCAGAATTGGAAACAGAAAAACATATGTAAGAGAACAAAATTAATATAAGACGAAAATTACGAAATTAAAAAACGGAGTTCAACTTCTGATTTATTCGCGGTTAGGATTTATCATTTGATTCTAATTTTCATTTATTCATTTTCTCGTTATTATTTTTCTGTTCAGTTCCAGTTCCAGGCTTAAAACTTCAATTATATATTCTACTTTTCAGCTTTAGTGTAATATCTTCCAATTTTTGTTTGAAAAAAAATTTGTCTCGATTCAGATTCTGCAATAGTTAATATATATATATATATATATATATATATATATATATATATATATATATATATATATATATATATATATATATATATATATATATATGTATATATATATCCCAATTCGGTTAAATCAATCTCTTCAAACAACTTCGAATGAATTTCTGTTCCAGATTCTCAACTGTTCGTTTCAAATTTAAAAATTTCAGACTTTGGAAGTCCGACAGTCTATAAAAACGAACATTGCCTTGCAGCTTTATATAGGTAGCATGTTTTATTGCATAAATAAAACAATGAAAAACTTGAAAAACAATAAGTTTTTCATGTTGGAGTGGATGATTTTGACTGAATGGACATAATTTATTTTCAAATTCTTCTTGCAAAAATACTTGTATTTCTGGCAAAAATGGACATTATATAATGGACCTTATATACATATATATTTTAAGTTGATTTTTTGGTTATTTAAGATAGTTTATTTTCAATGTTCTTAGCAATAACTTGGCTTAATAATAGGCTTAATTTAATGTTAAAAACTTTATTTTCGTTGACGTTATATATATATATATATATATATATATATATATATATATATATATATATATATATATATATATATATATATATATACATATATTTATATATATAAGAAAATGAACACTAGAACATTCATTCGAAAAATTGAAATTAATTAAGAGAATGTTATAGTAGAGCTAGATATGTGAACGTGTACGATGTGATGTCTCCATTATCCTTCAAGGGATAAATGTTAGAGAAATATTGAAATCGATGCCACATAAATTCAATCGCGGAATTTATCAATTTTTGTCGTAATGTGAAATGAATTTATTTTTTCAATATTTCTCTAACAATTATCCCTTGAAGGATAATGGAGACATCACACCGTACACGTTCACGTATCTAGCTCTACTATAACATTTTCTTGATTAATTTCAATTTTTCGAATGAATGTTCTAGTGTTCATTTTCTTGAATATTTCATTCAGTGCCATAAGCACAAAAAATTTCATTTCCTTATATATATATATATATATATATATATATATATATATATATATATATATATATATATATATATAATATCAGTACCTTGCCAATATTACGTCTAAGCTGAACTATTAGCTATTTAAAGTGTTAGTGTTTTGAAGGGTAGACTTGATTTTCAAACTATAAAAATGCTTCATTTTTCTAACGTCCAATCACTGCTATCGTATGGGTTAATTTTTTGGCGCAGTTGTGCATTAACAGAATCGATATTCTTAAGACAAAAGTGTATGTTTATAACAAAGTTATGTTTCAGTTATTGGGAATCATGCTGGGGAAGTTTTAAGACTAATGGTATTCTGACATTGTTTGGTTTATATATATTTAGAGTTTTGACGTTTATGTACCTTCATCCATGTTATTTTGAAAACTTTGGAAATTGTAAGAGTACAATACGTACTGAATCTCATTTTTATCCATGTCACACTTTTCTACATAGGTGTGAACTTCATTCAATCGCGGAATTTATTAATTTTTGTTGTAATGTGAAATGAATTGATATTTTCTTTTTTCTCTGACGAATTCATTTTTATTGTATTGAAATAATTTCTTGAATTAAATAATTATATATATAATATATATATATATATATATATATATATATATATATATATATATATATATATATATACATATGGAGTAAATCGAGTGAACAGATTGGAGGAATACATAAATGCAAGAACTCGCATGCCGTTTGCTTGCATGAAGTTCCAGACGAAATGCTGCCGTAGAAGTGACCGGATTTATTTTTAGAGCAAAAAAACTCACTTCCTATGATTGCATTATCAAGCGGAAGAAAACGAAAACATCCTAAAGATCACCTCGTGTGAATGAATTATAATACATCATTCGAATCAAGCTAAACTAAATTTAGGTAGGTACCTAAATTTTTAGATCACCTCGTGTGAATGACCCTATTATAATACATCATTCGAATCAAGCTCTAGAGAGCTACTAAATTTAGGAAGGTACCTAAATTTTTAGCTACCTAACCTTTAGGTAGGTATATATATATATATATATATATATATATATATATATATATATATATATATATATGTGTGTGTGTGTGTGTCTGTGTGTGTGTTTAAACGGCTGCTTTCAATCGGCTATAACGATAACTTTCACTTTTGTTTATGTTTTTTCCAGCATTAAATCTTTTTCATAAAATATATTCAAATACTCGGTTTGGAGCTTCCGCAAAGGATTAATTGTCGCCTCAAAGGCGAAGTACTTAATCAAATCTTCAAATCCAGTGAGTTCAAATGCCTGAAATGTTACTTCAACATTGTTAATAAAAGATCATTTATTAACAATATTGAATTATTTTGATAATTTTGATAATAAATTATTATCAAATAATTTTTTAATTGAAATTTAAAATTTAATTGGAATTTTATATAAAGGGCATACAACTGAATATCACAAATTAAAATGAATTAAGTGAAAATCAGATAAATGTCAAATGTCTCACTTTCGCAGTCGATATTGCTATAATAACAGACAGCGGCGGTCTTAGGGGGTGGTGAACAGGGCAGTCCCCAGGGGCCTCGCTCTTGAAGGCGTCTCGAGTCAAACAAATTTTAAAAAAATATAGATTTATTAAATATGTTTTTTTTAAATTAAATACTTTTGATTCTTAATTATTTATTAAGGTTACAACATAACTGTAAATTGAATTAAAGTTGACACAGAGGTTTCGCTTTATCTCTTGGTAAAACATTATGTTAAAAACAATAAATAAAATTAACACACTTGATTTAAGTTTCACTGAATATATTAAAAACTCTACATATGTTTCGGGTGGTTAACCCATTATCAAAAATATACAATGTTACTCAATCAGTAGTATATATAGGTATAAAAAGTGGTGTCCAAAAACGTATTATTGAAATTAATCCACTTGCTTATTTTTACTTTGTGGGAGTCATAGCTGGAATCTTATCCTAGGAGATGCAGCATCGTTTTGTGTCCAAGCTAAATCTTTTTGTGGTATGCTACAAAGGCTGTGCACTCAGTTTGCCAGCTCAAGTCAGAGGTGGGCTATCTTAAATTCGCATGTAAACTCCTTATTGCTAAAACCTCTTTTTGAAAGTGAATGGGAGTGCAGGTTAGCATCGGTGAAGGCCGTTAAATACCAACTATACGATATATGTGATGCTTCAAAGGATTCAGCAGAAAATACAACAGACTTTTAGTTGGTCAGTGAATGGTATTCTATAGAAAAAGAAATAACTACCTACGAATTTGTAGTTTCACTTGTCATATGGTATGACATTCTTACAAATATAAATGTTATCAATGAAATGTGGCAAAGCAAAGACATGCACTTAGATGTGGCTATACAACACCTAGACGCATTCACAAATTGGGCGATAATTATCGAGAAAATAGTTTTCAGCCATCCCTTGTAACAGCGAGAGAAATAGCCGAGGAAAATGATACTGACATACAGTTTAAAGAAGTCAGACGACGACGTAAAAAAAGGGATTTTGATTATGAAGGGGAAGATGAAGCTAATGAATTGAATGAAGAGATTTTCAAAATGAACTATTTTTATATTACTGTCGACAATGTGCGCGCAAGCTGCCATCCTAGGTTTGAGAAACTTAAACATCATGAGAGCATATTTGGTTTCATGTGTAATATAACAAGATTGAAGGAAATTAGTGATAGTGAAATTTTGAAGCAATACAGCTACTTGCTAATATCTATGACAGTAGGGGAATCGTGATATTAATGGACATGAATTGTACGAAGAATTGAATCTCATCATCCTGTGTATGAAGGAAACGATGACATTAGCTCGATGCTGAAATACATAATAGAAAAAAAATCTCTGTATTTGTTTTTGTATCATCTGTATCTGTATCTCTAATTTTGTAAATCTTTCAATGTAAGTAAAATATTTTAAAACTCAAATTTTATTTATTTGTATAACTTTAGCATTTCTCGTCAAACATAACGAATACCTACCAAACAACCATACCTAATTTCGCATCACATAGGTATTTTTCCGTAGGACAAAGGGCGTCGCAAAGACCTGCCGCCAGGAGCTTCGCAGGTAAGGCTGCCTCTGATCACTGATAACCGAACTGAAGGGATTCTTAAATATAATTAAATGATATAATTTCACAATGTCCTCAGTTTAAAGGACAATTGATGAAAGAAGTATTTCATCAAGGACTGAATATTCGAATTCATTCAATATCAGAATAATATAGATCTGGAATGATGTCGAATTGAAAGCACGTTAGACTGAATAGGATTCAATGTATATTGTAAAATGGGCGTAACTATTGAGCAACAATACTGTGCAATTTTGAATGATGAATGGTAAGGTATAATGTATAGTATAGACTGAACTTGTATTTGCAATTATTATGACTTTTGCTTCATCTTTTTTGCCTCCCAAAAACGCTTCATCCTCTCTGAATGCTCTTTTTTCCGTTCATCTGTCCATTTTACTCCAGGTTGACGATTTGACTTTTGCTCAAACTTCACATGTGCGATTTTATAGCGACATTCAGTGTGATCTTCGAGATTTTTATATTGATCTGTTGTAGATCCTTTTGGACCTCTTTTAGCCACTCTGTTCCGCATTTACTATTCATAATTATATCGAGTAATTTCTTGGGTATTCTGGACTATTTCATTCTGTAGACATGTGCATAGAACTTTGCTCGTCGTTTTCTGATTTCTTCCGTTATCGTATTTTTCTTTTGATACAGTTCATTCTGAGGTATTTTCATCCAAATGCCGTTTTATTGATTGGCCCGTAAATCTTTCTGAGAATTTTCCGTTCTGGTTTTTTTATTTCCCTAATTCTTGAATAACCGTTAATAACCATTGTTTCAGATGCGTAGATTGCTTCTGGAAGAATCGTTGTGTTTTAATGCCTCAATTTGGCGCCTGTCGAAATGCACTTTTTGTTATAGTGAGCCCATATTAGTTTGTTGGGCCTTTGGAGCTTGGAAGAATTTCCGACTTGCAGAATTTCACCATGTTTTCACAACAAAACACAAAATTCCACTTGTTTCGTTTTGTTCTGTGTTATTTTTAATCAACATCCAAGTTTGAACATCTAATAACTTGAACTACGCCGTTCTGATGATAGCCAATTAGCTTGAAACATATGTAAACGGCTCTCACAAAAACAAACAACATAAATTGCAGATAAATCCCGTAAATGTCTTCTTTTCTATTTTCATAGCTGTATCAAACTTTTTAATTTTATCTTATTGTCGGTACAAAATTTCCAGAAGGTATAAATATCGTATCACAGATAGACATCGATCCAGTCTTCAAAACAGAGTCGAATAGAACTCCAATCAAAGATACTCAATATAAACCCCAAAGATGTCGATTCCTCACGTGGAATTCTGTGTTTTTTATTGTTCTGTGTTTTTTTAATCAACATAAAAGTTTGAACATCTGATAACTTGAACTACGCCGTTCTGATGATAGCCAATTAGCTTGAAACATATGTAAACGGCTGTCACAAAAACAAACTACATAAATTGCGGGTAAATACCGTAAATTTCTTCTTTTATATTTTAATACCTGTATCAACCTTTTTAATTATTGAATGAGATTGAATTCTCGCTTAACTCTTGGTGAAACATCGTTGAATATTAAAATAAATTAAACTCTTGGCTTAATGTTTCACGATTTATTTAACAATTTGTATAGTCAACATGTTTCGAGCGTTAGCTCATTTTCAAGACTCTTGAAAATGAGCTAACGCAACTCATCCCAGCTCCGACGTCACATGAATACTATCTGCAGCGGCCACAGTCATCAGCCCACAGTACATGCTGCACCGTTACTAATAAATTGGAAAAATATTCAATATATATCAGAAAGAGCAACGGTACCAGGATTGACTCCTGAGGTACACATAGTCAACCTGTCCCTTCAACGACGATTTTTTATCCATAAAAACATTGTGTCTTCTATCAGACAAATACGAATCGATCAGACCGATGCGTCTTTTTCCAAACCATAATAAGATGAGAGTCGAAGGCTTTACTCAAATCTAGAAATTTTGAGAATGAACCACAACCCCTCTCAAAACAGTCATATTACTTCATTTGTCGCACTGTAACTGCTTTTTTAGCCATTTTGATTTTTAAGAAATAAACCATGTATCTCAAGAAACTTTGAAATCTGACAAAAAATGCAACAGTGAAATAGGACGATAATTAGTTACCGACGACTCTCTGTCAACTTTCTTCTAAAGTGGGATCCCTCTCGATATATTTAGGCTATCTAAAAAACATTAGCTCTCATTTATTTTTTTCAACAATTATTATTTCAATATCTTTTAAAACTATATCAATCATTCCCTAGTAATTCCTAAATTTCTCCTATTTTTCAATGACTTTATGATTTCTTTAAACGTCATTATACGTGAGTTTCGAAAATTTGAATTTGTGGGCAATTTCATATTGCTTCATGAAATTTAACGGGATTTTATCACAAGATAATGTAAGGCTACACAAAGCAATAAATACCAAGGATGTTTTGAACGATTTATGATGGGATTTGCTCCTGCAAGCACCTTATTCTATAGATATTACATCTAGTGATTATCATAAATTCCCACAATTGAAAAAACTCTTCAGAGTGTTCGGTTTGACTGTATAACTGACGTAATGCAGTCAGATATATATATATATATATATATATATATATATATATATATATATATATATATATATATATATATATATATATATATTCTCTTTAATGTTTTCAGCAATAACAGGCTCATTTCGATATTAAAAACTTTATTTTCGTTGACGTTTAGTCGTATATCACAACTTTGTCAAAACTAATGAATAATGAAATTTTATGAATTACCATAGATATCAAGACGTCAAACTTATTTTATTGAAAAAAAATCGAATTGGCTTTTTTGTTTTTTTAGTATTCAGAGGAATATTTCTAGCTTATCAAGTCTTCTTCACCATGAGGAAACCTCTGAAAAACTCATGGTGAGCCAAGTGATTCTAATGAGTGTGATTTATATATATATATATATATATATATATATATATATATATATATATATATATATATATATATATATATATATATAATTACACATACTTGAGTTTTATATATTTATCCAGAATATGTATATTGATTGGATTATGTGTATGAAATTGATAGTAGATCATGAAAGAATGAGTTTTGAGGTATGATGTTTGGTGATTGTTGTGTATTCATTTTATGAGTGTTATTTCTAAGGTTTAACAAATCGTTGTAAATAGAATTAAGATGTTTTATGTCTGTTTTTTCATTCACTGTGTTTTCTGAATTTTTACGAATGTGTAATATTTCTAAAATTTCTCTACATGTTTTGTCTTTCTCAGTTGCTAAAATCATTGTATTGTTGTAATCAAAATCGTGTTTTCCAGTTATTTTATGTTTATTGATAAATATTTTTCTGAATACTAGAAGAACAAAGGGCCAATTTGATATTTTTCATAAAAATAAGTTTTGATATCTATATTGATATAAGAATTTTGAATAGAATTCTTATATCAATATAGATATCTATATTGATATCTATATTGCTATAAAAATTTTGACGTTTTGATATCTATAGTAATTCATTATATTTAATTATTCATTAGTTTTGACAAAGTTGTGATATACAACGGAACGTCAACGAAAATAAAGTAAACATTGAAAATAGCCTGTTATTCCTAAAAACATTAACAATAAATTATCTTAAACGCGCAATAAATTAATTTAAATACACACACACACACATATATATATATATATATATATATATATATATATATATATATATATATATCTATATATAACCAAATGCTTTCCGGGTTTTGTTGTGTAATTATAATTTCTTTTACCATACTATAGGATACTAAAAATTATTTCACTCTAAAAATGTTCAGTTTTTCAGTTGAGTTTTCATCGAAAATTCAAAAACATTAAACAAAAGTGAAATGCTGAAAATGATAAAGTTTATAATAATAAAAAATTTGAGCGTTGTAACATGACTGACAGCTATAGAGAACTCTGACCGATGAGAAGTTTTTAATAAATGAACAACACTTTTCTTCCATTATTAATAGATGATCAATAGATTCATTTTATTTCTCACTGTCTTTATGAATTGACACATTGAAGGTACTATCGCAAGAAGGCTAGCTCAAAACAGGGTAACAAGGTGAAACATATGCCCCAAATTAAAATTTCCTTTGCGAGTATCGAGAAATTCTAGCGTGCACTTTTACAAATACGACTAACATATTCAAATTTCGGTATAACTAGGTACTTAATATATTGCTGAAACTGAGAACATATACACTCCATCTTTATCCTAAAAAATTATGAGAATGGAATTTCAAAAAACTGTGTGGAAAGAATTACAATTAAAACATTCAATTCGAGAAAGAATTATTTAAATCTGAATGATAACTTGAGCAATTAATTAAAAATGAAATTATTCCCCAGAATTTAATTCAATTTCTCTATTAATTTATTGGTATGTTTTTTAGTATTCATTTTATAAACCAGAAAATTATAATGCATGCGTGTTCTTAAAATGGAAATAATGCATGTTTCATTTGATTTTCTTTCGTTGAATCACTACGCCCATCTCGTGATTACACGACATAAGCCATGATTTGAAAAATGTTGTGAGTTATTTAAAGTCGTAGGTTCAAAATGAGGATTATCTCATAATTTAGTTGATTATGAGTGATATTTTACTATCATCGTTCGTTATGTTATGAAAGAATTGAAGCAATATACCCATTCAGTTTTAACATAATCCATTATTAGTAATAACTTTTATTGTTTTTTCCAATGAAATTTGAAATATTCGAATGCATATTCAAAAAGAGCTCTGATTTTCATGAACGAAAATTGTTCCAATAAATTATACCAAGTATTGATGACATAGCTTTGTTTCAGTTCATTAAATTTATGGCGATTAATTTTCTGAAGATATTTCCTGGTAGACGAACTTAAAAATTATTGCAACTATAAAATTTGTAAATGAATTTTTCCTATTATTTTAAATTTTGAAAATATGATGAATATGCAACAAAAATATTTCGAAAGTTACATTACAGTAATAATTTCTCAACCTTTGAGTGTAAATATTATTCTATAGCTGAAAAAGTTATTCATTAAAAAGTATTTTATGGTATTTGAGATTTTTTGATGAAAATTAGTAAAGAAAATATTTAAAGTGCACTCACCGAAAACAGAATAGTCAAATACGATTATCAGACAAAAAACTTGTAAGGCTTTCATCATAACAGAACATAATTGTAGTTCGGGAAGAGTCCGAATTTTTAACGAAAACGAAACTTTTTCAACAGTCACCGTAGTTTTGTCACTCGGACAGTTCCCAAGAAGAACGCTTTAGGCAAGAATCTGTCCGATACTACATGGTATAAAAAGATACCTGTATGCATGATTAACGCGGGTATTAGTACCTACTGCTTCTATTACGTAAATACATAGAATAACCTTGTACCATATGTCCCTGTGCAGTTGCATACGCAAAATAGGTAATAGTAGGTACGTTGCATTACAAATATTTACAATTGATGGGTATTTTGACGAAATATCAACCAGTTCACCCAAATGTAGACAATGCCTGCCTCATAAATAAACCTTATTTTTCAATATTCTTTATTGATTATTTACATTTGTTGAATATATATGAATATACATATTATTATTATAACGGTGATTAATTTAAATAAAACTAAGTAGTTTTTCGATTTTCACTATAATTAATTCAAAACATGACAATATCGTTTCGCCAACACAGTGGCTTCATCAGATGTTGATGATAAACTGAGCTATTACATTGTGGACTGCGTATATCTATCCTGAAGTGCGTAGGGTGGGAATGACCATTGAACACTGGTCTTCTTTTACAGGGAGATGACTATAGAACATATTTCTTCTGAATTGTGGGAGATAACCACGTAATACTTTCCCTCGATTGCATTTTTACTGGAAAAATTTATGTCTTTTCTTAAATCTTTAATCTTTTTAATCAATAATTCTCCGTTAAAATTTATTCCAGTAAAAATGCGATCGAAGAAAAGTATTCTATTGTCATCCCCCCCAATTCAGAAGAAATATGTTCTATAGTCATCCCTCTGTAAAAGAAGAACAGTGTTCTATGGTCATTCCCACCCCACACACTTCAGGATAAATATACGTAGTCCACAATGTAATAGCTCAGTTTATCATCAACATCTGATGAAGCCACTGGGTTGGCGAAACGATATTGTCATGTTTTGAATTAATTATAGTGAAAATCGGAAAACTACTTAGTTTTATTCAAATTATGTATGTATTTAGATTTTCATCAAGTATCGGCCCAATCGATTAATGATATAACGGTTATTTCCCATTAGGAGAGCCAGCGAACTTGAATTCGCTATTTTTAGGTTTCATCCTCTCTAAATGCTCTTTCTTCCGTTCATCTGTCCACTTTATTCCAGGCTGCAATAATTTTTACTCCAACTTCACATGTGCGATTTAATGACGACACTCTTGATCTTCGAGATTTTTATATTGATCTTTTGTAGATTCATTTGGATCTCTGTTACCCACTCTGTGCCACGTTTACTCTTTGTTGTCGTATTGAGTAGTTTCTTCGGTACTCTGGACCGTTTCAGCCTTTAGACATTGCATGAAACTTTGCTCGTCGTTTTCGGATTTCTTCCGTTATTGTATTTGTCTTTTGATAAAGTACGTTCATATTTTCATCCAAATGCCAAATCTAAATTGGCGCGTGAATCTTTCTGAGAATTCTTCTTCCTTATTTTTGTATTTCTCTAATTCTTGAATGACTGTGAATAACCATTGTTTCAGTTGCGTAGATTGCTCCTGGAAAAATCGTTGTTATAATGCCTTCATTTAGCGCCTCTCTAAATGTCCTTTTATTATAGTACGCCATGTTAGTTAGCTTCTAGGCCCTTTGGAACTTGGTAATTGTTTGTTCGTTAGCGATTCTATTTAAACCTGAGGACTTTATAATTTCTCCGAGGTATTCAAAATGACTGACTTGTTATACAATAATATAACAAGAGAATATAATAATTTCGTTATTATGTTTTTCAAAGAAATGTTAAATAGAAAATTAAATGTTAAGTAGAAAATAAATATTAATAAAGCAGATTTCAGAACAATACAATTTATTTTGAAGAAATTTAATGAATTGGTTCAAATAAAAGTTGCAAAACATCAAATATGAATTCTTACACATACACAGTACTGAAAATTTTTCTCCTCTGTCGTCCCCATATGGTAGGGGTTGAAGTTGAAGCCTCAAATGATGGAGCTGCGATGTGCAATTTTGTGTTTGTGTGTCTATATGTGTGTGTGTGTTATGAAAGAGTAATGCACTGGAAGCCAAGAATAACCACAAAATAGAAAAAAAACTTTTTTATAAGTCAGATATGAATGCTAATTAAATGAGTTAATTATTAATAATCCTGCTTATAATCTTTCATAGAACTAAATGAGAAACCACGCCAATTGTTTAATTTTTTCTGAAAAAACAAAGAATGGTTTCTAAGGAAATGTAATTCTCAGTAGATTTGAAAGCAGATGGATTAATTTTCAGTTGGAATTATATTAAGAATCTATGCTTCTTATTGAGTAGTTCATTTAAAGTAACACCAGAAAGTAAATAGATTTCGTATACCTTCCTAATGTAAATATAAGGTAGGTATATAAAAATCACTCAATTTTTGATTATCGAGTTTGCAATATGAAATTATTCGAACACTTGCTACCACAAACCATATACAGTCGAATTTAAGGATTTTTATTAATATATACAATATACATAAATAAATTCAATCAATCCAATCAACAAGTTAGGTATATATGAATTATATGTTGATTTTAGGCACTGGGGTAAAATTTTCTTTGTTGTGTTCTAAAATGTGAAGAAATGCATCCTGCGTCAAAATCTCAATACGACAACTGTTAGAAAAACTAAAAGGTGAAAATAAATGAATTTATTGCAGAGTATTATCTATCAGAGTGTAGTAAATATTCTATTTTCATAATTCATTTCATGCAGCAACCGTTTCAACACTTTTATGACGAAGAATATCACGTTTCAGGTTATAATTAAGAGTTATCAGGCCCGCCGCTAGCTGTTTCGTCGCCCGCGTGCAATACCGATTATGCCGCCCTACTATAAGAGTTTTGTCAAAAAAAGGATAATTCTTTCTTATATTTTCTTTATTATGGTGAGGAAAAAGAAAAAAACTAAACGAAGATAGAACATTTATTCTTAATTCAATACAATATTCTACAATTAACTTGTTATTTTTGTTTACTAATATGAAAAATTTTGAACTTACGTTTTCTATTTCTATTTATCTACAAAAAATGTACTCTTCTTGCCTTTAAATTTGCGAAATTTTCTATCAACTTTCTTGTGTCCAAACTATTTAAAATTTCATGTTCAAACTATTGCTAAAAAAACTTAGTCTTGGCGAGCAATTCATTTATTTCATTCTGAATTTGATCTCCTAAATAGTGAGTCATACGACTTGAATCTGATTTCGAGGATTGAATTCTGTGAATGTGTTCCCGCATGACTGAATCAAAGGATGCTATCATTTCGATTGCTTTTAAAAAATTACCATTATCATGATCATATAATGTTTTTGAGGACCCTCAGAATGCCAGACACTGATGAAATAAATACTTGATTACGCCTATGATTCTTTCTAATACATCACACCATTGCTATTTTTCCGATTCTAACAGTCTCAGTTTCATCTGATTTACAGTAGTTTTATTTTTCAACATTTTAATTAATTCTACCCACGATTTCACATTTTCGCTGTTGGAAACACTTGTTTCATGCCTTTTCAATGTTAATGACAAATGTTTGCAATCAGAAAAACCGTTCAAAGCAGACAAACTACTAGCAGATTTACCAAATAATTCACAACAAAAACAATGTATTGAATCTTTCGAAATAGAGTAAATAAACTATTCTCTCTTAATTTTTTCTCCATTGGGAAGATTTCTATAATAATAATTGTCTGTAAATTTTTTCCGTCATCACTTATAGGAAAGTTGCAGTTGGACGCCTTTACCGGACTACGATTAACCAAAATATGAACAAGATCATTACTCATACTTGCAGGCCACAAACCAGGATCATCACAACAATCTAAAGTGCTGCATGTTACTTTTGAAGATAAACTGCTTAGGTTCTTCAGTAGTACCTTCTCTTGTTTTAGTTTAGTTCTTCCGAAGAACATAATATATCTTTCTCTTCAGTTACGCCCATAGCTCTTTGATTTAAGGCTGTGCTGCTGCAAGCTACCTCGATATCTTCGTGGCATTTCGTTTCCTTATTATCTGGCTTACCACAAAATTTTCGTAAAGAGCCCGCCATTTTTCTTTGTGTACCTCTTTTTCTCGATTTTGCTGTCGAAATTGCGCTCCCGAAAGTTTTTTCCATTTCTGCGGTTCCTGAAATTAATTGTGTATGTAAGATTTTTTCACTTAAGTAATTTTTTTTATACAATAATATGACAGAAAAGTTCAGTCAGACAAATAGGTTTTGATCCCACGTAACATTTTCTACAATAAGTTCAATTTCAATCATAACATAACCTACTCATTAATTTTCGAAATTAAGAAGTATTGAAGACAAATTTTTTATACTAAAACGTTTATAATGTTACTTGAACAGTAATTATTGTGATAATTAAGTCTATAAATAAAGGTAGGTTAATACTTACCATAATTACGATTTCTTTGCACTTCTGTTTTATACTGACGGATGATTGAATTATAATCACACTAGACAAGTTTAAATATCAATAAATTAAGCCGAAATCCACCTCAAAAGAACTATTAACAAAATAATTGCAATTCATTGTGCCGGTCGTTCTATTTATCTATACTACCATAGCGAGCGAATTGAAGAGGACGCTCAAAGGTGATTCCCCCAACATCAACAGTCCCGTTTTCCATAGAATGGCAGAGACGACGTTTGGTGTTCCATCTTAGTTTTGATGGATGCCAATAGATGGCGGTGTTAACGTAATTCGGTCAGATTTTTTAAAATGCTATGACTTAATATTTATTTTCTTAAACAATAGATATTATGACAATGCCTTGAATTAGGTACGTGAGAAGTCGCTCAATTTTGACTGCATTTGTTCATAATATTTGATGTTGAAAAGATTGAATACATAAGTAATGAAAACTATTAAGAATGATCAGTTTTTAATGTATCAATTACACAAAAACAGTAATATATTGAAAACGAAACGTTTTTGTGTATTTACTATATCATTCTAATATATTTTGAGAGGTCCAGGTAGTCTTTTACTAGACGGATAACCTTAAAGCGAAATTACAGAAAATTGTTTTTAATGTCCATTAATTTTGAATACTCGTTATTTCCCAGAAACTTCTCGATTTTTTTCATTCCTGTTTTTGACTGGGTATAAGTATAATATTGATTGAAAAATATTTTTTTTCATCTTCATTCTCAATATTCAGATATATGTTCATTTTTGCAGATTTAGTTTCAATAGTTATTTTTTTATATGAGTTTTTCAACAGTGAACTTAAAATAATAAGATTTCACTGTTAAAATTTTTCAATGTATTTGTATGATTTTTGAGAATATTCTAGAAGGTAGATGATGAAATGAATTCAGTTTTATTATATTAGAATGAGCATTACATTTATGTATTACCATTATCATTATTAGTATAAAATCATTATTGCCGCCAAAAAACTCTCTAATAAACTTACGTCTGGTCCTGATGAAATATCAAGTTTTATTGTGAAAGATTGTGTTTATGCACTTTCGGGTCCACTAACACATATCTCATAATAAGCAAAGCCACTCTTCCTAAAATATGGATATCGGCCAAGATAGTACCTGTCTTGGAATTAAAATCTATAATGCCATATATCTAGCCGTCAGAAACAGCATCAAGATTGAGCAACATGGATTCATGTGAATGAGATCTTGTACAAGCAGTCTCATACTGTTTTCTCAGTACGTTTCTGAAGTACTCGACTCCACCGGTCAAGTTGATGTGATTTACACCGATTTTTAGAAAGCCTTTGATGAACTTGCTCATGCGCTAGTTAGACAGAAATTACTCAAAAAACTTGGATTCTCTGATAGCCTGATGTTGGTCAGGCTATCTTTTTCATTCTTACCTTTTTGACTGACGCCAATTCGTAAAGCTGGAGGGTATACAGTCGTCTGAGTCGTCATATCTACCTCTGGAATACCTCAAGGATCTAATCTTGGTCCAATGTTATATATTCTGTTCGTAAATGATCTGATGGATAATATTCACTCTCCACATTTGTACTTCGCACACTATTTGAAACTATATCAACTAGATCACAGGACAACTGTGTTCAACTTCAGCTCGCGCTGGACCATGTTGCTAGTTTGGGCGAGGAGAATTATTTGAGTTGTAATGTGTCAAAGTGCAATGTTGTCTCTTTCACAAGAAAAAAGGATCGAATTAAGTGTGATTATGAGTCGGTAGTCAGGTTCTTTTTCGTTCTTATAGGGTAAGAGATCTTGGTATTGTCTTCGATCATAAACTTTCCTTCATTCCACACATCACCCATCTCATCTGCCTCAAAAATATATGGATTCGTTATACGCAATGGCGAATATTTCAATAATTCCTCAACATTCATAGGACTATTTAATGCTATAATCCGAAGCAAGTTGGAGTATGGCAGCATGATCTGGCGTCCTATTTACACTTGCCATCAACGCCATCCTGAGAAGGTTTGAAATTCTTAATTTGGAGGGACGAAGTTTATCCACAGATAATCATGATGAATTATTGAGTCGATTTAGTTTAATCTCATTGCATAGAATAGAAACAGAGGATAGAAACTTTATCACTCAAATTTTTGTACAAATTACTGCACAACAGTATTGATTGTCCTCCTGTCTTGTCCGCTTTGAAATTTCGTGTTCATGGGCAAAATTCTCGTGATACAGAATTATTCCACCTAGAGATTCCGATGACCAACTCGCTAATACAATCCCCCATTTGGATTATGGAGTATGCATTCAACACAGAGTTATCAATAATTGTGACATTCAATTTAGTCTATAGAAGTTATTATTAGGAGTTATGTCACTCCTAATAACAAAGGAAATTAACTAGAATCAATTGATTTAGATTGAGTTCTTAGTAATATTTCATTAAGTTCTATAGTTAATATTTCAGTTCTTTTAGATTTGACTCTTCGTTATATCTCTTTCATTTTAAATATTTAGTTAACCTTGAACATTATGTTATTATTTTCTGTAATTGGGTATTATACCTGATGAGAATAAAGAAATTATTATTATTATCATTATTTTTATTACTATTATTATTATTATGATTATTATTATTTTCATTATATCAGTTTATTTAAGTACCTACATTCAGTAAAAATATAAAGATTTTGGCAGTGTAAAATACAAAAAATTGCGTCCAAATATCGCCCACAAAAAAATTGATTTTGAAAGTTAGATACAACTAATAACCGATGTGAATCCTCCATATCTTTGTATTGATAATTTTGATTGAATATCACTGATCTCTTGATGAATCATGGTTTGATATGAATTGAATGAATAACACTTGCTTGGTTTAACAGAATTATATTCATTATTCCTCGGTGAAGACACTGGTGTTTGTGTGTATGATAATAAGTATTTAAAAAAATATTGATATTTGTGAGCTGAGTTTCCAATTAAAATAATAGTAATGCAAAGTGACATTTCTCACAACACTCGGTGCAACATTGTGAAATGTATAGTACATAGACACCTTATTCTGTTAGCATCTGAAGAAGTCGTTTGTAACGACGAAACGCGTCATGCTATGAAGTCAATAAAGTGGAAATCATAAGTTCAAGTGTTTGAATTTAAGTTTATATTCAAACAAACATAAGTACTTGGTTCAATTCTACAAAAATTGTTTAATATACTCAATATATGTTTGGGGCTGATAGCCCATTATCAACATATCTAATCAGAATAGTGGAACTGAGCCAAGTGAATTATGTAATGACACAAATTACTTGAAAAGTAATAGAAAGTAAGTTATTTTATTTTATATATACTGAAATTTATCACTGTAGTCATTACTTTGCAGCTTGTTTTTTCTCCTGAAGAAGACAGAAATAAGTGTCGAAATATAGAGAATTTTAATGAATAAATCAGTGTTTTTCAAACACTTCACAAGGCTGATTATTCCTGTTACCTAAATTCTACTATGTATCGTAAGGTCGAGAAATTACCTTTATATATAGCAAAACAACGTTGGCCGGGTCAGCAAGTATCATATAAAATACAGAATACTCTAGGAAAACAAATTAGAAAGATTGAAAAGTTTCATCTTCGGCTTTTATAATTCGGCACTCGTAAAATAGATAGACATGGACAAAATAGATATCACGTCTACAACTCCACTTTTGGAAGGAAATCGCAGTTTCATCAACTAATTTGAAATATTGCAGATAAAATCTCAAGTTCAATTTCTTGGAGTTTTCGCCATCGTTATATTTATTCTAATTCTTTTGAAACCCGAATACTTCGAACTTCCTATAGCCATTATAACGAATGCATTTAAAAAAAATTAAGTATTCAATTTGTTCGTAGAAACTAAGAAACACTTATGCATTGTGTTCATTAGGTCTATCTGTAAGGAATATTGAAAATGTGTCACAATATAGTGAAAATCAGAAAACAACTACATTATTTCTGTTTTATATAGGTTAATGCATACCTAATGCATTCATAATGCATTTGAATTTTCATCAATTATTTGATTAGATCTGCAAATTTAAATTAATAAAAGGCCTTCAAATGAATAACACGAAAGGCGTTCATAAGTGAGTGATAAGAATAAGAAGTGACCCATTGGATATGTGTCTTTGCTAAATTCATTCTCGAACAAATATTCAATATGAATACATGTTGGGGATTATCGGTTTTATCGTTAATAATATATTTGGGTGAATTTTAACACCACTCATTGCATTCAATTGTTTCTTATTAGTCATAAATTTGCATTAATCGTCCTATGCAGGATGCAAAACAACCACAGCATGGACAGGAATGTACTGCAGAGAGTGAAACTATATATACCGTAGTTCTTCATTCAGTGATTCATATATAAATCCTATAATTGAGAATTGGAAACTACGTTACGCTTTGTTTTTCGTCCTCTTCTATATATGTAAATTATTTTTGTTGCAGAAATTAGAGTTTACTTTTTTTTCAATCTGAAGATGCCACTTTGTTCTGTGAAATAATTAGGTATTATATTTTTACAAGATGTAGTTAATACAAGAATTTTCAATTTTTTTTCTCAACATCAGTAACTAATTCAAAGATATTTTCTCATAATATCTATACATTAAATCAATTGCAAGGAATAATAAAAACGGAATTATCTTCAATGAATAAGAATGACTCCAGAATTATGTATTTTTTCATTGTAGTGAGAAAGTTTTCTTCTTGTATTGTTCACTACAATCTGGTCTTAATCCATATTTTATTGTCTATTATAGTAATTCTATCCCAACTTTAATACAAGAGGCATTGGAAAAAAATTACATCTGGAGAAATCGAATATCGATTTCTACGAAACCAAATAACACGTAAAATTCGTTGAATATTTAATTACAGTAAGATTGATAATTTTAATGCTATTGAGCAAAAGTATAATGGTGTTTTGTGAAACACTGCTGATGGTGTATAATCAAGCCTAGAACAATCATAATGTATGCGTACTCGTTTTATTTATTGCTATAAGTTTCTAAATCGGTAATAACAGACATTACAGGGCTTATCGAAGAATAAAATATGTCACTTGCTCAATTTCGACAACAATTAATACTATGCAATTTGATATTACTAAGCTCTGAAATTAACTGGTTTTGGGAAGTTGGAGGCGAAGATAGGATTATACAGTGTGGATCAGTCAAGGGTAGAATTTCATCACTTCGGTGATTGCAAATATTTCGTATGATTAGAAAGACTTGGCTAACTTCACCAGAATTGTTCAGGCTTCGATATATATTTTGGATACAAACTCATTATAAAGAGTTAATTCACTACAAGAATAATCACATTCTATAGCCAAATTATATATATATATATATATATATATATATATATATATATATATATATATATATATATATATATATATATATATATATATAATACTTTTGAAATTCCTGAAAATTGTTTAATTTATTAATCATTATAAAGGAAGGAAGTGGAAAAAATTGTGTTTGAAAAAAATCTATCTATTTATAATACTATCCTTATACTTTATGGATGAACTCGTTTTTTGAAATTTAATTTTTATACTTGGGGTTTGCAATGTCATAGCCAGTAAAAGCCTTTTTTTGAATATCTGATGGTATGAGAAACGAGAAGACTTTGAAAGAGAAGAAAATGAAATGGTTTTTTTCGTTTTATTTATACCTAATGGAATTCTTGCTTATGGTAAAGAAATTCTGGAATTCTGTTGACGATTTTATTTTTTAGAAGGTTTTTTATGTCCGCCTTCGTTGTAAATTTGGTTAGATATCACAAAAATTATTCAATTATTTACAGCACAAATATATTTAATGTTTAATTACATCAGTGCCAACTCGATATTCGGGTAATGGGTTAGCAGAGCGAAAAAATGTCTAGCGGATTGAATAATTCTTGAAGAATTTAGGAAGGTGGTTTAAAGTATAGTATTGTGTTTTCAATTGAAACGTTACATTCAAGAACAACAATAATTTATTATGGTATTTCTCGACTACAATATTCGTTAGGTATTTTAGTAGAGCCATACACTTAATTTTGATTCTCTGTTCTTGTTACTTCATATCTCCCTGTTTCTACCTCTTCTTCATGTTTATCTCTATTTTTGCTTTTTTGTGGCAGTGTTGAACTGTAGTGCTTGCCTGTTTCGTTTGAATAAGTAGTTAGGTCTTTTCTTGAATAGGTACTCCCCATTTTATTCCTATATTTTCTCTATTGTGTTTTTTATAACCCAGTACATTGTTATTAACAACGATAATTATAACAATGGTTATGATATCGCAAGTAAAAATTCGTGAAAACAAAGTTTTATATGACTTAATCTAGCTTTACCCTAGTTTTATGTACATAAAATGAGATTAAATATTACAGTAATTCAAGAATGTGAATGTTCATAATTCAACAAGATGCAAAATAACAATATCTAGCTCACGGTACTCCTAATTAAATATATGAATACACTAAATTAAAATTATAAGAATACTTGCAGAGGAAAAAGCAATTACTTCATTTCAGAACCACTGCCATTCAAAATAAAATATTAGAATGAGACAAAACAGGCAAAAACCAATCAATTACATTATCTAGAAAAGCAATTCATCACATTGATCTCCTTGCTCAGGATCTGAAGTGAAACGTTTTTTAATTTTCTTTCATATTGGATGCTTCGGAGGTTTACGTAGTATCCTACGACTTTATAAGTGAAAGATCTAAATATTTTGAGAGAACAATTAAGACAGTTCAGAAGAATTATATTCCTTGTATTTACATAGTGCAAGTTCCTTCTGAAGTTTCGCTTCTTGAAAAAAAAAGCTGACCGTCTACTTCTCAAGCTAATATGTATGTACTGAAAAGATAGCCACAATCCTGTAACATATATACTGAACTTTCTGAAGCTGTATTCCAGCTTCCATAAATGTTTAACCATAGATTAAAATTGGCAATGCTAAATTTTCATTAAAATTTTCCCGAACTTAATAGATCAGTACATTCAATATGTTCACATAGATTTCAATTAAATGAGAATTAATCACAGAAACTAATTGATCATATAAAATGCTGTATGGGTTAAAATCGCTTCGAAAATTAGCCATTATTTGTCGCAAAAAGTAAATGACAAAAAAAAGTTATTGTGGTTTATCCATAAGAGATAGACATATACCATCACGGACTTTTCTGTAGACCTTTTCAATGTGTACAATACTTAGTACATTATTTTGATAAAACTCGTAGGGTTCAGCCTGCGTTTGCAATGTAAGCGGAAAAAATGTAAATATTTACGACATCACATTAGAAACCTCAAAAATAACAGTACTTCTCCACTATTTAGTGGATGTTATTATACATATAAACCTTCATCTTGAATCACTCTATCTATTAAAAAAAACCGCATCAAAATCCGTTGCGTAGTTTCAAAGATAAAAGCGTACAAAGGGAAAAAGGGACAGAAAAAGCGACTTTGCTTTATACTATGTAGTGATATATATATATATATATATATATATATATATATATATATATATATATATATATATATATATATATATATATATATATATTTATTTCTCCTTTAGCTTTGAACTAAAGGAGAAATATAGTTTAAGATTCAATTGGTGAATCGATTGAAAAATGAAAAATGGAAATAAAGTAGGAGAAAAATATCTTTGTTTGGCTCCTGTTTTCAGTTTGCGTTTGCCTGTGAGTTTGCTTGCATTTATTACCCATGTACAATAATGCATAGGTTGCATTTATTGCTCTAAGTTTCATTGCATCTATTGCGATTAATAGAGTATTTGACTATTTCGGATTTCCTAATTCGGTCCACAATTCATTGTGTGATGAGATTCAATGGAAAATTATTTTTAAGAAAGTTAAGTATCGAGTATCATCATTTACTCAATTCAAATAATTACATAGTATGAATGTTCTAAGTACATATTCCTTCGGTGTTATTTACGAATTTATTCTTTATGTTGATCAAATATTTGAACAGAATACTTCATATCAATCGTCGGTTATACGTTCTAGTCACCGATCTATAGCGGTAAATTGAAATCCAATATTGATTCTGGCTTCTCCCAGTGACCAATTACCAGAAATAATGACATAGTATACGAGTATGTTTTCATTTGATTGAACTGTAGTGAAATGTAACTGAACCGTGTCAAATTGGACTATCATTGTAGTGTTGAAGAGATTTATTCCAAACCACAACAATCAACATTCATGGTCGAATATTTATCTCATCTTCCATTTCATTAACATAAATTTACGACACGTTTTGCTCGAACAAAACATTTTTCGTAGACGCAGTGTTTCCTATATCTTAAAAATTGCTTGCTACTTATTCTAATGTTACTAAATGATAGAACTTACTACAATTACTTAAAAACGATTCTTCCAGAAACAATTTAATGCTGGGACAATGGTTATTGACGGCAATTCAAAAATTAGAGAGATAGAAAAACAAAAACGAAACATTCTCAGAAAGAAGGACGAATCAACAGAAACGGCATTTGGATGAAAAGACTTCAGAACGAACTCAGAGGACAGTTACGATAACGGAAGAAATCAGAAAACGATGAGCAAAGTTGTATGCCCACAGGATTGATCGATTGATGCTTTATATATGGAGCAAGGAAAAGTTGATCTATGTCGCGAATCGAATACGATATTTTTATTGTTTAAAGATTTAATTATCTGTTTGAAAGTATTTTAAAATAAAACTTTGAAAATATGACAAAGAATATGTTTGTGAACGTGATATAATTGATAATGGAGATCATCCATATTGGGGTTGTGTGGGCTATTTTGATTATATATTTGAAAAAACATCAAACCTTCAAACTCCTATCACGAAATATATTTCCGTTTTTTTTTTGTTTTTGTGTGAATGTAGTAGGTTGAATACAATTTTGTATCTGAAGCGAGAATTCGCATAAATTCAGAGGGTTCATCAACGAGAAAAACAATAAAAAGCAGTGCTCTTTACACTTTCGCGGATGAGATTGTTATAAATGTCGAACTACTTACGTGAGCTCCTTCTACCGAAGAAACAACTCTATCAAATATAGTAAGTCGGTAGTCGTGAAAAAATCACTGCGTACTTACATACAAAGTTTCAGACTTTTCAGACAGTTTACAACGACTGAGTAGTTCACTAATTGTTTCTGTATTTTGAAGGAATAAGACCTCCATGTGTTTTGGAAGAACTTCGAAACTTTTATTTTAACTCCTTTAATTTATATTTTTATAATATAAATTGAAAGTACTAAAATCACAGAATGTTAGTTATCTGCTGCGTGGGCTCCAGCTATAAGTTTATGATTTTTGCCAAGTAGTCTGCAAATTCTTGGTAAGGAGTCTTTCCAAGTAGTTGTGGATCCCAAAGATCATGAGTCAAATAAGCGTACCTAAATCTTAGCAATAGCCGCATAGGTTGCCTTAGCAAAGTTACCCAAAGTGCCAGAACCTCTAGCAGATGTATAACAATTCTCAATACCAGCCATCTGTAATAGCTTTTTCGGTGCAGGGGCAGAAACAATTCAGTCCACGAGGTGCTGGAATCAATCTTACAGTAACTGAACCATATACCAGTCACCTTGCATGTTACTGTATGAGGTTTACCAATTTTATTTTCCCAATAACCTCTGCGTACAGGAACAATAGAAAGTTTAGCTAGAACTATTGCACCACGAATGGCAGTAGCAACTACTTTACTGCATTTAACTCCCAATCCAATATGGCCATTACTCTCACCGATAGTAACAAATCCCTTGAAACGAGTTCGCTGTCTTGCACATGTTTGTTTTTGTACAGGCATAATCCTCAGAATCTCATCTTTCGAAGTGCTTCCCAAAAAGAAATCAATTATTTCAAATTCCTTGATTGGCAACATATAAATTTACTCCAGGTTCGATATTTTACCGTCCCTCACGAGACGTCCGAGTTTGGTTACAGGAATCCACTCTTTTTGGTCATCCTTACCACGTCCACGGCCTCTGCAGCGACCGCGACCTTTACCTCTTGGGCCACCCCGACCTTCTGATCCACCACGTGAACCACCTAAGCCTCCTCGAAACCCACCACGTCCATCGGCTAGAGCTGCGTCCGCCATTGTCTTATTATTCCTTTGACGAAAACGAAACTTGATTGTTTATATGCATGCCACTGATGATTCCCATAATAGGATAAAACGCGTTGAATGGTATGTTCAATAAGTTCGATCTGCTTCGAAAAGCAGTGAATATTGGTTGACCCTGGAAAAAGATTTTCGAGAGTGTTTTTATGGCAAGATTTGTGTTTTCCATGGCAACATTTGTGTAGACGACTCCCTGAGAGTTTTATTTGAAACATCTATGAAGGATCCATGAAAGTATATATATATATATATATATATATATATATATATATATATATATATATATATATATATATATATATATATATATATATATATATATATATATATATATATATATATATATATATATATATATATATATATATATATATATATCTCCCTGAGAGTTTTATTTGAAACATTAGGATGAAATATCCCAGTATAAAAAAACTATGAAGGATCCATGAAAGTATATATATATATATATATATATATATATATATATATATATATATATATATATATATATATATATATATATATATTTATAACATTAGGATGAAATATCCCAGTATAAAAACTATGATCCATGATATATATATATATATATATATATATATATATATATATATATATATATATATATATATATATATATATATATATATATATATATATATATATATATATATAATATAATTATATTTCTATTGGATTTTCAGGGTAATATATTCGGAAAAAATTGTCAAGCATCAATCTAATTCTGTGACACAAAGCCAACTGTCTAAATGTTATTTTCGAGAATTCGTTTCGATAAATAATGTACGTGGATGTTTTAATCGGTGTTAAAGGAGCGGAATCTGAAAAAGACTTCTTTTTGCAGTCGTTTGGATTTTGTTCCTCTAGATATTGATATAATATGGTATGGTATATCTGTTATTTTGCGTAATAAAGTTATTTTTCGAGTCAGTTGACATTATTTTTGACACCAATTTATTTAAGAAGAAGCTCTTTCGGGAAGACAATATTAATATTACTTTGAGTTATATATATATATATTCATATGCTGGAAAACTGTAACACTTTTCAAATTGAAGAGCAGAGTTATTTCTAAACTGAACTGCTAGAAGGGTTAAACTGCATATGTAAGAAATGCCTACATATCCTGATTATAATTTTTAATTTCTAATTCTTTTAGGTATTTTTTTTAACAAACCGCAATACAGGCTATAAATATTTCCAAATTCCGTTAGTATTCGTATTTCATCACCTTTTTCGTCCAATGCTGGAGATATGTGTCTAGCTGATAGGTGATATCAGAACCCATGGTCTTGAGTTGGCATAAAATGAGAGGTAATAATAAAAACTTGTCTAAAAATCACTGACTGAACAATTCTTTATTCGACTAGTTTCGCCTTTTACAGCATTATCAAGAATTCTTGATAATGCTGTAAAAGGCGAAACTAGTCGAATAAAGAATTGTTCAGTCAGTGATTTTTAGACAAGTTTTTATTATTACCTCTCATTTAAATATGAACTATCACAGAGTAGATTCATCGTCCATTGAATTTATAGCATAAAATGTTTGAGCATATCAATATCAATATCAAACTTGTGTATATACTTGCTTCAGAAAAAAATCACAAACTGCATGCAGTTCCATGTACTAGAGATATCTTTTTGTGTGATTTATAAGCGTCTCAATATAATTCTTGTTGGGTAAATGAAATATTAAACTATAAATGAATACTCATATTTATTTATATTATAAATGGTGGATGCGCTAGTGAAACAAAATGAACTTGATTTGATTTACAAGCTATTTGTTTACATTTACTCATTAATTAGGAAAAAAACGAAACGAAACGATAATATTCTGCTCAACATAATGAAATTAATATAATGTTTTTCTCTCTACTTCTCCAGATACGGACGCTTCAAAGTATTAATATCTAGGCAATATGTTGAACAGATTCAAACCATCGCTGAAAAGGCACATCTCTTTACTACTGCTTCGATATTTTATTAATCAAGTGCCTTCAAGAATGGACCTTTGCCAATGGATAGTCTTTTATATTTCATTCTAAAATTGAAAAAAAAACAGGAATTTCTACATAATGAATAACTTCGTTTTCAAGCCAGGAATTATATGTGTCATATTTTCATTAATGTTGAGAGTAGAGCCAATTTAGTGGGTAAGTTTACTTTATCTGATTTGAATCTACCTAATACTTCAGCTCTCGTTTTTATCCAAAGTTTAACCATAACAGATTTTTTGCAAAGTATTTTGACGATTTTTGGTAATAGTGCTAATTTTGATAATTGATTGATTTTTACGAAAATGTTTAAGCAGTAACTTTAAATCTTTACATATGAAATTGAATCTTTTAGTAAATATTCCTTTATTGTTCCATTTTAATGATTATGTCACGCTATAATCTCTGGATGGTTTCTGCCGACTTACCACTATACAATGCTGTTGCTTCTTGCAACACACACCCAGTGCTCTATGGCCATAACTTTCAAATCATTTACTATGTATTTTCGTCACCAAAGTCAAAATCGTCGTATTTTTCGATGTTCAGGTGCATTCAATGAATTTAGGTTTTTTTCTTCAAAAACTATTCTAACATGGATTATTATTTGCACACATCCGGAATCATTTCTGTTACGATATTGTTGTTTTGGAATGGGTTTTCTTACTTTTTTTTGTTTTTTATTCTATTTTGTCCAGTTGCTTCGTTGAATACTCGAAGTTTCTTCTAAAATTTTTTATTCTCAGACTTGCAATTAACCATTTTTGCCACTTTGTACCAATTTTTTTCTCAACTACTGATTTAATAACTGTTTATATTAGATTTGGAGTTCTTTCGCTTTTATAAGGTCTTGTATGATGTTCTAACATATGTTTTTCGTGCAATCAATATGATTCATTTTCGCTTTCATTTGTTTTCGCTCAAAGATGCACTGAGTTAGTCCAAGTGTAGTCTCGTATGGTAATATTTCCATGCTTTACATATTTTGACTTTTCAGAATCATATGTCACTTTGTATTTATTGAATTTATAGCTGCGGTGCTTTCTTGAACCGGTTGAGATTTTCTTTTGTTATTCTATTTTAGCCCATCAGAATTACTTTATTTATCAATGGCATCAGTAGATTTTGCAATTTTCATCTACCCGTTTCAGTCCATGATTCATTAACCATTAACTGACTCCCCGAATATTGTACTTCAAATACCTTTTTGCATCATGACTTTTCCGTGCACTATCAAACTGACCAATTTGAGAAACCAAAATTGTTGTCTGCCTACGATCTGTTCCTGCAATTACTGCAAATTGTTTGTTTGAAGTATATGAAAAATTTGATGCAGTTCCTGCATCAAATGCAGGAATTGCAGATGATGATCCTATGGAATCCAAAGATTTGTTCGGTGTATCACAATGTAGGTGTTATTACGGAGTTTTATGAATACATTGTCTCATCTATTTTCTGGAAGCGATGAAATTTTTTGAATTCTGGTATTGTTTTTTGCCAGATAATTTGAAGATGATTGCATATTTATTCATGGACTGCATTTCCTTCGTGTTCCTTCTCAGAAATTCATCGGCATTCATTCAATGACATCAAAATTTCAGATTTTTGATCAGTCGTAGTATTTCTTCATACGAGAGTTTTCTTCATCTGTATATAGGTCCATGATTAACAAATTTGTCTTATATCCAACTTTAAACACTTGCGAAGTATTTTTACTACCTTTTTGGAATCTGTTTTGAATTTCGAATGAGCTCCGTGTTATCTTTTAGTAGGCGGAGGTATGTGTCTTATGAATATTGATGGTTTTTCTATCTCTGAAGTATGCACGAACTGCCGCCATCTGTAAGAAGAAAAATATCCAATAACTCATTTTCTACACGCAATACCTTCATGTCATAATACCAAAAATCTAATTCCAACTTTTTAACAATGTATACGTTAGGTATAGTGCTCATTTCAACAGAAATGTTAGATAGGGTGGTTTTTTAAGCGTAGTTTTTTTAAATCGAATAAAACACTCAATTTGCATCATATATTCAAAATTTTTATTGAAATTGATAACATGGCCTTTGACATTTACATTTTAAGATAACTTCATGTAAATGTTTTCCGCGGCTCCGTATCACATGGTTCATTCGGAAGGTCCAACTTGACACATGCCCAATTGCTGAGAACGGCGACGAATTAACATTTCACGATCCTCATTAACACTGTACGCTACGGCTGCAATATTCTCTTCTGTATGCATGCGAAACAATGGTTTAATGTCCAACAAAGTGAACTTGGTGCGAAATTTGGTGAAAACAGCATTAATTGTTCATTCACCAGGTCGTAACAAACGATACATATTTTTTACAGAGTATAAATTTTGATAGTAAATTTCAACAATTTGTAATCGTTGCTCGTTTGTGAGTCTTTTCATGATGAAATAGCAGAGTATACTGAAAACTTTTCATTTTGAAAGATTACGTTTGCATGTCATTACCAACCAGTGCCGCCAACCTGAAAAACTTAGCTCTTAAAAAATCATCCGTTATTTGTTATTGAAAGTGAGGCAATATGTACCTGACGCCATTAGTTAATGAACCCATAGGGAGGCGTCAAACTGAAAACATGGCAAGTTCAATAACAGTAAAATTTCGAGTACCTCATGTTCATAAAAAGTAATCTGATCTGTAAATAAAAGATCTCCATGTAACCTATTTTCATATATTTTTTATACTTATGCATTTCTAAAATTATATATTGAATATATTAAATAAAAAACACTTGGCTAGGTTTCACACAATTTAAAATAAATAAATACTTGATAATTGAATGGATCCGCCAAAAAACGTTCTTCAACATTGGAAACAAAATTTCCAATGTTGAAATTTTGGCAGAAAAACGTTTTGAAAACCATTCCCTACACAAGAGTACTAAAAAATTAAAAAATTGTAATGCTGACACATAGAACGTTTTTCGGCGAAACCATTCAATTGTTTTGGGGATTTACCCCATTTTCAAAAGTTAGACTGAACAAAATTTTTTGACCAACATTCTTACATCGTAACCTGCAATAGACTTGATAGACTATATCGATGTTTCGGAAGTAGAGGGACAGGTAGAAGTATTAAATCTAAGAATTATCCAATAACAGAGAAGGTCCTAAGTTAGGCAATTGAGGAAAGTAAAAAAGTTAGTAAACTGAAGATCATTTAATATTGATTTTTTCTTTCGGTGTGAATCAGAAATTTCAACTTCTTCAAGAAGATTCAGAGTTTTACTCTTCATCTGTGGTTGCAGCAATTTCACTGCGCTTGAATCTATGAAATGGTTATTATGAATGCAATGTGTTGAAAGTCCCGTAGAATTTTTGTTTTTTAATATGGAGAATTTGTGTTCTTTCATTCTGGTTTCGATACTTCGTCCTGTTTGGCCTATGTAGTAAGCGTCACAATCAGCACAATTAATCTAGTATACTCCACTCTTAGCTTTTGTGGCCTGTTTCTCTTTATGTTTAACTAAGAATGAACCCAAATTTCTTCTGTTCGAGCTAATATTTTTAATATTATGCTTTCTGGAAACTATTTTCGATTTTATCCGTGAGATTTGGTATGTGCTTAATACTGTAGAATTTTTTATTATTATCATCTCCTGTATTTGTACATGGAAAAATGGTTTCATCAGCTGTGTATGGCTCTTTTTAATCATTAATTTGTCAATAATTGATTCCGAGTAACCGTTATTTGTTGTTAAATTGTTTAATTATGGAAACTTCCTTATGGTGATTTTCTCGGTAAAGTGGAATTTCCGAAATTTTCCGAATTTTCGGGAAAGTAACCAAAGAGAAGTGAACACTAGTCAACTTTACTTAAACTATAGTTCCGGAATTTTGAAGACAACAAATAGAAAACGGATAAAAATAATGAATGATAAGTGTAGAATGCAACTCCACCTATACAAAGGAGCCTTTTGCATAGGTGGAGTTGCTAACGTATTACTAGTTATGACATACGGATGTCAATTCTGACACTCAAAGAAGTGTCATTAGGAAACTCGAAGTTGCTCAAAGGTCCATGGTGAGATGTATGCTCGAAATAACAAAGAATAAGAGTGAATATAGTGGATTATATCATAGACAAAAGACACAGCTAACAGGCGTAATTAACAGAATTACATCCATCAAAGAGAAATGAAAAGGACACACTTGGAGATAGATCAAAAATCACACAGTGGTATCAAAGACGTGTTAAAGACGAAAAAGAAGGCCTTACCTGAGATGGGACCACGTCCCAAGAAAAAACTGTTACCATCTAGTACAAAACCAAAATACTTGGTAAAGAAAGCTGCACCGTAGTTAAAAGTAGGTGAACCTGAGAATTGAGATATATAGCGTATAAAAAGATAGTATCAGTTTATTTTATATGACACTCTGTTGAAACACCTCATTTTCCGGCAAAATTTGTAAACATGATGAAAATTGAATTTGGCCAACGTTTTTCATTTTTTCATATAAAGTTACACCCAGTTGAACTTATTTCATTGAAAAATCCTTAGAATATTTTCACGAGGAAAATTATTCAAGTATTGAAATGAAGTTCATATTTTTTTTCAGTTTACTGTCTATACAGGAAAGTCTCCCTTGGAAGAAAGGTTTTATAGTAATTTAAAAATGCTTCTGTTCCCGAAAGAGGAAAAGAAATAATGATAAAAAAATTACTCCAGCCATAAGGAGGGTTATTATTTCGAAAGAACAAATTATCATTAAGATGTTTTCATTGGATTTTCTTGTTATTATTTTTTAGTTATTGTTTCTGTTTCAGGTAAATATTCTCGACAAACGTTCAACCGTCAGTTTCCCACGAATCAAATAATAACTGCATGATTTCCATCTTGTTTTCTCTGTTTACAGACAGAAACAAACAACTTGTTTCAATTAAATGAGTGTCCTTCATCTCGTGTTGAGCAATAATTGGTGATATTGATAACTCATAAAAAGTAACATAGAATATTTATATGATAAATGAGCATTAATTATGTTTGATTTTGGTTTTAATTCATTGAAATTCGTTGAACTCTGTATCAACTGAATAAAAGGTTACAAAATATCCACATCCTTTCCATATAAATATTGAACAGCTGTTGATCACTATCAATCGAAAATAAAATGTAAAATGTTACTTCACATCCCATTAATTTAATCGGAATCAATTGCCATGATTTGAATATAATAGTTTACCTTACACCTACGTTTGAATTTTGTTTATTTTCGAATTGAACGAATACGCCTTCAAGGTTGAAGAACTCGAAAGCACGAGACTCGTTTTAGTCGGACGAGCAATTTCCGTTCAAGATGCAACTGTTAAAAATATAGAATAAAGCGAGAGATAACCTATATTTCAATTCTTGACCAGCAGTTTTAATTGGCATTTATGAATCGAAAAACGGAAAACCATTTTTTTATTAATGTCAATGTAGTTCACTAAGTCAGTGCGAGAAATAAGACATGCGTATAAGGAACAACTTCTAGATCTTTATTCATATGAGTCACTACACTACAGCGAGAAAGAGTAGCAAACCGAGCGCAGAGCTGAGTTATCTATGTTTAGTCGAGTGTGTCTGAGTAATAATGAATGAGTAAAACTCGATTGTATTTTCTTGTTTTCGATTAATATTTGTCGAGGTGTGTTTTACATTTCACTGCAGTTAAAAGTTGGCAGTTGATTTTGATGCGGGTACTACTTTCACCACTTTTCTCGCAACATATCGTATCGTTTGTTTATTAATACGTTCCATTTGTTTTCTCGATCTTTAATTGATTGGTAAGTTGATTTTTGAAGTATTCCATTACATTTGATCATTTTTGAAGAATGTTATAAGTTCTTTAATGTATTTAGTGACATTTTTATTGGTTTCTGTTCAGTTGAGATACCAGTTGCGATAATTTTTGAGAAGATGCCCAAAAAATAATTTCAACTGAATTATTTTTTGAACGATTGATAAGGTTTTCCGGACTTAATTCACAGCTTTATGAATAAAGAATAAAGCAGAATTTTAATATTATGGAATTTGTAATGTATAAAAACCGGCTTAAAACAATTGTGATATTAATTCCAATGTAAACCGAGTACTCGAAACAATTACTTTCGTACTTCATATTTTATATGAATGTATCTCAAATTATTCTATGTTCGATGTAAACATTAGAGCATCGTTTCAAGTATGTTGAACGTTTCTTTGAAATTGTTTATTTGTACCCTATTCTCAAAAATGCTAAATTTGAAACCGAGAATGTTCAATATTATTCACCTTTATACAATGGCTTTCCAATTATGTAAAAACGAATAAAGATATCGGTTAATACGGAGGACTTTATTTTTATTGAGCATATTGACAACACGTTACACACATATCTCCAGATGAATCAATATTTTTAGAAAAAATTTAGTGTATCTAAACTCAGAAAAACACACTTTTCCACATAGCAAATTGCTTGGATATCAACAGGAACAAAAGTTGGCAAATCTTTTTGAAAGACACGTACAAAGTACCCAGTATAGACGCTGTATTCGTGCTTTGATTTATCTGAAAAATTATAACTGATTTTCATTCATCCTGCAGTGCAAATGCAGAAAAGCCTCAACGAAAAATTATAAATGGAAGTAGTCTTGAATGTTCAGGTTCAATGATTGAACTTGGTTTTGTGAACTGCATTTTCTTGTGAGAAACTTTTAATCAAGACATATTAGTATAGAGCCTGCCATAAATTTTCATTGTATTCTTCAAAATATATGTATATCTACGAGTATGGAATGAGTATAATCTCGAATCTAACATAAAACAGTTTCGATTCGATAAATCCTACATATACAATCCAAGAATAAAAACTCAAAAGTTGAAATTTTAAAATTCGAATGAATTATAAATCATAAATTTGCATAATTGGTATTTAACTTCAGTCCTTCTCAATTTATATGTAAATTGATAGTTTAATTGAAAAAAGATCCGACAGAATTATTCTGAGAAACACAGATAATCAAAAACGCTAATTCAATTGAAACAAAAAATATTACATTCGTCTAAAAAAACTCAATATGAAATAGTAATTTCTATGATAGTAGATTAAGATTCAAAATAATCTGAAGCAATTGAAATCGATTGAATGGCATATTCTGGAAATATGTATTAGCATTAGGTAGTTATCATTTTCAGATTTATGTGAAGGATTTTAAAATTCAAAACATTCGTGATTTAACATGTGTAATGTTTTCTACGTTTTCCAGTTCAAATTTTTGTACTAAAATTTTTTGAATACACTTAAGTAGCATATGTATTCAACAAAAAGTGTATATAATAATTACAACAACAAATTACACATAAAACAGAGTTTTCTTTGATTAACAATAACATTTACTATCAAGGCACACGCGTTCTCAGGCAAACGTGATGAGAGGATCAATTTTCCTCACGAAGTTATAGGTTATATTTTCGTCGGAGCTATTGAAGAAAAAACTCTTGTTTCCCAAATGTTAAACGTCATCTTCAATTGCTATTCGCAACTTGAAATAGTTTCAATTTGAGCTTAATATATACCTAATGTATTTGTGAAACAACATATAAATTGAAAATTTGTATCAATTATCAGCAGGTGAGCTGAAAAAGTAAAATCGCCCTGGGAAATCTATGCAAAGTCTCTCCCTCAATTTTCAAAATATCAGATAAGCAGAATGATTTTTGTAAAAACCACTTGTGTACTCGTAATCAATACCCAAAAATACCAAAATTAAATAAAGCATCTATCTAAGAAATTTAGATATACTTAATGACGATCAAACGAAAATAACTTTTTCCTGAATTAGATTTCCTTATTGCATTGTTTGCTCTTGCTAGGTATTCATATAAAATGAAAAAAATATCAAAATCACTAGGATTTATTTTTATTTCTACACTCGGCTTCAGTGGTGACCCAATAATGATATCTTAAATACAATTAGTCCTTGATCCTATAGATATTGAAAAATATCTATAGGATATGTAAGTAGATGAAACCCACTGTTTATCATATATACCTGTAACTAATAATAATATACTATGCTAAAGCTACTCAATATCAAAATTCATAACTTCTTTTATGTATATTTGTAGAACTATTTCAAAATAATACTGTGAAAATACTTTGCTATAAATTTCCTGAATTTTCTGTAAACCAACACATAACTAGGCGGAAATATTCGAAACAAAATTGTTGACTTATTTTTTATAATAAAATTCTTGGGATTTTATCACGTTATCTAAATGAGATTTATATTGAACAGATTCCAGACCTTATCTTGAAATATTTATAAGTGTGATTCATTGGTTTGCTTTCTATGAAATCTTAAAAATCCGGATCAAAATTATATCGGTCCGTAGAAATTACGTGAAGCAGTAAAATAATGTGTATATTGGTTCTTACATCATCGGTGGAATCCTGGCTGGTTTCAAGAAAGTAGCTCTGAGTTACATATATTATTACTTTTCCATGAAATTATATGTCGAATGTACGAATGTACGTGTTAAAGCAGCGGTTAATAGATGAATTTGAGTATTACTTGACTTACTAACAATTGAGAAGGGCCCTAATAACTAATGTAGAATTTGAATGAATTTTACTATGTTGTTCAATATACTCAAAATGTTTCGGGCAACTCACTAGTTTTCAAGAGATCAATACAACTCATAAAAAAGAAAGATATTGATTAAACCGTTGCTACTGAGTTAGTCCGAAACAAGTGTAATGTGTAAATTAATTGAAAAATGATTTGAAATTTCGCCAAATATTTTTAATAATATAATGCATTTTGAAATTTCTTACCAAGTGTTGTGTGCTGATGTGTGGCGTTGATCCAAGTGAATGGCTCATAATAACCAATATTCAGATTTTTTTCGAGGTCCCTCAACGATTTTTCAAATATTTCTTGGTTTTATTGGAAGCCTCAATCTGTGAACATACTTAAGTAGGTAAAGTTGATGCGCTCCTTGTACAGAAATTACACAACAAATTTGGATTCTCTGATAGCCTCACCAACCCTTTTCATTCTTACCTAGTTGACCGACGTCAATTCGTACAGCTGGAGGGTATAGAATCGTCTGAGTTCATACCTACCCCTGAAATACCTCAAAGGTCTAATATTGGACCAATCTTATTTATTATGTTCGTAAATGTTCTGATGGATAATATTCACTCTCCACATTTGATGTTCATGAAATTAGATCACAGGACAACTGAAGTTCTTTCTGAAGCGCTAGCTGAAGTGTTCAACTTCAGCTGAGGCTGAGCCATGTTGCTAGTTGGTGTGAGGACAAATATTTGAGTTTGAATGTGTCCAAGTGTAATGATGTCTCTTTCACAAGGAACAGAGACCGAATTGAGTGTGATTAAAGCGTCGGTAGTCCGGTTCTTTCTCGTTCTGATAACGTGAGAGATCTTGGTGTAGTCTTCGATAAGAAGCTTTCGTTTGTCCCACACATCACTCAACATATTTCATCTGCCTCGAAAATATGTCATTCTAACATTAATATTCATAGGACTATTTAACACTCTAATCCGTAACAAGTTGGAGTATGGCAGCATGATGTGGCATCATATTTCCACTTACCATCAACGCTATCTTGAGGCTATTCAGAGAAGGTTCTTGAAATTCTTAGTCTGGAGGGAAGACAAAGTTTATCCACAGAGAGAAGTCAATCATAACGAATTATTGAGTCGATTTAGTTTAATCTCATTGCAGAGCAGGAGAGAAACTTCATCACTCAAATTTCTGTACAAATTACTACAAAATAGTATTCCCCATTTGTTTATGGAGTCTACATTCAATAGAGTTGCTAATATATTGTGACATTCACTTTGACTCCATAGAAGCTATTATTAGTTATGTCAACAAAGAGATTTGACTAAAAAGAATTGATTTAGATTGAATTCGTTGCAATATTTCATTAAATACTATGATTTAGTTATTAGTTACTATTTTAGTTTTTTTTTAGATTAGATTGAGCTCTTTGTTGTATATCTCTTTAATTTTGAAGAACTTATTATTTAATCATTTAAAAATTTGAATATGAATAGGATTGCACATTTTGACTTATTCTGAAAGACTGTATTCCGTTTTTTGAGGCTCTGTAGTCGAACGGGATAACCATATAAGGCTTTACTATAGAAGTACCGTGTAATTTCCACCGTGTTCTGGGCTGTTCGGAGTCGGCGTTAAACTGTAGCTCCAATCGGAGCTGACTTTCCCTCTTTGAACACTAATAATAATACTTAATTGATATTGACTTTTTCATGTTTTTGCAATTCTCAAACGTTTTCGATCACGACCTTCTTCCTCCTCTACATTTTTCTTGTATTATTTTCTTGCAAATACTAATGCCTCAATCAGCTAGGAAATCTTCTTTTTTCTAGTTATTTCATCACAAATTCATTCTTTATATTCGAGATTTCGTGTGATGATATTCAAATGAATATCACTTTTGAGGAATCCTTGTAGAGCCTCCGGGAGGTTCACCTGGTATGTTGCTATTATTATTAACGTCTTCAATGTTTAACACTAATTGCGAGGTTAATCATTGATGTCAAACTACGTCTCTGGATGTGGACCTATTTGGTTTATCTAATCGTACACTATATTATCATTACTCTGTGAAATATTGAGAAACTTCTTAGTATGTGAGAAATTTCAAAAAATTGTGACAATATACTAAAATATATCATAACTGTACCATTAAAACCTTCAAAGTTTGTCAGTGACTGTGTGATGTGAGACAAATTAATTCGTCCATTTTTGTCAATAGGCTGACTAATAATATTAAGGGGGTTAATAAAAACAATTTTCAGCCAACTTTCAATGTTCCATCGATATTGTTAGTATGAGTTTCTTAATATTTTTATAGGTAGTGTTGACGAATTCGAATGTTCTCTTTGTTACGCTATGAGTTAAGATTAGGGCATATATATTAAAAAATATACCAAATTCACTGAAACTTAACACTTCGACTATTCCATTTAAACACAAATTGTTTTAATTTTCGAATTTTTGTACTGCTTTATTCTCGACCTTTGATTCTCAGTTGCATTTTGGGTCATTATAGAACTTTTATTTTTGCATTCTGTGAAATATCATCTTATTGGTTATCATCGAATTGATTTTTGAGTATTATGTTATTGAATTCTGAAGTTTTTAATTTAGCTGCCTAAACAGCCTCGAAGACCACTTTTCTTCAATCAGTCTGGTCACAATGATATACTTCCGCGAATGTACCATATTCCCGATTCTCTTCAATGCTTGTAATACTTACATTCGGAACTATGGATAATCAATAACTGTTATTTCTTCATGAAATAAGTAAGTGATACTGAACTTCAAAGAAGGAAACAAGGGACTACCTCTTCTTGAATGTCAAAATGATATCAAAATTTTCAGGTGCATATAACTAGTTCACGAAAAGTCATAAATTGTAATGCACAGATGGGTACTCTTCTTGGACCTACCCTTCGTTTGTTCATTCTAACTATTTATTTGTTCTGTTAGCTGATGCTAAATAACCTCCTCGGCTGATGATAGTGTGTTACACTTCATTGAAAAAAACTATGCACACGTAAGTGCATAGACTTCACTTAAAGAAACTGTGCACTTATGCTGATTTTTTTAAGTTAAAAAAATGAATGTGATGAGAAAATATATATACCTTTATTCTAAACATTTTAGCTTTTAAATTATATTTCTGTTGTTATAAATACCAAGTTTGTGTTAACTCTACCGCCCCATATTAGTTCTGATATTGTCAAAGACTTGAGAGAATAAGCAAGAATGAAGTCAGTGAGTAAGTGGTTTATTAAGCTTCATAAATTCATCCACACTATATACAACATTATACAACAGAATATTATTTAATGTAACTTTGAATTTTGTCGAAGACATATTTCTCAAATCAAGAGGCAACCTGTTGTAAAGCTTTGGTGATAGAAAATCGAGAGCATACTGAGACTTCCTCAAACTAGCGAAAGAAACATTAATATTATTAAGTACTCGCTCTGGTACCATATGGATAAGTAAGTCGCTATTCAACCATTGACTTTTTAGTGAGCATACAATAAGGCTTCGAGAATAAAGAGTGGCGGCAATGTTGTAAACAATTCTCATTTTGGAGCCTCCGCAATTACCTCATGCCGGAGTGCTTCACAGAGTGCGAACTATGCTTTTTTAAGCACGGCTTGCGAAAGCGAAGAAGACATGGATCGCAACACGTATATATTCCTCGCAAGTTTCGTACAAACCTAATCCACATGCGCATCCCAGTTCAGCCTTGAAAACAAATACAACCCCAAAAATTTGCATTGACTTGGCACAACATTTTTCAGGTGAAAGTGAAGCAACTATATCACTGGAAACAGACGAAAAATATTTATTGAACACCTTCGCATCAATTGAATTTTTTTATTTTGAGGATCTGTTGAATTTCGTCTCATATAGATGAAATTCTACAGATTTTGGCTTTGTTAAAAGAATTCGAAATAGTCTCATCATGAGCAACAATTTTGTCTTATTTTATTGTGGATTTATACTTCGAACTTAATCTATTTCTTACACGTCGAAGCTATTCCGTTTTATACGTTTTATAAAGCTCAGATAACAATTCAATGTATATCTCCCAACGCGTGCATCTCAACTCAACTCAACCGTGTACCACTCCAAACATACACCCCTACGAGTCTCGAAAGCCCATAAACATTTTTCAGGATAAAAATCCCTATAAAAACAAACACTACATTGACTGTCACATTGATAATCAGATAAAACAGTGATAAGGTTTTTTAACCATAGAAATTTCTAATCATTTATGCTGACTTCCTGGAAATATTATTTTCTTACAATTGTTCATCTTTAACTCGAAGTAATGCTCAATATTTAAATGAAATTGTAGAACGTTTCAAACAATCCAGAAGAACCCCACTTCTAAAGCAAATAAAAACCAACCAATTGAAAATATGGGTCAAGTTACAATATGTAAGTACTGATAATAACCTCTAATTGTGGAATATATAAATAATAATATGACTGCATTTCCTTTATTTACTCGCATTTTATAAACCACAATTAATTTGTTGGTATTGGAACCGATTGAATCTATTAAAATATTGAAACATAGAGAACACAATTACATCTGTGATATAACAATAAATATGAGGATTTTATTGCAAAAGCATAAAATTAAAACCCTTTCTCAGAACAAAGTTATTTTGATAGCAATTATCTACCGTGAGAACAAAGAAATAACTATTGATTAAAAGAAATTATTCATACACCTTGTAAGGATCAGCGTTCTGCAATTATATCTATCAGCTTGAGTAATTTTTCACAATCATTGCTTTAATGAAACAATGGATTACGCAATCTATAAATATTATAAAACGGGTTTTTATAGAACATATATGTTTATCCTGGAGAATAATGCATTGGTATATTACAAGAGAAAACATATTTCATATTCCTTTAGTCAAAATTGAAAAGTCTCAAAAACGATTTCGTTATTTATTATATTTGTTATAAAATATGATTATACATTCCTTCATTAGAAATAAACTTTCATCTTCTTTTAATTCAATGGACCTACAGTTTAACGCCGGTTCCGAACGGCCATTGGGTTTGTAATCATATATAATTATTAAACTTCTTCATTCATAGACAAACACAAATACCCATGCCTTCAGCGGGGCTCGAACCTGAGTTCTACCGTATCATAGTCGGGTGTTCTACCGACCACGCTACGTACCTAAATAAACGATTTTAACTAACATATTCAGTTGTAGAAAAGTGTTCTCATTTTGTATAAATTGTGAATGATGAGTACATATTGGGATAAGTAGGTAGATATATAGTAAATTTCGGAAGTTACTCATATTCAATGTTATAAATTGTGCTATGTGGGTAAATTTGCTTTTTGAGTTGAAAAATTATGAATCACTTCGGTCTACTCATAGTTAGCTCCTGAAGTATGAAATTTAATGATTTGAATTCGTTTTGAGGTGATTATATCACTAAATTATTTTTTTTTTTTGGTCGAGTAGTTTTTGTAAAATTACTAATATCTGTCTGATATGAATTTTGCTTCAGAATGAAGCACCAGAAATCGGTTTGAAATAGGAGTAGATGTCAATTTTCTTGAAATTTGAGTAGATATTTTTCAGCTAATGAATAGATATTACCGTCATAACTGAAAAGTCCTAGAATTACAAGTTACAATAATAAACCATTTTACTCAAAATTTAGAATTGGAATTTCGTATATAGTCCTAGATAGACTAATTGTCCGAATACCGATCCGGACTATTAGTCCGGATGCCCTAGTTTTTTTGGTGAGAATCTTCTTCGATTTTCTCATCTCCAAGTTTGTACGGTTTGAAATTTGATGTTCATTCTGACTGGAGCCTATCAAATCGTAGGTGGTTTCAATAGCATCTTACTTATCTATGTTATCATTGTTTACGGATTTCTTCATGGCGACTAATATCGTTAGTTATTTATTAACTTTAGGGATCCGTAGGGTTGAGACTTTAGGAATATTTGATATGGGATCATATCAAATCTTCTACAATTGTAGAAAATACGATAATTAAATATATAGACTACAATAGAGACAAATTGGACGAAAATTTGCTAAAAACAGAATGGAATAATTCTGTTGTTGATATCGACCCTTTAGCAAGCAATCTGATAAATCAATTAGATAAAATATTGAGCGAAATGTCAAAAGTGAAAACAGTTAAGCATTTTCACAACAATCAAGTCAATAAGTGGATAACATGTAAAATCAAAATGAAGATGAAAGATAGAGACAGAAAATATAAAAGTGCTCTTGTTAATTATTCACCCCAAGCATGGCAGGAATATAAAACGATAAGAAATGAAGTTGTAGAAAGGATAAGGCAGTCGAAAAAACGATATTTCATTGATATTTTAGACAACAATAGGAACAATTCTCAACAACTATGGAAACATTTAAAACAATTATTACCAAGTAAAACAAACAATACGTTATATGTTGAAATCGATAATGAAATAATCCGGGATGATCACCATATTGCCCGCTGTTTCAATCTATACTTTGTTGATAGTATAAAACAAATAATTGATTCTATAGTTCCAAAACATAACCATGATTATGTGATGAAATTTATACCGAAATTGTTGAAAATGGATACCTTCGAAAAAATAGATATTGCAGGTTTGAAAACTATTGTGAGAAATCTGAAAAACACTGGTAGTTGTGAAGATGATATAACTGTTAAGATTTTAAAAGATGCTTTTGACATTTCTGGAAATAGATTTTTAGATTTGATAAACACATCACTGACTCATGGAATCTTTCCAAATGAATGGAAATGTTCATTGATAATACCAGTGCCTAAAATTTGTAACACTGTCAAATTGGAGGAATTTCGACCTATAAACATTCTTCCACCATACGAAAAAATTCTAGAACTAGTTGTTAAAAATCAGGTTCTAGAATTATGCGAAAAACATTCAGTTATTTCTGACTTACAATCAGGTTTCAAGAGAAATTCCTCCTGTGAGACAGCACTGTTGAGCATATGCGAGGAATGGTATAGAGCTATCGATAAAGGAGAGGTAGTGATTGTAGTATTATTGGACATCAAAAGAGGGTTCGAAACTTTATGTAGATCATTGCTGTTGAAAAAACTTAATAAAATTGGTTTTGAAGGTTTAGTGAACAAATGGTTCAATTCTTATTTACAATCGCGATCTCAAAAAGTTAAATTCAATGGTGTTATTTCGGACAGCATTGGAGTTGATTTTGGCGTACCTCAGGGTACGGTCTTAGGTCCACTACTATTCTCCTTATACATCAATGATATTGTTTTGCATGTGAAAAAATGCTCTATACGATTGTTCGCAGATGATACTATGATTTTTATTAGTGGTAAAAATATCCAGACCATGACAGAATGGATCAATAGAGACTTGGCAGCAATAAATGAATGGCTAAGCGATAACAGTTTATCGCTAAAAAGTCTAAATTTATAGTTTTTGGTACAAGTAGAATTCTTAAGGTAGTTAGTAATGAAAATATAAGTATTAAAATTGAAAATTAGAACATTGAGAGGGTAAAACTTGTTAAATACTTAGGCGTTATGTTAGATGAGAAATTGAGTTTCAATGATCATGTCGACTTGATATCGTCTAAAATCTCCAAGAAAATCAATTTTCTCAAAAGAATTGGGAAAAATCTGACCACATATATGAAGTTATTGCTCTTTAAGTCCATAATTATGCCACACTTTGAATATTGTTCCACTTTGTTATTGGGATTGAGTAAAGAAAAAACTCAACAGTTACAAAAGTTACAAAATAGAGCTATGCGAACAATTTTGAAATGTTATAGATATACCCCAATTCAAAGCATGCTAAATTGTTTAGAATTGATGTCAGTCAAACAAAGAATACTTTTTGCTACATATATATTTATATTCAAAGTTAAAAACAAATTGTTCCCATATAAAGTAATGAAAAATGTAACATGTGTCAGTGATGTGCACAGTCATAATACAAGAAATGCTGACAATTTCTACATGCAAGTTTCTAAGCATTCTAAACATAGGAATAGTATATTTTATGAAGGATTATAGCTCCATAAAAACAATTAGAGACCTTAAGGTATTCAAGTATAAATTAGCTAAGTTCGTTTCAAACATAAAATTGTAAATAATATACTTTGAACCTGAATGTATGTATGATTTTGTAATAGCTAATGCTAAAATAAATATTATTATTATCATCTGAAGTTATTCATTTACGGTGTGAATCGAACAGTTTTAATAATTTGCAACAATGAAGAAATTTTGATATGACAACAATGAGTAATTCTGAATACACTCCACATCTCCCCTCTCATCCATTCCTAATTGTCCTTACAACTACCAAACTAAGATCTCTCATTTTGTAAATCAATAAAAATACAATTTCGAATGTTTTTGGTACATTGAGGTATTTTACATCCTACATGCATTTTGTTCTGAATCTGGAAAGGATGTGGTGCTTAAAAAACCATCATAGGAACAAATTTTCACTCACATTGCACATTTATTATATATATGCCTATTATATAATGAATATATATTTTATATACAAAAATATCAAGGTGAGAATAAGACAGTATGATTTAGTAAAAATGTCAATATTTTTAGAGACATCAGTACTTGAAATGTATACGACTGAAACTCCAACTTTTAGAAATACAGTTTATGTTGCGTCTCCTTCATTTCTGATCAGTTGTTTACCTGAAGAAAATAATAATATGGATAACAATGGCTAATTGTGTTGTATTAAACCTTGAGAATCACGTTCCATTATTATTATCTCTTGAGGAACTATTTATATGCACAAAATTACTTACCTCAAGTCGTAATGTGATAGTTACATCGAAATAATACAAGTTTTTATTCATCGATAGCGGAACGTTCGCAGTTTGAATCGTGGAAAATTGTTATCTTGTTAACATAAGTCTGTAAATTTTTGTCAGTCACCATTCTGATATAGGTAATACTCAGATTTGAAGTGTTTACGTTAGACGTAAAACGTTTTATCAATCATTGAACGGATATGACTAATATGTGTTTTTGTCTTATTAGGCTTCACTTTTAAGAAGGAGGTAGTTATATTGGCAATAGATAGTCTGTATAATTTTGTGAGGTAGTTATTCAGGGTGGGTAGGTATTTTATATTATCTATGAAAGTATTACATTTATTTTGAAATCGTCTATATAATTAAATTAGAATCCTTGTAAAAAAATTTTATTATATCATTAATGAAAGTAGAAAACATAAATAAATATAGATACATGTTGTGAAATAGGAAAATAAGAAAACTACTAACTAAATTATATCCAAGAAGAGAAAATTTATTATTATAGTCAAGAAATAAAAACAACTAATAGAAAAAAATGAGAAAGTAAGCTTGTATTCCAGATGACATCTAAACGAATGGAATAATAAAGAAATTTAATTCGAAAATTGCAGAGTTTCGATAGTTTCGAATCCGATGCTTATTTTGAACTCTGAGGGTAAATCGCCAATAATAATTATTGACTTAATGGCTGTATTATTGATAAGTGTTGACTTATAATAGAAAAAAAAAAGATTATCGCGTTCTGTGTCAAAAAAGAAAATAAGTTTTTGGCCCCTCTCGCAAATATATCTTACTAAAAGATTATAATGTTATCGAAATTGTAATCACAGTTGAAATTCGTTCATAATAAAAATTAACTTCTGAGTGTTTGAAATGTTTCAGCAATTTAATCGTAGTCTTATAGAATATAAATTAATTATCTGAAAATTTCAGTAGATATTTTTAAGCAAATTAATGGGCAGAGCTATAATTACTCAAAAATCTGAATATGTGCAAATATCATTAATTCGAAGTGTCAATGTTCATCCTTCGATCTTACAACACCATTACTTTGTCAAGTTAATTCAGCATTGCAGTTTTTTTTCTTTTAAAAGCACAAATTTATATAATCTGGTTTATTGTTGCTTTTCTGCTATTGCAACTTCTCAAACGTTCATGTTCTCGAGATCTCCATCTCGTTTGAAAATCGCAAATTGCAATTGCAGTCGAAATTCTTTCCTAACATTTTAAAATAAATTTAATAAATATCAAATTTTGAATGTTCTTGAGGCTACAAATCATATATCTAGCAATCAAAATCTATTGTAGTGGAATTGTATCAAATGTATCAACAATTTCCTCATTTTTTTTGAATTTCAGGATCAATAGAGATTTGTATAATTTTGATATTGCTAGAGTAATGATTCCTATCTTCTTTCTGAATGCTTGTTCATTTCACTCATATGGTTGTTTATGTAAACATAGTTCTGATACGATTTTATTGGTCCAATGGAAAGTAATTCTCCGATATTTCGCAATAATATTCTTTATACGGAGACAAGTTTGATTTGATTCAGTAAATAATTTCCTTAAAAGTCTCACGAGTACAAGATTGTGGGTATTTCTTTTTTTGCCTTTTCAATGAACAGGTTTTCAATCGGAATATGGCCTAAAGCAACGGCAATTAAAAGAATCTCCATATCTCTAGCAGTTTTTTTCTCGGTCGAGGTCACTAAACTCTGTACGAATAGGGAACAAATGAATGGATTTGAAATTCTCACCTCCAATTACAGGCAAAAGGATGTGAAATTTCAGAACGACAGAAACAGTTGTTTGTTGAATAAACACAGTTAACTTTTCGTGAATTATTTATCGGAAAAAATCCGTTGAAGTATTGAAAAAAGTTAGTATTAAATTGAAAATTATTAGGTATAACTTGAAAAAGTTGGGATTAAATACGCGTATATGACCAAAAATAATTTAAAATATTTAATTAAATGAATAATCTTGATAAGTTCCCTTTCTATTGGTTGTTATCTACGTTATGTTATTTAATCTGAAATATCTTAAAATATCACACACATAATTTTCATTCATTGTATTACATCACATTGATGAATCAAAAATGGCTCCACAAAGGATACAATTGCACTGTTTGATAACACACAACAGAACATACTTACCATAATTAAGAGATTATTTCGGAAGCCTGAGGATAACTAGAAAATAAGTTGAGTAGTGACAGCTGTTTTTATCCGTTGCTTGTTTGGTAAATTGGTTTATATCTTTTTATTTCGATTGGTCTTTGTTTCAATAGATCATTAGTGTAATGTGAATTGCATGTTTTTTTCGGGAAACTACTTTTATGCTCGGCAATTCCTATGTGAAAATTGCGATAGGTTCTACGAATGAAAACCTTATTTTTCAACTTCTACAATATACATATATGATCCTGATTTTTCCGATTAAAAAATTTCAATTTTAATGAAAACCATTTAAACATTTAATAGTGTTGGTGTTTACTTGTTGTAAATCCATTATAATTGAATATAAACTTAAATTGAAACACTTGAACTTATGATTTACACTTTATTGACTACATACCATGACCCGTTTCGTCGTTACAAACGACTTCTTCAGATGCTTACTGAATTATTCTGTAAGCATCTGAAGAAGTGGTTTCAGTCGTAACGACGAAACGCGTCATGCTATGTAGTCAATAAAGTGTAAATCATAAGTTCAAGTGTTTGAATTTAAGTTTATATTTAAAAACCATTTAGCTCAGTTTCATTGTTTAATTTTATTGTTGAGCTCAACTTAGACTCAAAACTCAGTTTGATTTTTGAGAATGGGTAACACCCCAAAAAAATTGTCAAGCGTCGATATAATTCTGTACACAAGTGTTTCTTATTCAATATATTGAAGCATGTTTTCAACGAATACGTAATATTCAACGAATTCAATCAACTTTATTATGAATTTTACTAGGTTAAGAAGTGTGTGAAATTTTACAAAGTTTATGTGTCAATAAATTTATCGTAAGATAACTTTAGAGATCTTCTATGAGTAGGCTTTTTGTTGCTAGACAGAACTATGTTTAATTCCATAAGCTATTATGAACGAATTCCTATTTCACCAAAGCAATTTCCTATTTCAATGAACAATTCTGAAATTGAAAATATGCTATATTATTCAAATTTCAGTTATTATAAAAATGAATAATAAAAACAATTGAGTCGAAGAATAACATGAAACGAATAATCTCGTGGTGATTTCTGAATTAGAGTTATTGTCAGAAAATTGTTCATATAATCAATGAATTAATGACGTCAATTTACTACCTCAAAATTTTAAAGGCCATACCCAGATCATTGCAGAGAGTGCAGCTGAATCAATGAAGAATGTACTAATCGTTGTCCAGATCAGGACAAACTGTTCGTCGCGACGGCATGACGCGTTGTGACATTTTCCTTGGGGGTCGGGGTACCGAGATGACGCGACAGGGTTCAGTGAGCGCCGCCAGAAACCCTCTGTAGTCGTCTGAACCATCGACCCTTTCAACAGAGGAAGAAGAACAAATTATAGAATTAGAAATACAGCCTGAAGCCACAAGAACATACCTGTACGACATGTACAAACTCTTTGAATTTTGGAGCTCAGTTTCTCATAAATATCATGTCACCAACACTGCTGCCTTATAAATTTTTGGCATTTACAACTTCGTTCTTGTTCCTAACCTGCTCTTCTTCAGTCAGTAATGAAGAACGAGTTCAGGTCAAAAAAATTTCACAACAAGAGCTACGGTTTCAGAAGCTTTGCTCAGTAGAGCAAGCACATTCTTCATATTAGCCAGCCAGTTACATAAACTTCTTTTTTATGCTTATGTCTTGATTGCGTTCTCATTTTTTGATAAAAATTATAAATGCCTTGATAAAGTTTTTGATAACCTGTTATTAGGCTAGAATGCACTGAAATTGGTGATAATTTTTGGGGGATATTTTTGACGGATTATGTGAACAAATTTCAAAGTTTTCCAAGGGTGTTAAAGTGCAAATAAGTTCGGGATGCCCTGGACTATATGATAGAAATCTTTTAATCATTCTAGATGATTAATTCACATAATATTTCATTTCAAACCTCATATAGAAATAGATATTCAGCTGAAAGCTTCATTTGAGATGTTAGGTAGATGACAAGCCAAGATGTCACAGGTGAAACCAGTTATGGAAAGAAATTTCTTCAGCTGAAATGAGAATGCATTTGTCACATTCACTGCAATCACTTTCTCGTACGCATACTCTCACATGCTCGCCTACCGTAAGTTCATCGCCTTATACTTACAAGTGCTATTTTTCAGTTTCCTTTTACATCTGTCTTGATAATTATTTAACAGTAAACTCTTCGATAAACAATTAGTGGGTTAATGATCATACGGTATTTATAATCTCTTCTTTGTTATTGAAGGCAGAAGAACAATGATAATTTCGAACTCGATGAAACCTAATCAGTAGAATTCAAAACATGATATAATTGTCACGTACTTGTAATAAATAATTCAAATCGCACAAATTATTTGTCATAGAAAACTGAGGACAATGTATTGAAATTTTGCTATATAAATTTTTTAAATTACTTCAAAAGGCTTTTGAAGTTTTCACTTAGGGCAACATATACATAGTCATTTTACTGACCAAAATCATAGCCAATATTGCAGATCTAACTTGGGAATCGAACCCAGCATTTCTGTTTCACATACATTAATTTAATCTTTTATATGTAGATACGAGTTAACGAAACACAATTCTGAGATGAGAAGTTCGTAAAATGGTAGAGAATTACTGTCAAGGAAATCCATCATTGATTAAACAAACTACATTACATAATTCATACACAAAAATTTGTTATTATCGAATTATTAAACTAAAAAACTCTGAAATATGTTATGACAGAGTTGGTCAAATTTATATAATCACAAACAAAATTTCATGTTTTCCAATTTTTTTTATCTTTTCATGGAGAAAAAATTGGATGTTCTCAAAATGGATTCGATAAAGCAGAGGTGTTTTTTATGATTTGAATTAATGAGACCCCATGAAAACCAGTTGACAGTATGTTCGAAAACTGAAATTATTGTCTAATAATGTTCACATTGAATTGATTCCCAAAGTTCAAGAATAAATTAAGGTTTTTCAAGCCATATCAGTAATCTTATCAGAAGACACAGTTTTTTGTCTTTTTCATTGTGTAGTGGGGAAGTGAAGATCTCTCCCTAGGAAGATCTGTGTTCGAATCTCGGCTAAGGCCTGAAAGATTGTATTTGCAAGAGTGATGTGTGTAAGTCGTAAATATATATATATATATATATATATATATATATATATATATATATATATATATATATTTACATCTTGCAGCAATTTTGCGTCCTTTCATAAGCGAACCATTTTGCGTCCACGAGATTTAATAGTGTTAGAAAAAAAACATAAGAATATATTGGTTAAGAATTTGAAAACTAGGTCACCTGTATACTTTTTTTTTTTTAAATCAGTAAAAAGACATATACACTTTTTTCCAATTTCAGCATTATTTTGCGTCTTTACATATTACTCACCATTTTGATTCCACCCTTGTATACTGCATGTACAATTATAGCACTATTTTACGTCCTCGGGAAATATTCCTTTCATTTACATTACTTTTTTACGTCCAACCTTGTTGCCAGATTTATGCTTAAATACGCAAACTCAAAGGTTGTGATTAATTGAAAAATGTCCGAAGAGAATAAAACTACCGAGTCACAACATTTTGTCATAACAGATATAAAAAAGATATGTATTAGGTTGACCATGGATGTTATGATTACTCTTCTTGATTTAAGAAGAGAAGGGTTTATTAAACTCACTTTTCGAAAAACACAATGACGATTGTTTCGACACGCCTAATTATCATTAGAAAGTATTTAAAACTGAAACTATATACAGTCGACTCTCGCTATCACGAAATTCCACGGGACTGCCATTTTTGTTCGTGTTACGTATAGTTCGTCTTAGGCATAGTTCGAGATATAGAGGTGAACCAAATGAAAATTCGTGTTACAGAGGTAAAGAAAAATGTACTGCATGTAGTTTATTCCCTACATCTTCTACAAATCTATCTTATTAAAAATATGTACATATGTACTTAAATTATACATAATTAAAAAAACAGTAAACATAATAATAAATATCGTGTAAAACAGAGTAAAAAGTACCGTCCATATTACTGCAATCCCACTAGTAATTGAAAAAGTCCGTTATCTTCTTCTGTTTAAAACTGTTAGCAACACGTTTGTCAATCATATTCTCGAATGAAACAATTGAAGAAAACACACTGTCTGGCACATCTCTGGTTTTTTCTAAAAACATACTTGGAGTACGTACTGTAGCTCTGGCTTCTTTAGATGTGACGTCTGCTGGCTCTTCCTCCTCGTGATCTTCGTCAGAAGGAGCGTCTTCATCGTTGGTTAAGGAATCCAAAATATCGTCATCAGTCATTGTGCCGGTTACCGCTACCCCTTCGTCGACAAGGGCAAATTCTTCAAATCTTAGTGGATTTTCAGATGGCAGCTGCCTTGTCACCTCATTCCACTCCGCCTCTATGTTGACGTTTGGCGGCTCCACTTCAGTTTCCACCTCTGGTTCCGGGTCAGGTTCCACTTGTGGTTCGACTTATGTTTCAGTTGGATTTTTTCCCTCTTGAAATCCACATGACTTGAAGCGACATGTTGCAACCTGAACGCCGGGATTTCGTGTTAAACAGTCCATTCTTAGAACATCGTGATACAGAGGTAAAGCGCAAATCAAATTCGTCTTATCTACTGAACTTCGAGCTACAGAAGTAATTTTTGTGTCTCTTCGCGTTATAGAGGTTAAATATAACTGGAAAATTAGTTCGTGTTACGTATGGTAATTTCTTCGTGTTAGACAGGTTTTTCCAAGGGGATTGAAAATAATTCTTGATATCGAGGATTTCGAGTTATAGAGGTTCGTGTTAGCAAGAGTCGACTGTATATATAATATTATTCCAAAATGCTCATTATATCAGAGTTGATCATTTACTACATATAAATATCGAACAGACAAAAAGTTTTTAGGGGAAATCTAGACAAGTATTATTATAAATTTATATTATTATAATCTGTAACAATGTGTTATGTAATATAAAATTAAATTCTTTTTATGGTGACTACCTAGAAAGCGGAATTCATGGGGAATATAAAAAAGTATATTCATAAAACATTTTTACTCACATCACTATTTCTTCGAATAAAGATTATGTACAAAGACTTTTATTTTTTGCCAATTTTTGTTTTTCAATACATCGGGATATAAATTCTTCAATTCCTCACACTCAATTTTTTTGGGGGTTTATGCTCATCAATGTGTTTTGAAAAAAATATTTTTACACATTTTTTTTGTTCGTCAGACCATGGTATCAGAGTTCGTTTCTTCTTACGCATGTTAGAAGTTGAAGCTTGTTCAATATTTTCGACATTCTCTGAATTATTCAATATTTTTCGCTCGATAATATCTTCCTCAATGTCATCATCACTTAATTCTTCATTATTCAGTAAGTTTTTCTTTTTTTGTTCCAAATCTATTGGAATGTCATCCAAAGTTTTCCCTTTGTGTTCACCAGCTTCACCTTTCTCCATCAGCATTAGTAATTTTGAAATTTTAACAGTATGATAGATATCGTCAGGAAGTCTGTATGAACTTTTATGTACACCCGGAGTATGGCCCATAAATGTCGATAGTTGTTCTATTTCATTTTCGTTTAAGCTAAATAATTGCGTTAATGTTGCCAAGTGTTTTCTCAACCTTGTGCATGTTATGGCTCTCGGATTCTTCGCACCACACGTTGTTGCATATTTAGTAACAATTTTATAGCCACATATGGGATTCATAGATCCTGATCTTCCAAATAAATATGGATTGTTGTCGTTTAGAAATTTTGTCTATACTTAAGAAGTTCGTTAATATGATTCTGAATTTCGGTGTTAAACATAACAGGAACACCTCGTCCTCGTTTACCTCTAATTACAACCCGTTTCATATTCTTCAGTAGTATTTTTTCCGTTTCAGTTAGTACTTCGCTAAATTCTTCGTATGTTTCACTTCCTTTTTCCGTACTTTCGTACGTATGCACCAACATACGTTGTAGCTCCCCCGGTCTTTTCCTATTGAGTAATATAACACGACAAAATATGGTTTCTAATAAGGTGTTATATGCAGCCAAATTGTCAGCATTAATTTCTAGAAGTTCTAAAGCTTCTCCTGCTTCCTGAATCAAATACTCTTTTAACAGTTTCAGATCGCTGGCAAGGGGTACAATGGTTATTTTGTTGAATTTTTCAATATTCAGATCGCCACCTGCTCGACTTGATATGTCAAATCGCCAGTTTGATTCAAACAAATTTTTGATCGTCTTCAAATTTGCCTCATAATTTGCCGACTCAATTGATGGATCTGTTTTCGTCACCATATGTAACGCAATGTCACAGCATTGCTTCAAAGATGTGGAAATATTCAGTGCAAAGGTAGGGCATAAAAATAAATCTTTGTTGTTATCATATTTAGCAACTGCTTTTGCTGCTTCAACAAAGTGGTCATAGTATTTCGGTTTCAGTGCTTCGAACAAGTTTCTCACATCAGGCTCTATTTTCTTTACTTCTACTAGGATTCTAGCGAGTTCTCTCATTTTTCGACTTGTAACGTTTACGAAATGTTTTTCCCGGTGAATCTTCAGATATCTTGAGCCAAAGGCGCAGATGAGGAAGTCTTGTTTGGCTTCCAGCGAAATTTTATCTGCTCTCATTCTACTGAAAACTTCTTCCTTTAAACGGGGATCCGTTTTTTAGAACTTTTGATCAGAAAATTTTGTCCCATGGCTTGCGAATTTTTATTAGAATCAGTTTTCAGACAAATTTTCCGATGTCGATATAGGAACTTTGCTCTGTAGAAACCTAGACAGTTTGTGCATGGTAAAAAAGTTTGATTTGGTAGTTGACCTTGTTTTAATGGCTCCACGCAGTTTTCGGAATTTTTTATGAAATTTCCCTTTTTCTTCAGAACTGCTAATAAATTTCTCCTTTCTTTTTTTTTTCTCCTTCGAAAGAATTTGTTGTACTTCAGGTTCACAGGAATGATTTCTTCTCATATGCCTTGCAAAGTTATGGACATCTTGTTCACAGAAATAGCACATGTCTCTTTTCCTTTTATATATTCGATTTAATTTTGAGTTAGTAGTTCTTGCAATGTTGTCATTTGCATGATTTTTTGTATCGGTAGCATCTTCAACATATTGTACCTTAGATAGCTCACCTGAGGTTGAGAAGTCTTAAGATAACCAGGTAAAAATAGAAATAATAAAAGACAACTTATCACATTTTCTCATATATTGAAGAAATATGCTGGGCTCGTTTCAAAGTACTACTTCATCGGATGCTAAGTTAACTTAGCATCCGACGAAGAAGTAGTACTTGCTAGTAGAAATGCGCATCATGGGTATTTCTTCAATATATTAGATGTTATAAATATTGTTTTATTATTATAATTAGCAATTTTCTCAGTATAGGCCTCATCATTTAATAAAATTATAAATTAAATGAGGGTGGTCAATTCCATCCATTATCGTTCAATTCAAATATGAATGTTGAATGTGAAAGAGTAAATCAAATCAATTTGGTAGTTTGGCAAGTAAAATCGCGTGATAATAAAGAACCAATTCGATAATTCCTAGTGGTTTTAAATAATCCATGTTTTTTCTTTTCGGTTATTTGAACGTAGTTTGGACATAGATATTATTTCTCCCATTGAATCACGAAAATCATAAATGTCCGCTATGTATACACAACTGCAGTACCCTAATCATTTTGAAAGAGTTGAATAAGATTTAAGGAACCGACAAAAACAACGTAATTATTTTTATAATATTTTTTCATATATTGAACGAATACGTATGACCCGTTTTTCATACTACTTCTTCGTCGGATGCTAATTTAACAATGACGAGGAAGTAGTAGGTACCCCGAAACGCGCGTCATGCGTGTTTGTTCAGTACAATGAGAAAAATTTTCTTCATGTATCGACTTCATCAATCATCCATGTAAAAAACCTGTAGTTCCTTGATTCATATAGATTATTAGAATCAGAACAAAAATTAAACTTAGAATATTTGAGAGGTAGGTGAACAAAGTTTCCGTACGATAATAATTGTTTGGAAGATATAGGTACAAGAAAACCTTTTTATCTAAAATATCCAGATAAAGCCACTAATTAAGGGGATTATTATGTTGCCTGTGTTCTAAAACATATTTCGAAAGAATAATGTGTCAACATAATCAGGGTAGAAAGATATTTTATACAGAGTATGCACGCCATTTGCCTGAGCGTGGGAAAACTATATTTTCCTTATGTTTTCTACCTTCGGTAAACATTTTCAGTACCTACCGGATTAATTCAGAAAATATTAAATATAATTATAATATAATGGAATTGATAGCTCACATTTGTTCACATAGTATCAACAGAAAATGATGTGAGTACACCAATTTCGAGTTTTTATAATCCGGATAGTCCAGTGCTTCTTCGTTCAACTTTATTCAGCAGTCTCAGGAAATTATGAATATTTCATTCGAAAAAGCATGTAGATAATTTTTGAAAAAAATTAAGTTCGTGCTGGTAAAACTTGCAAAAGGTTTATCGAATAAAAATTGAGATTTGGTTTTCGCAAGTATCTCAAAAAAACTAGTGAGATTTTAGAAATCAGAAAAAAGATTCAGAACGAGGAGAAAACTGCCTGAAAAATATTCAAACTCCCGGAACTTTAGGACCAATATTTTTGATTATCAAATCATATTACATATGAAAAATAAGAAATTAAATTCAGGCAATTACTAGATAGATGAAGAAACAATATTCCTCAGGCAAAAAATTTTTATTGAAATTTTTCAATTAGTTAGACAATAGTTAATTAACAATTTTTTACTGCTTAAGCATGAAAATTGCAACAGTGATAATTGATATACACAAAGTTACAATAATAAAAGGCAATGTCTAATTTTCACCTATATGAACATAAAAACTTCCTAACGCGTTTCGCTAGTACTGTAACTTTTTCAAAGAAGTGGAAGTTATAATTTGTCTTTTATTATTATAAATGTATTCAATTACACATTACTATACTACTGCAACAGGAATGAATATGCGAAGACGACTACGAGTATCCTTATTGCAATGTTGCCAAACAAATTCTGCCACAGGAAGCAAAATAATGCTGCTAATAAAAGTAAATATACACGTGGGTATACTCAATGGAACGACTAGTGGCAAACAGCTGAACTAATTTCTTGATATACATTTCATAAACAGCATTAACTTGCGTCCACCAAATTCTTCACTACGCTCATTTGGCGGGAAATAGAGATTAATGCTTCATTACATTGGAGCGGCAATATCAAAAGAAAGAGAAACACATTTGTTTGCTGTTGGTTATCGCTTTAATTTGGCGGGAATCTAGGAAAACTATTTTGCGTCCGATATACGGTAGCAAAATAGTCGCGGACGCAAAATGATATGTGCCGAGTCATAATATGGAAGCAATATAATGCTATGGATGTATATATATATATATATATATATATATATATATATATATATATATATATATATATATATATATATATATATATATATATATATATATATATATATATATATATATATATATATATATATATATATATATATATATATATATATATATATATATATATATATATATATATATATATATATATATATATATATATATATATATATATATATATATATATAATAAAGAACTAAAAAAGTTACAACACACTGGTTGGTAATAGTTGGTATTATTCCGTCGATGGGAGGGCGTCGCAAAGAACTAATTAAGTCCCGATGGCGTTACAATAAAAATTACTTAGATAATGTCATATCTTTTTTCCTAATTTCACTAATTGGCTCTTTGTTTTTGATTGTAGTTTCTTCATTGTATGAAGTAAAAAAGATTATTCTTCAATCTGAAACTAAAGAAATTTCAAATAGGAACGCATTACAGGCAAGAGTTCGTTAAATACTTAGTGACAAGAACGTTATTAACATTATACGATCAACTCTTTCTCCAGCCTGTTTGATAAATATATCATTATATAGATATAAAATGACTAACATTCTAAGTCTACTTGTTTTTAAAACAATTACTTCGCACCATTCATTTATGGTATCAAGAATATAAACAAAGTAAAAGCATCCAACATAAACCCAACAGAGAATTTCCTTTCATTTGACTAACTAGTGGTACCATTAATTCAAAACACGTTGTGTGAGTATCATTAAAGTTCCCATCAAAGATGTTAACTGGTTCACACCTCAATAAACAATCAATAATAATAATAATTTAGTAATGACACAATCATATCTTCGGCTGTTATCGTAATTAGGTGATAATTACGATAATATTCATGTCATGTTTTCCATTGAAGTAAGAAATGTCTTCCTATATTTTTTTAGCAAATATAACAAACAACAAAAAAGTTAAAAAACAAATAACAAAGATATATCTCATTTTTAAAGCTTGAAGAGCAACAACGAATTGGGCATAACATTTAGGATAGGAAAAATATCCAAAATATGCTTTATGCTGGAAAATCAAAATGCTTAGTTTTAACGATCTGTAATACCTGTTATATGATTAAAACAATTCCCTTTTTAGAAATATACGTTGTGAATAAAAATCATTGTTATTGGAACTGACGTTTAAGTCCCGCTTTCATACATAATTGATATCTGGCAACGTTCCAAATGTAAGAATGCTAGTGTTCCAAACCATTCGCAGACTTTGTTCTTGGCATCTTTTAATTATAAGACAAACATATATTGAAAACGTTACTAACGAATCATTAATATCTTCACGACTGGGTACAATGTTCTTTCTTTGTAATGAATTAAGTTTGATTGTGATGAATACGAGTGTCATGTTTTTATCCCGAGGATAATTTTATGAACCATCTCAAGTTGTTTGACATATGCACTTGTCTTGAGTGATTTTCAGCGACTCGGATATATTCCTCTTACATACAGATTCAAATATGGGATGTATAAAACAGATATTTTAATTTATGTATGAAGTGTAATATTTAATTTGCATTAAATTCAATGGAAGTTTAATTTAATGAAAGCATTTGATCAAATGAATCATAAAGTTATGTTGCACAAACTGAAAGCCAAGTCAGATTTCTCCAAAGATCTAGTTTCCCTAATTCAGTCTTATTTAAGTAATCGTACACAGTTTGTATAATTTGAAGGTCATAAGTCATATGTATATACAGCCGTTCGGGGGTACCACAAGACTCTGATTAAGGCCCACTCTTGTTTCTTCTTTTTGTTAAAGATCTAATGGACTGTCTATCAGTTCATAGTCTCATGTATGTTGATGATTTAAAAATATATCGCAAAATCGAAACTGCATAAGCTTACAGGATGGCCTCACCGCCGTTTCTGCTTGGTGTTATCACAATAAACTCAATATTAATGTAACTAAATGTCACATACACTAAAAAGAAACGGCCTATACATTTTGTCTACATAATTAACGAAACCATTATGTCCAGGGTCTCCAAAATTCGAGGCCGAGATATTCATTCGGTATAATATAGGTATAAAATTCACTTTTGCACCACATATAAATAAAACAATTTCAACAGCATTCAAATTCTATGGATTTATTGTGCGTAATGCTGGACACATTCGAATACAAAAACACTTATACAATTATTGAATGCGCTTTTAAACAGTAAATTAGATTTCGGATGTATGATTTGGCATCCCATTTACAATTCTCATAAAAATCATTTAGAGTCGATAGATAGAAGATTTCCCAAATATCTAATATGGAATGTCCGGCCGAATATTAGACGTCTGGCCGGACGTTTATCCGGCCAGAGGATATAGCCAAACTAATCTGATTAACAGGTTTGGAGCTAAATCACTCGAAGTTGGCAGAGACTTGTTGTCTCTGAAGTTTCTGTATAACCTCTTACATGGTTATATGGACTGTCCTTTCCTTATTGGCCCTATTCATTTTCATGTTCCTAGACAATGTTCACGTTGAAATCAATTTTTTTATTGGGTACTCCGAAAACTAATGCCCTCGTACAATCACCCATTAGATATATGTGTTCGCTATTCGAGGATATTGTCTGACAAATGCGATATCAACAGTGACTCATTTTCTTTCATTAGTTGGGTTTATTTGACTCTTTTCATGTGTAGTGAATTCTGAAGTAAGCCATAATCTCATTGTCTATTATTTATTATAATTACTTTTTTATTAATTATATCAATTTAATTAAACACTTTGCTTAATATTTCACGATTATAATCGTGAAACATTAACCAAGTGTTTAATTTAATTAATATTAATTATGTTTCAACAAGAGTTAAGCGAGAATTCAATCTCAGTGACTTTTTTTATTGAATCATTTTTTAAACGTTGTATTATATCATCAGGTTCTATATATTTTTTGAATATTTGCTGTACCTACAGGTAAACCTGTAGGAAAATAAAGACTTATTATTATTATCATAATCTACTTGTCAAAGTGGAGAACTATTGAAAACCATGAAAGCGAAGAATAGTGGAATAATGAACATGGTTTTTTTATATATTTTATATTAATACACAAAGTTTCACAAACATTTGTAATAGGATTTTTTATGGTTCTGACCCATTGTTCTACTAACTATATCATAATTCAGTAATCAACAGTTGGCACAGATAAGAGTATTGGTTTGTTTCACCCATAATATATCTTTGTTCCTTTATTAATTTTGAGTGATTTTTTACAGTTCGTCACAGCAGATTTTGACATTCCTATTTCGATCTTTTCTTTCTATAATGAGGTTTTGAGTTTGATATTTTAGCATTTCACTTTGAAAAGAACGAACAACTACTTGCAACTGCTGAAAAAAAGAATTACCTCCCAAGTTTTTCCATATAATAATAGATGTCGAAAAAAAGACAAAACTCTTTTTGCAATCGATTTTATTTATCGTTTTCATGTTTTAAATCACGAACTAACTTAAATTTATCTTCTCTTAGTGCAATATTGCTAATGGTGCTTGTTTATGCGCATTTGTGGTTATTTCATTTGCGGTTAGGTAATGTGCAATACATAAATTTTCCAATTGGTATAAACTACATCAAATTCTCAAATCTGTGATAAAAACAGCAGACAACTTTCGTCAATGAGCGACTTTTAATTTATATCCTCCTGGATTCAAGTTATTTTTATACGAAAATATTCGGCGTTTTATTTCAAATTAGATTGGAACATCGTCGCCAGTTTTTTTTTTGACAATTTATTTTGAAATTGATTTACTTCACTTTTGTATTCAGAATTGTATTGTTAACTTTCATTAATAAACGTTTAACAAATGAGTTTCAGACTCGTTTTACGCATATTTGCTTTACTTTCGTTATATCAAGAACATATGACATACCTACGAGGTCTGTTCAAAAGAAAATGTGAATTCTGAATTACCGCGGACTGTACAAATACGATTAACGAAACTCTCATATGTTGACATTATTAGCTATTTTGAATTAGTAGTTTTTGAGAACTGAAAAGGTTAGCATCTTTTGTGAGTTCTACGATTTTTTACTTTTGGAAGAAATCGATCAACGAATCTATATTAAATTTTGCGTTTAAAATTCAATAAGGTGCTCCAATGTACCTACTCAAAATTTAGACTTTGGCATTCGAAGATTCTACTTTATCTCAAAAGTGTTTATAAGTGGTATAAGCGCTTTGCAGAAGGCCTAGAAGGTGTTGATGACGAGGACCTGGAGTTGAAACCACGCCAAGAAACGAAGAAAACATCGAAACAGTGAAGAAAATGGTTTTGGAAAGGCGCCGATTCACTATTAGGGAAGTTTCAGAGGATGTTGCTGTATCAATAGGCTCATGCCATGCAATTTTCTCAGAAGTTTTTAGCATGAAACTTGTGACAACAAAGTTTGTTCCGAAATTGCTGAATTTTGAGCAAAAGTAATGTCGCATGAGTATCGCCCAGGAGTTGTTGAATGACTCCAACGATGATCCAGATTTGCTCAATAAGGTCATAAATGGTGACGAAACGTGCATATATGGTTGTGACCTCGAAACCAAGGCACAATCAGGCACCAAGCCAAGACCGAATAAAGCACCCCAAGTTCGATCAAATGTGAATGATTTGCTCACCGTTTTCTTCGATTACAACGGCGTGGTGGACCATGATTTCTTACCAACAGGTCATACGATCAATACAATATCATTAAAATACAAAGGAATATTACAAGGAAGTTATGCAAACTTTTGAGTGAAGCTATATGAGTCAAAATATCGGAATTGTGGAAAAACAAATCATGGATTCTGCATCACGATAATGCACACGCCCACATACCGATGCTTGTTAGTGATTTTTTGGCTAAAAATAACATCGTAATCATGCCTAAACCACCATATTCACCAGATTTGACTTCCTGCGACTTCTTCCTGTTCCTAAAACTGAAGAGACCAATGAAAGGAAAGCGTTTTGCCACAATTGATGAGATAAAGTCGGAATCGAAGAACGAGCTGATGACCATACCTATAAGCGCATTTCAGAAGTGCTTCGAAGAATGGAAGAAGAGCTGGCAATGCCAGCCTGGCATAAGTTAATGGTATGCATATGCATATACCTATGCATATTAAAATCTCAGATATTTAGTCAACCCAGCAGCGTAATTGATCAGAAAGAATTATTTCTCTTACAGTATTTTGATATCAAGTATCAGAAAGTTATAATTAATGATAAATTCTATTCAGATTGAGCTCCAATACTTTCAACTTGAATAAATTAATAATATCATTCTTATTCTTTCATAATCTTATTAAAATCAAGAAGAATCCTCTGCCTTTATGTCCCATATATTTGTATATGGGACTAACTGTTCACCTATTATATCTGAAAAACATATGGTCTTGCTGAGGGAATAATAGTTCTCCTTTCAATTTTTCACCCAATGCCGTGCAGTCATTGTGAATAAATAATCAGGTCTTTTTATTCAAGAAACTTAATTCATGTTTGAATTCTCACAACTTTCGTTACTTGTGACAGTAATAAACAATCGAAATAATAAGAATGAGAATCAGAATACAACATCTAGATTTGCACGCTTGCATTGAACATCTCTAATGTACATTTACTCTAATATTATTAATATTAAAGGCCGATCAAATTAAGTTTGAGTTTGTCCATTTTTGTATATGAGTAATTTTGTTATTCAAAACATTTTTTTGTAAGTTTGAAAAAGCCACCGTGAACGTAAGTTATATTGATTAATAAGAGTGTGTATATCTAGGATAAGTAGAAAAGGTGTTTTCTTTACCAATTCAATTGCATTAACATATTTAACAATTAACAAGATTTAGCTACATTTATCATTGGGTATTCGTCATTGAATATTTTGATATATATTATGTATTATATATATATATATATATATATATATATATATATATATATATATATATATATATATATATATATATATATATATATATATATATAATATATAAGTATATTTTTATACACTAAACATATAATTCGTTATAAAAATAAATAAAAAAAGGCAAAGCAAAAAAAAAACATTTCTAGTATTTTGTACTCTAACTTATACTATATCAATAACTTTCTCCAGATTTACCTATATGACAAATTTGCATTTGATTACCGATTATAAATTGACATTTTCATGTCAAAAGTTTGTTGAAATCCATTCTATTTATTATCATTTTATACTCAAGTTTTGTTACTATTATATATCAACTAGAAAAGAAGAATTTACTCTAAAGATTCGTCATTGTGGTCGAAAACTGGTGAAGGTATTTCCCTATTATTCAATCTATTGATATGCAATCTTCATATAGATGGTGTTTTTTGGCGAACATAATTTGAAATACGCAAGAAACTATAAAAGAAACTATGAAACCATGGCCGGTTCATTGTTTTCATTGAATATAACTGTAATTGAATATATAAAATTTTATACATCATTCTCCTCAATGATTTTTTGTGAGGATTACAGATTTCCCCAACTGTGTATAGTTGGGTAAGTTGAGGAAATTACTGTTGGGTAAATTTTATGCTATATTCGGAATGTAAATGAAATAGTTAATAAACTTTTCTTTCGACGATCTGCTACATTCTCTTCGTAATATGTATATCTCAAACCTAAAAAAAAATTTGCAACCTATACCAATGTATCAAAAAATTCAATGCAATAAATACGAGAAACTGCATGTGGTGCAAAGAAAAGCAAGAGATTTTTCTTCTTCGGACAATGTTCATGAGTTGAGAATTGAAAAGTTCTTTTCAATTTTCAAATGAAAAAAAAAAAAAAAAACTTTTCAAATTTGAAATTTGAAAAGTTCTTGTCCCTCAAAATTATCATCATGTGGCTAAATTATAGAAGATACATCATAAAGTAGGAAGATGCTTGAGATATAATTTTTGATTTAGCTGAATATTATATTGAGCTGAATTTTATATGAAAGAAATTAACCTCATTCCCTAGCATATTTTCACTTAGGATGTGTCGTCATAAAAATATTATATTCCGTCCTCAATTAAAATAACATAATGGTTTCAGTTATGCGTGACTGTATTATTTTTATATGTCATTAGAATGCCATTCTAATACATTCCATTTAGTGTTATATTGGAGCTTTAATACTTTTTTGAAGCAATATAAATAACTCAACCTTCGTTTTTGAAATACCGAATAATATAATTTAATTTTTGCAGAGAACCTGAGGAAGGTTTAACGAGAATTCATTGTGTTTTGCAATGAATATGACGAGTAGACTTCCTCCTCCTTCCCCAATAGGGAAATGTAGCACGTCTAGTATACCAACATTTCAAAGGACCAATTCTGCTTCAAAAATACCAATTAATAATTACGATGGAAGTAGATGGAAAATAAGATTTGAAGATATCGAACAAAAAAGGAAACTATTGCTGACAGAAAATGTTAAATGTAAGTAGTCATCAAAGCCGTACTTGTTTAGATTGGAAACTTTATAATTTTATAAAAGATTTTAGTTAATAATTTTTTTTCAAATAATACTGTTAAAAATATCGAACATGTAGAGTTTTACATGCTAAGTCGTATACTTGCGGATAGATTTTCGTATATATATATATAGCAATTTGCTGATTTGCATCAATTATTGTTTGATCTAGCAGCAGAATGAATAAGTTTAGAATTATTACAGCAGATATTATAAAAAAATTTTTTTAGTAATGAGACATAATGAGGATATTCAAAAGAAGTATACAGACCTTCAAGAAAAGCATGAGCAGCTTGAAACTGAATTATTCGAAAAAAATGAGGAATTTATGAAACTCACGACAGCATCCAAGAATTTGTATCGAGAATATGAAACATTAAAAAACCAGTACGATATAGAAACTGGAGCTATGTCTAGGTAGGTAAACTTGCTTAGAAATTGTATTAATATGTGTAATAAACATGTAACGTTTACCAGAAATAGACAAGAAAGTCAACTGAAAATTAAAAACTTATCAGTTGACGTGAGTAATGTTTCCTGGTGTGTTATTCATTGATGCTCTGGTTTTTAACGCGGTTAGTTGACCAAACGACCAAACCAGACACACAACCAGACATACATATGTTTTAAGATTCACAGAAGAGTTTTTGAGAGAAGTTCATTAGATTGCTATTCGCTTGTTGATTATCACTATTCGCTTGTTGAAAAAATCAATTTAGCTCTCTTTGATCGTTGTTACATACTCTTGCCATTTTCAATATATCTTCTTCGTCCGAATCGTTTAGATAAGGATTTTCCAACTTTCTTCAAACTCGAAATGATATTAATCGAATAATATTACCTATTACGTTTAAATATCGAAGGCTCCTACTCGAAACAAATCTTTTCAACAATAAAAGAAGAAAAACACACTGGTTTCTGGATTTACCGAATTTCATTTTACAATTATTGGTTTTACAGTTATACGAATTTTACATTTCACCATTATGATTGAATCCTCAATTCGAAAAAGTCATTCATTTCATTCTAAGTATGATCCGCCAATCTGAAGAGGAGTCTTGATTTTTGGTAGCCCAATTAGTAATATTTTCATTGATGTAGCACATCTAAAAATCTTTCCCTCCCGGTAGTCACTTTTATGTAATTATTTCTCAGTCATTTTCAATAAACTTTTTTCGTCCGAATCGTTTAGATAAGGATTTTCCAACTTTCTTCCAACTCGAAATGATATTAATCGAATAATATTACCTACAACGTTTAAATATCGAAGGCTCCTACTCGAAACAAATCTTTTCATCAATAAAAGAAGAAAAACACACTGGTTTCTGGATTTACCGAATTTTATTTTACAATTATTGGTTTTACAGTTGTACGAATTGTACCTTTCACCATTATGATTGATTCCTCAATTCGAAAAATTCATTCATTTCAATCTATCTTAGTATGATCCGCCAATCTGAAAAGGAGTGTTGATTTTTGTTGGCCCAATTTGTAATATTTTCATTAATGTAGCTCATCTAAAAATCGGTCCTTCCCGGTAGTCTCTTCTATGTAACTATTTTTAAAGAGCTTAAGACAAAAAAATTAATGCCATTAAAAAAACTATTTCAGCGACGATTTTAATATATAATATTATGTAATGGGTGTTTTTTTTAGAGGTATAGAAATTTAAATTGCAATGAAACAACGGTGGATCATTCGATTGACAAGAATTTTTTTTTATTCGAAAGATAATCTTGTGGCATTACATTTTAAATATGATTTCTGGCATATGACCGCCCCGGTTGGCTCGGATGTGGTCTAATCTGGACGTTAAATTTTCGGTGACAGAAAGTAGTGTAGCGTTGTTAAATCACAAGATCTTGGAGGTCAATTCACAGGTCCAAAACGTGAAAATAGGCGGTCACCGAACATGTCTTTCAATAAATCGATTGTGGCAGATGTTTCGCCGTCTTGTTGTAACCACAGCTCCTGGACATCATGGTTGTTCAATTTAGGAATGAAAAAGTTAGTATTCATGGTTCTATACCGATCACCATTGACTGTAACGTTCTGGCCATCATCGTTTTTGAAGAAGTACGGACCAATGATTCCACCAGCCCATAAAGCGCACCAAACAGTCAGTTTTTCTGGATGTAACGGTGTTTTGACATACACTTGAGAAATATCTTCACTCCAAATGCGGCAGCTTTGTTTATTGACGTAGCCATTCAACCAGAAGTGCGCTTCTGGTAAAATCGACATAGTGCGCGATACGTATTTCGCACAGAACCATTATTTTCGAAATAAAATTGAACTATTTGCAAACGTTGTTCAGGCGTGAGTCTATTCATGATGAATTGCCAAACCAAACTGAGAATAAATGACTTCTCAGCTGTTAAATCGGTCGCCATCTTCAACACTAATGCTAACTCAAAGTTCTATACCTCTAAAAAAAACACCCGTTTTATAACCACATTTTAAATTTAAACAAATATTTGTTATAGCGCATTTATTCAATGTTCTTCTCAGAATTGTATCAAAATATATTTCAATAATTTGATTTGCCTGTGTAGGTTGTCAGCAGTAATATTCATATGCAATATATACATAATACATTTTTAATCAAGCTTTGGCGGTATTGCTCCTATCTTTGTTCAGAAGTTATATGCGTTGAAGCTCAAATTTGACGTTTCTGAAGGGCTGAACTACGTAGCTAAGTAAACTACTGTATAATGTCATAAGTTATTGACCCACTACTCTTTGTTTTAATAACATTACAACTTTGATCTCCATATCAGATCCTCTGATGATCCCCGGCTTAGTGTTTACACAGGAGGTTTCTAGTTTTATAAACCAGTATTTTCTTTCCCATTTTATTCAAACCCTAATTCAGACTGAATTGCCTTCCTTTTTGAACATTTCAATTAATTTCGACAATCTATGAATTGTGTGCTTAATTTTGAATTGTGGAAATGATAAAAAACAATTTCTCTCAAATTTATTGATTATTATTCATAGTAATTGAAAATTTAATTTTTGATAATTTTTTTACTATGAAAGAATTTACAACGATGAAATTGGACAATTAGTAAATGTACATTTTTCATTGATTTCTATAACCTTATAATATTCACCGAAGCGGTTTCTGAAATAACTTCTCTGATCGAACTTTATTTGAAATAACAAGTTTTGTTAGTACTCTTCAATCATTCAACATTTGAAGAAGTAGAGTGGGTCACATCATATAATAATATCCTTTTTGACTTCGTCATTTTGAAGAAATTATTGAACTCTTCTTACATCTAATCGAGACTTTTTTGAATGAAAGTATTTTTTTTTTTATATTCAGAGATGAAGTAAGCAATGGAACAATAACTGTATAAATTCTAGTTGTCATCATCAATTCAGATGAATCTATTATATCAGTTCAACATTTAGACGATGAATTTTCAAGAACAAAGAAATATTCCATTTGTTGCAATTCAGTTCCATTACAATTATATTACAATACATACATTTCTGTACAATACTTGATTCACACGGGAATAATTTCTTACCAAGGCAAGAGGAAGACGATTAACTAGGAGTATCTATAGAAGAGTTCGTTGTTTGAGAGTTTATTTTAGTAGGACGTTTCACGCATACCAAGTACTTAACCATCCTTAGTATTAGCGGATTTTTCATCCGCGAATACAAAATCTTCGAATGTATCTTTCGCTTTGAGCGAGTCCACCGAACAGGTTTTTGTCAAATCGCGGCCATCGACCACATCCTTATCGCTGAGTGGATACATGGTTTTCAGCTTTACGCAGATTGTCAACTTAGGAATCAAGAAATTCACAGAATTTATTTTCATTATTCTCTCAAAGAATTTAGTCTACTTCGTGAAGTCTTATCAAATATGTGATGCTATTATCAGATACACTAATTGTTCTGATTGAATCATTGTTCTTTTACATTTTTTCAAATTGGTCTTCATTACTCTACAGGATGTGCCACCGGTAGCCAAATCTGTCTGCTTTTGCCTAAAGCGTGTACGCACTCTAGAACGTAATAAGTTCACAAATGAATGTACTCCTTATTCTGAAGATGGAACCTGGATGCGTTTGAAAAACCATCGAAACTTGATTGTTTATTATTTCCATTCAACAATTTCAATGATTTTCAGAACACACTTAATATTCACTTTCGAAAGTGATAGGTTGTGTTTTCGTTGACAACATTGGTGTATACAAATCCCTGAGAGTTTTATTTCAAATATTTCGATATTGCGATTAAGAGTCTCAGTATTGACAACATATATACATGTATATGTATGTTGATGGTTAGGCTTTCACGGAGAAAATAATATACTTCTGAAGATTTTCGGGTTTGCTTCCTTTTGTTGTTTCGCAGATTTCGTTGGAAATCTTTGTTACGGCGACGTTTCGACAAAGTCTCATTTGTCATTTTCTAGCCGGTCGTTTGTTCACAAATCGTGAACAAACGACTGGCTTAACATCTTAATTCTATTTACAACAATTTAATAAATCTCACAAATAACACTCATAAAATAAACACACAACCAATCACTAAACATCACATCTCAAGACACATTTTTTCCAGATCTACCTTCAGTTTCACACATATAAACCAATAATATACATATTCTGGATAAGTATAAAAACTATATGTAATTATATATGTGTATATATAAATCACACTTATTAGAATCACCTGGCTTACCATGAGTTTTTCAGAGGTTTCCTCATGGTGAAGAAGACTAAAACTTCGGAACGAATGCTGAGCCAGAAATATTCCTCTGATAATGAAAATCAATAAGTGAAGATACAGAAAAACTAATTTGATTTTTCTAAAAAATAAGTTTGACATTTTGGTATCTATAGCAATTCATGAATTCAATTATTCATTAGGTTTGACAATGTTGTGATATACAACGAAATGTCTACAAAAATAAAGTTTTTCATATTGAAAGAAGCCTGTTATTGCTAAAAATATTCAATATATATATATATATATATATATATATATATATATATATATATATATATATATATATATATATATAATGATTATGAAGTATATGTAGTCTTATGCTTACATGTAAAACAATCAGAATATTCTTCCTTTCGGATATACTCCATCATTATTATTGTTCAAAGAGCCGAGGCCAAAGATCTTTACATAGCTATGATATCTGTATCTACAGTTTAATGTTGATTTCGAGCGGCCACGACCACGGTGGGAATCGAACCCATGGGCACTAGTAAGTGGCACTATACCGCTCGGCTCCTGAGCCTCAAAATCATTACAGTTTTAACGACACTAATTCAACATGATATGAGTCTACAATAGACGAAAACATATCATATTGCTTCATTTTTTAAAATATTATGATTTTTCAGTGCCCTTCAAGACGCTTCTCAATGGTATAAGCAAAACAAAGAACTGAAACGCCGAACACTCCTGTTGTTGGACAGAGATGCAGTAGACGAAGGTGTTGATGCTGGTGACGCCACTCCAGATGCTGATATAGAAAATCTTAACAGAACTATTAAAAATCTGAGTAACGAAGTGGCTACGCTTCAGACGGAAGTGGAATGCTTGAAACAAATTGAATTTGTAACCACCGAAGAAAATATTCGATTATCAGAGGTAAATATCATTTCATTGCGGTTGTGTAAACCTCTGTTTACTCCTATGTAGGTAAAATATGTATTCCCTCGAAATTTACTCCTATGTAGGTAAAATATGTATTCCCCCGAAATTTTCTATAGAAGAAAAACTGTAGCAGTATAAGTTTAATTTCAGTTTTAATGAGTTTCGCCTTTAGGTATCTTTGCATTGTTTACATACCATTGACACCTTATTTTTCTCAAAGTTATCCTATTGAATGTCATAATATTGAAAAGTGGATGTGGACAAGTGCGTTACCGTAGGACGTTTGTAAAGCTATTTTTTCTCCTGCCCTAAAGCATTATTACCAGTTCAGGTTTCGAACGATAAATTCAAATGAATATTTCAAATTGATTAAACCTATTTTTTATTCATAATTAGAAATAATGCTATCATTAACGATAACCACACGTTGCTCTCTATTGTCGAATTGAATGAATATGTCACTATCTTTTTTAGTTCACTGCAGATAACTGCAACTCGGAATACTTCCCTTTTCAATGCGCTTAGATTATTCCTCACTAATTCATTCTACTATTCTGGATTTCTCGAAGATCCGTCCATCGAATGTTTCTTAAAAGATCCATTTATACAAATTATTCAATTTCTCAATCATAAAAAGCCTCAATGAATTTGTTATAGTGATTATTCCTCAATAGGAGAGCAAAACTTTTAGGGCTTTTTCTTTTGCTCTATTACCTCGTAAATACGCTTTTTCTTATGAGAATGCTTCTTTTTTCCTTCATCTGTGCATTTCATTCTAGGTTGCTGCGATGTTTCTGGCTCAAACTCCACTTATGCGACTTGATGGCAACATTTCGTGCAATCTTCGATATTTTCTATATTGATCTGTTGTAGATCTCTTTGGATCTCTTTCAGCCATTCTATAACGTAATTACTCTTTGTAATTATATCTAGTAGTTTCTGTGATATTCTGGAATGTTTCATAAAATGTGCAAAAATAACTTTGCTCGTCGTTTTTTTTATTACTATTATTATCATTTACTATAATACATCATTGTATTTGGTTTATGTTGAAGAGCGTTCTGAAGTCTTTTATTCCTCTTCTTTTGGAAAGAACATCAATAGCCATTGTTTCGGTTGCGCAGATTGCATCTGGAAGAATCTTAATTTTGAGCCTGTTGAAATGCTTTTCTAATTATAGTATGCCCTTGTTAGTTTGTGGGTTCTCTAGAGGTTAGAAATTCTCTGTTCATTGAACGATGTCGTTTAATGCTAAGGAGTATAGAATTTTTCCGAGATATTTGCATTGGCTGACCTGTGCAATTTCACCATCATGTTGTCTGTGATGAGAGCAATATTCTATTATCATAATACCATATTGTTAAATGTATCTCGCAATAAGCGAGATACTTTTTTGATACTAACCTCATATGAGGTTATAGCTATATGAGATACTATCTCATATGAGGATAGAGCTAGAAATGTAACGTGTACGATGTGATGCCTCCATTATCCTTCAAGGGACAAATGTTAGAGAAATATTGAAATTGATGCCACACCTGATGGAAATGCGAGACATAATTAATTATGTTTCGTTCTGCAAAGAACTCGTCAGTCGCAACTCGTCCATCGAAGTGAGGCAACGATTTCAATCCCCAAGCATATTCTTATGACTCCAAGTGAAATACGGTACAGTAATGAATACTCCACAATTCCATCTATAGGAATCGGTAGAAAACGTCTCTCAGATTACAGACACACCAAGCATCGAACCTTTACATCTCTTCTATACCCGTAGGTATCTACTAAATTGCAATGTCTATTTGTCAAATATCATCATATGATTTTTTCAAATGTCAATAGATTGTGTTAGTAGTACACTCGTGGTTGTTTCCGTATTTCAGGCGCCTATTCGGCGATATTTTTAAGAAAATGAAGTTTTGTGCTTATGGCGCTGAATGAAATATATGTCTCGCACTTCCATCAGATGTGGCGTCGATTTAAATATTCCTCTAACATTTATCCTTGAAGGATAGTGGTGGTATCACATCGTACACGTTCACATATCTAGCTCTACTATAACATTCTTTTGGTTGATTTGAATTTTTCGAATTAATTCCACTTTTCATTTTCTTAAATATTTCATTCAGTGCCATAAGCACAGTAATATATATATATATATATATATATATATATATATATATATATATATATATATATATATATATATATATATATATATATATATATATATATATATATATATATATATATATATATATATATATATATATATATATATATATATATATATATATATATATATATATATTTATATATATATGATTAAAAACGAAAAATCACAGAACAAAACATACAAAATTCCAAGAAATCTAAGGTTTGTCAGGCTGAAGAAGGAGTTTCAGGAAAAATGTAATCAGGTGAATACCGAAATATGATAAATTAAGAACAAGGTTTGTCATGAAAATATTATATATATATATATATATATATATATATATATATATATATATATATATATATATATATATATATATATATATATATATATATATATATATATATATATATATATATATATATATATATATATATATATATATATTACTAAAGGGAGAAAACATTGAAGAATGTATTTCTTGTGAACGTTTCGTTCTAATTGTAGTTCTGTTTATACTTTGAAAGCAATAATTTTCAGCGCTTGAACGTGATTTACAATCTGTTTTTCAACACTTATCCATAAGTCTTGATCCATTAACAAAGAATTTAATCCTAGGTGATTATTCATCTTCCGTACGAGTGAGAACCAAACGTATCATTTGATTATGCTTCTGTGGAATTAGGAGCACATTGTTTAATGCACTCTGGTAGCATCAGTAAGGAAGATAATGTAAATTGATAGACTTTGAGACAGAAACCTTCCTGTAGATTATAGACATTACAAATTAAAATTTAGGACTTATTACTTCAATTATTTTGATAAAACTCGTAGGGTTCAGCCTGCGTTTGCAATGTAAGCGGAAAAAATGTAATTATTTACGACATCACATTAGAAACCTCAAAAATAACAGTACTTCTCCACTATTTAGTGGATGTTATTATACATATAAACCTTCCTCTTGAATCACTCTATCTATTAAAAAAAACCGCATGAAAATCCATTGCGTAGTTTTAAAGATTAAAGCGTACAAAGGGACAAAGGGACAGAAAAAGCGACTTTGCTCTATACTATGTAGTGATTACTACATTCATAGAAATGTAAATTTTTAAATGTAAATTTGAATCATTGATTAGGCGAAATATTGTAAGAATTTTCACCTCAATATTCATATAAATTTCATATGCTATGATTTTCATTTCTTCTAAAAAATTCTATATTTTGAAGAAAAGCTCAGGTTATAAGTTTCTACAGAATTCAGAAACAAAACATCTCTCAATTGCATCCATCAATCAACTTCAGAATGACAGTCCGTGTTGAAAAATCGATTGAAATTGAATAATTTGAATGAATAACTCCCTATCGACAATCTGCAATTTATTCAATGTGATTGTTGAATAATTTAATACTCACTATTTATTGAATAATAAAATTTCAGGAACTCGAACAAGAGAAGGCGAATACCCAGAATCTGATTCAGGAGCTTAATGTGCTTCGCAAAGAAAATGAGCAGTTGGTGCGAATTTCGGAAATGACGAAGAAGGAAATTCAAGATCTTAAGGAGTTGGAGGAAAGCAGGAAAAATGAGTTTGATGTATTGAGGTAAAATGAAATGATATTTATACACAGTTATACTCATGTAAATAGGCTTTATATCATTTCGCAAATGACAAAGAGTGCAGTATAAACAGCTGTATATAGAGCATTGGGTAAAAAAATTAAGGATTTATCCCTTGTCCTGTTCTAATAATAATTTTTCCATGATGATTTTTAAAAAATTCCCATTTTTTCGAAGATACTTGGCGAAAAAATTTTCGCAGTAATATATTGTTGGGGTTTGTTACGATGTATACCCAAACTCTGTTCAGTATTTAATATAACTTTATTTAATATAACTATTTACAATGTACTAACTTTAAAAGAATAGAACGATGTTTATCGTTTGACAGTTGTTTGACAGAAAGGGACGAGATCTTGTTGCCTTTTCTTGAGATGGCAGGATGTGACTAGTCGCCGCATACTGCCTCCGCAGTGTCACACATAGTTAGCATAACATGTGGGGAACGTACTAACCTCCTGTATATTTCATGAAAATCTAATATGGTTGGCAATGTAGTCCAATGTTCGATGCAATTGAGGCTGATTTCAGTGGACGGTGGAATTCTTCGATGAGGCCGTTCGATTGTGGATAGTAAGGAGTGGTCCATATTTTCGAATCCCTTGTGGATGAGCTAATTGCTGTGAGAGATTACTTTTGAACTGCCGTCCTTGATCCGTTGTGAATCGCGAAAGTTCCCCAATACGTGATATCCAATTCTCGTAGAATTTTGTCGCAATTGTATCTGCTGTGATATCTGTAATTAGAACAGCTTCTGGCCATTGTATGAATTCATCTGTCATTGTCAAATAATAACTTGTATCTTTTGAAGGAGGTAGAGGGACTACTCTATCGAGGTGGACATGGTAAAATCTTTTCAATTGGTCAGTGAGTGAATTTACTGTGTCGCGTGAATTCTGCTTTTCTACAACATTCACATTGACTCGACTACTCGTTGCAGTCTTTATTGATGTAAAGTCTAGTGAATAGCTATTTAATGAATTTTTGTTGCCCTAATTTCTGTATGAGAAATGTGCAATGTTTCGAAAATCTGGCGCTGATACCCTATTGGTATATATGGCTTTACTTACCGGATGAGTAAACCAAAGTTTTTATTGTTTTAACAAATTGGTAGTAGCTTTAATGAAACACGTGCAATTGACAGGCATCGTTTTCGTTATTCATATTTTTAATAAAATTTATGTAGAATAACTAGAGTTAATGAAAGAGATTTTTTTAAGTTCCTACTTGAAATATGTTCATATAAATAAATATTACTTATTTATGTGCTAAATAAGAAATATTCTGAACAATGTGGAATGAACTTCAATAAATGAAGAATCAGAAAAATAAAGCAAAGACAAAATAAGATACAATAACTTCAATACCTTATTAATGTCGATGCAAAATGCAAATTCTAAAGAAAATTTTTTTCAAGTATTTCAATATAAAAATGATCATTATGAAAAGATTGAACTAATTGTCCTCACCTCTGTACTATAGTTGGTCGTTGCGTCGATTACGTTGGGGTTACCACTGTGTGGGGTTTATTACGATGTATACCCAAACTCTGTTCAATATGAACAACTTTATTTAATATAACTATTTACAATGTACTAACTTTTAAAGAATAGAACGATGTTTATCGTTTGACAGTTTTTTGGCAGAAAGTGAAGAGATCTTGTTGCTTTCTCTTGAGGTGGCAGGATGTGATTAGTCGCCGTAATGTCATTAAAAAGCTCTGCAAAAGTACTCAAAGAATGAATGTTTTGAATGACTTCTTCAAAAAAAATTATTTCTTGAAATAGAAACTGAATTAGAATCATGCCAACTAATGTTTCGAAGAATATAAGTTCCAACAATATCCAAAATGGTTGTTCAACCCAATATATTTTGTTCGCAGCTAACCTCCGAAACAAAGGATTTTTTAAAAATCATCATACGTCAAAATAGTCTTGAAAAAGGCCAGAAAATAATCCCTTTAATTTTAACATCCATTTAACTAACACGCTGTACTCTTTTTTTGAATAACCTCAAATAATTATAAATGATCTTAACATATTGAGTATCTATTAAAATTTTTAGAAAAGAAGCTGGTGATTACAAAAGGGAAAGAAACGTACTTGCACATCAGAGTACTCTGTTAATGAACGGAATTTCTGCAGACAATGTGGAAAACTGCATTGCACTACTGAAGGAAGTAGAGGAACTCAAGAGAACACAAGAAGAAGAGCGCATTAAATATGAAGAGGAAATCAATGCATTACAGGTGTGTATGTAATTGATATTATGTATTATTCTTTTGTGCAAAATAATTGATAATTTCGGTAGGAAATGCAAAACTGCCGTCTCATTTTAAATTCTAGATTCGTAGTAGATTTTGGGAAAGTTTGTTTATTATTTATTGTTATTGTTATTGAACCTAGAGTTTGACGCCGATTTCGGCGTCATACTCGATAAACAGGATCTAACTCTTTCGCATCAGTAATCCCAAAGGGTTATAGAGTCGTTCATCTATAACCCTCTTCTGAGTCTCTAATTTTCAAGTTTGTGCAAAGTAGTATAACAATATAATTGATTTCGAGATTATCTATAAACTTTATCGATCAAGTTGACTTTTCGGCATGCTTTTAAAGTATTATAAAACGTTTGGAAACCAATCAGCAATTCATGATAATAAGTTCGGACCAAGAAAGAATACAAAAAATTATACGCAAGTCTTCTATTACAAAAAACTCACTTGTTTTTGACAAATTATGACTTAAAATGAAAAAAAATTCTGGGAGAAGGTGAATATTTAGAATGTACTGTTCATCTTCTCCAAAACATGTGTGAAGATAAATTTGAGTCTTGACTGCTAATAATCTTGGCGTTGTATATATATAATGTGCTACGGTTCTTTCAATGCAGCCGTCACTTCGTCTATATATATTGTTAGAAAGTATCATTGGTATTTAGTATAACCAAAGATATAAACGTAATTGAGATAGCTATGAAAATGCAATAGGCTGATCCTCTTCAGTTCTTTATCTCGAATTCCAATAAAAGGTCAAGTATTTCGTGTCAGAAGATAACTTCTTCACGTAGAGGAAGATATAATAAGAAATGAATGTATAAAGTCGACTGGCTGAATCAATGATATTAGCAATATGAATCACATGTGAACTTGTCAACAGTATTAGTAACTGTTAGAAATTTTACAGTAACTCAAAAAGTTGTTTTTGAGATTTAAAGAACGTGAATTGTGATTTTTGGGGATTATTGTTTATAAAAAAAAATAAAATAAAACGAAAATAATCTGAATATATTATAACATCTTGTACATAATTGTACAGAAAACCAAAAAATATCATAGGAAAAATGTTTACAAACTTCCAAAAATGTAGTAATTCATTGGGAAAATGATTCTGTATTATCACCAACCATTGATTTTGTTATATGGTCGAATTTTGTAGGGAATCAAGAATTTTTTTCTGAGTATATGAATATTCATTCATATAGTTTTTCTTATTGTTTCGTGAAATGAATTGAGATTCACGCTTATCGATTTATTTACCGTTTTAGGAGAAACTGGAAACACAGTCAAATAATTCTCAAATCGAAGTACTGGAGGAGAAATTGAAATTAGTAGAATGCGAGCTGCAAACAGCCACCGAAAGAGCAGAGAGGGCTGAAAAAGAAGTCGATGAGCTGAAGAAAACTCCAATTGCTCCGCCACCTCCTCCTCCACCATTACCGGTTCTTCCTTCCGAACCACCAGTAGTTCCTTTAAGAGTCAAAAGAAGAAGCAGAATAAATTTGGTAGAATCAACAGAAGTTAAACCTTCAGACGTCGATGACACTATGACTAAAAAAGTCGGTACTCCCGGAGTAAATGAGGATATTATAAATGCCATAAAGGAAGGAAAATTTACTCTGAAGAAAACTAAGTCTCAATGTAAAAGAGACAAGGACAGCTCGAAGACCGTTTCTGAGTTACTGAATATATTAGGCAGTTTAAGAAGGGCACCTAAAAAAAGGCAATCGCTTATTGTGAATGAATCGAAATCATGATGATCGCGCATGAGCGATCATTACTTAGTTTAAGGGTAACCAAGTATTTTTATTGCCATATTTTTGTATATGATATTTGTTTTGTATAAAGTTTATTTAATATATTGTTTTGTATAAAATGCTCTTTTACTGGTTGAATAATTGTGTTTGAAAGCAATATCGCTTTAATTCATTCCCGCTTATACCAGGAATAAAAAATCAGTATAAAACTAGCGTCATTAATAATAAGGAACACAAACTATTAACCTGAAGATTTCAGACGATATTGTCTTCATTCGTTAACTAGGCAAATCTAAAAAACTTTACAGAATTTGCAAATTTCCATATATGGTAGGAAATACAAATATTATATTACTCTTGTACCAAACTAAATTATGACTTACCTGGTTCTCAGTCAAGCAATACACATGGACAACAAATATTTCAGGAGTGAATAGTTTTATATATATATATATATATATATATATATATTTATATTTGACAATCTATCTGATTGGTGCACCATTTTATTGATATTGTAAAAATTCGAATCTTGGGTTTTTTGGTTCAATTAAAACAAAATGATGTTAGTGTATTTCCAAATTATGTTTCGGTTATTATTTTAACCTTTATCAAACTGATATATGCCATATGATCGCTGAAACAAAACGAATATAAAAACAATGCTCACGAACGTGATTTCAAATCTTACCACACTACCTCAGACACAAAAGTTCATAGATGACAGCAACAACAACTATATTGACGATTATACTTAAATATTTAAAATTTTTCCAAAGAAAAATCACGTTCGTCTCACAAGGCATATTACAAATATATGACTTGACTTGGATATTGATCACATCTGCGTTATTACATACACACATCAAATGATACATCTTTATGTTTTGCCGTATGTTCTTATGCTGTTAAAATATTGTTACATATTTTACTTATACCTGTTATATCGGTTTTATCATTGATGGATTCTGGATTTTTCTTTATATGAATCATTTCCTGGATTTCGCGTTTTTTTTATGTCGATACTTGAAAAATAGGTTAAATGGACATAGGTACGATAAAAAAAATACCACTGCTCTCACAAAACACCAGCAGACATTTGACCATAAGTTTGATTTTTCGGCTACAAAAATCTTGAAAACTTAACAACATATAAAAAATATATTATAATAAATATAAAAATCCAGAATATAATGATTTGTGAACCTTGAAACTAGCTATACTTTTGCCTGCCGGGGCGTGATGTGGAGCGATTAGGTATGGAACCATTCTCACACATTTAGGACAGTTTAGTGTTCGAATGAAATGTCTACAAAGCCTCACACTCGCACTACTGTTGTCATGAGTGGGAATCTGGAACGCTAGGAAGTGTTTATCCTCTTTTTTCCGATAGAGGGAGCTCACGTAAATTTTCATTGAGAACTATTCCCCACATTCTGGTAGAGGACCTATGGGCGTTTTGAAAGTAATCGATTCTTGATTGATAGATTGAATATGGACTCATGATTCTAATAATTATGAAGCAATTGAATCCTATTTTCAATCACCAAGATCGATGAATTTTCGAAACGCACTTGATATTCACTCTCGAAAGTGATGGGTTCGTTTTCGATGATATTATTATTAGGATATTATTATGAAGCAATAAAGACATGAAAAAATTAAGTTTTATTCAAATATTTTGAGATGAAATATATATATTCATATTTTCTTCAAGAAAATATTGTTCACATACTAAATTTGTCAATTTTCAATAGTAAACATTCCTATTGAAATGATGACTTTCTAATAGGACTGATTATTTAATTAAGAGTTCATTCATTAATTTGCTGAAATAATTTGAAAGTATCTTTTCATCTTCCTCGTACTCAATGAAAAATTATTCTGTAATATTTTCGTTTCTGTGGTTAAGTTGGATCTGTCAAATCCGTCAATTGTCAATTTATTTATGAGAATAAATTCTGTGTCAATTAAATGCACCATTTCAAGCTAAGTGCAATTTCCAAACAAATGTCAAGATAATGTGGAAATATTGGAAAGTGCGAAAGTGGTTTTTTACCTCTCCTGAAAAAAAAGGGAGAATTGTTCAGTGAATTAAGTTGTTCATTTACTAAAGATTTATGTATTAAATTCAAGAATTGTCAACGAATGTTTTTATGTGATTTTACTGCTATTTACCGTTTTAAATTAAGGTCTACCTCAAAACTGTAAATGGTGACTGAAATATGCTAGAAGTCCTACAAATGTTCTTATTTTTATTTAAATCAAAGTACCGTCGAAAATGCATCGAATGGCCGATTATGTGTTGTGCAATTGTAGTAATTCTAGAAAGTGGGTCTTTGGTTAATGGCAAATGCCATAATAGTAATAATTGTAGTGGTAATGGAGTATGTAGGAACGATACTTGTGTTTGCTACGATGGTTGGCAAGGGCCCCAATGCCAGTTTTGTGGAGGAAAAGTAAGGTAGGTTATAAATTTTAAACAATTGTTTCATTCATTAAACTTCAATATCAAGTTTGTGATGAAAGAACAAATTTACTATTATTAGTAGTAGTTCATAAATAGTAATTAAGTTACTTTCAGGCATTGAATGAACTTAATATTGGAAAGAAATAGATGTCCATGAAATATATACATACAATAGGTTTGTATATATTTTGCTGTCAGAACCTATAGATTCTATTACCATTTCTAGGCTTATCAAAGATCCTATTATTTCCGAACATATTCTAGATTCCTGAACTACCTATAAGTTTTATGCATTATTTATATAAGGTAATTATATTATTAGTATTGTTTGATACTAATTTTATAATATTTTCCAAATTCATAAATTCATCATTAGTTGATTACTATATACCTACTTATACTTTAATTATTTACATGGAAATTTAATTTCAGTTACTTAGTACACTTATAGTATGATTTCAATCATCGTAGGAATGAATATTTAAGATAATGAGCACATTATGAATTTACAAGCTTCTCACATTCATACTATTTCATCGAACTACTATCATTATTACTACCATTTAAATACTATTTATTAACCCTTCCTATGAAGAATCAAAATTGCATTATCATTTATTGTGGAATTGAAGAAAAATTGATGGTTAAATAAACCATGTCTGAGAAGAAAATGTATAGATAAGACTCAGTGGTATTAATAAAAATAAATAATGATTAATGAATCATGAGACACTCTGAGATAAGGTGTGTTGTTTGCATAAATCCCAAATTATTGAACTTGTTTGCTTTGAAATATTAGCAAATCAAGCTGTCCTAATCACTATCATCTACAAAATGCCCACTCAATAAATTGTTTCTCTAGATATTTATATATTTGTCACAGTATAGGTATATGACTAGTTATATAGGGACATTTTGCACATTTATAAAATACAATATAATATATAATCGCTTCAATTTTATCTTCACATCCTCTTATAGCCAAGCATATGTATTTGTTTATACTTCATATATAAATATATATGTATATATTTCTTTGTTTTTTAGTTTACATAAGGGACATTAATTCTAATTGTGTTATTTGTTACAGTTTTTGTGATTGCATTTTCAAATCTTTTTCTGTCCATCATGACCTCCCTCCAGTTATCAATGCCCATAACATTATCTTGCCACCAAAGTCGATGTCGACCCAGGAATCTTTCACTTGCTTCTTCCTCCCATACAAGTCTTGATAATCTGTCTTCGGGTTTCATGATCCGGTTACCTCGTCGTGTGTTGGCCAGACTATTCGCACTCGTCTATCGTTTGCGACATATATCGTCCACATTTCGCAGCCTTACATACCTTTTGGCCTAATTTTTATCTTATAAAGTCTTGAAGATTGTAGAGACATCTGAACACTCAATACTTTATTTCATATTAAGTACATATAATATGTTTATAAAGGTCAAAAGAAAATAGTAGAATTAATTTTCAAAATAGTTATAAAATGTAAAAATAAAAGTATCAAAATCTGCTTCATTCTTGTATTCTGTTGATTATTTCCTGGGATATTATGCTGTCTTCTGTTATTGTTGTTCTGAGATAATGGAATTCTTCAACTCTCTTAAAGTTGTAGTCTCTGATTGTTGTATTCTGACCAACTCAATTTTTTTATTCTGACTTGTGTGCATTTGTTCTTATTTTTGTTGATTTGCAGCCACAAATTCTCTACTTCTCGAATCTAATCAATAATGATTTATTCTGCTTTCCTTATCAGATCTACATTGTCTGCAAAGGCCAATCGTAAATTTGGACCCTTTTGACAGAATACTGATGTTAGTGCCGTTATTATCTTTCTCCTAATTTTATGTTCCACCAGAGCAACATATATTGAGTTGTGGTGAAAGTGCATCTCCCTGCTTTAGATCGTTGTTCACCGCAAATGTTTCTGAATATTGTTGTCTTATCCTAACTTTGCGCTGTGCTCCTTCTATAAAATTTTGAATCAGACTGACCAGTGTTTTGGCGAAGCGAAGTTCTCTAAGTGCTGTCCACAGTTTGGTTCATGTTTAAGTTGATAATAATTATATTATATTGAGTATTTCAAGAATTTGTAGATATAATCTCATAATTGGCTTGAATTACGATTAACAATAACACATAGTTAATAGGGGGTAAGTCATTACCATCTATAACACATTATATGTGGTAATTGGTAAGTGGCTCTTCACTTTATTTGATGAAGACTCATTGTAAATATGTAATACAAAATTAAGGTGATTGTTATTTTGAACAAAATATAATATTTTCAAGTAAACAAAAACAAAAGAATATAGTACAATAAAGAACAGAGAAAGTACAATTAAATTGGGAATGTAGGTATTGATTTTACAAGGGGATTCAGACTTCTTCAGCTTGCCCACTTACAAGTTTTAGTATTTTGTCACGGCGCTCTACCCTAGATAACTATTTGAAATAGTAATATTAATTTCTAATAATAAGTAATTGAAATTGATAATATTAGAGAAAGTTCAATATATTTAAGTTCAAATAGTTAAATTTAAAATATCGACAATATAACATTGAGTTTTTTATTTATTACATTATCACAAATTCAGATTGAAAGAGAAAATATCAGTCAAATCAATGTGATGGGTGAGTTTGGTGATTTCTACACTTTTTCAACAAGGTGAATGAGCTTCACACAAATATGATATTACAAACAAAATGAAAAGTTCTGAAGTTTTTGTAGTTAAATTTAAATATTCATTATGATAACCAAACACACCACCTAAGCGGAACTGGTGAATCTAGTTTTAAGCTTCTGTTACAAGGGAGTTCATTGAAGCTCTCTCCCCCTTGTGATGTGAATCGTGGTGGAGCTTGTGCATGGAACATTGAACCATTCGATAAGATTCGAAAGTCGTTCCATCGGGTCTGGTGGAACAAACAGTTTAATAGATTAAGCATATTCATACAATTGTGAAAGGTAGTCTGGACCTCCACCTTCCTTATTTTTTATCTTTAACTGCATATTTTTTTAAACACCTCATATTCTCCAAAAGTTTCATAATATGCATGATGTTGCCTTGCAATGACAGATTAGATTGATATAGTTTTTCAAATATATCGCACAAAGTGATAATTGATGAGGCCGATACTTGGAGAAAATTAATATCCATAATACAATATTTAAAATTTTCTCATAATTTAATATAAAATACGCTTGACGACGTTTCGAAGTACCACTTCTTTATCAAATGTGTGGGGTTTACAAAATTAAATGTGGCAGTTGTGAAAAAATTTTATATAGGTAGAACTCAGAAATTTCCAAATTAGATTATCGGAACATAAACGTAGTTTTGATAAACAGAGAACAGATTCCCATTATGCTAATCATTTATTAGAAGAAAGCCATATATTTAGTTCTGAGTTTGAAATATTAAATAGAGAGAATAAAGGTTCCAAGCAAAATTTTCTAGAATCATTACATATTAATAAGTTAAAAAATTCGGGACCTTTACTCAATTGCCAGTTACAGGTTAACACTAGCGTTCTACTTAATATGTTCAATAAGAATATTCCAGTTAGCAGATCAGATTGATTAGCTAAGTTTTAGTTAAATTACATTCAATTTTATGTTTTATGTTAAAAAAAATAAAACAAAATAAAAAAATAGAAATATTTAAATTTCCTTCATTTGTACTTAAAAATCTTAGTTGTATATTTGTATATTTCCTACATTTCAATGGAATACCTGAATTAAGAAATTGATTTTCTTCGTTCATCTTAAGGTATACGATACTTTTGTTAAGTATCAGTGTATTCTATGGTCCCCACTCCAAGTTAGTCATAGAACATACCTGGTATGTTCTGTGAAAATAGCTATAAGTACTGACTTTGTAAGATTACACATAGTATTAATCCAGCATTTGATAAAGAAGTACTACTTCGAAACGTCGTCATGCGTATTTTATATTAAATTATGAGAAAATTTTAAATATTGTTATAATATCGCACAAATATGTGAGTTTCACCAAAAAATCTGTTTCAGTAAAGAACCGGGGTTTAGTATTAAGCGGGGTTGTGTGTTGATTTCCCATATCTATGCGTAGTTTTTAAAATTCTTACGTTTAGCGGAACAGTTTTTATGTGATATTTACAGCGTCGATAATACATTTTAGTACTTGGTTCAGATCTGAGCGCGTTGACTTTAGCAAGAGTTTTCTTATTGATGATGCAATTGGACCACATAGCGTAGCGTTCGGTGTTTTTCTACGAATACGCGTCTGCATTCCGTGAAAGGAGTTGGGTATCAGTGGTTTTCAAGGGCTTAGATATACATATAGATATACATACATATTTCGTAGCGACGACTACGAAACGCAAGTAGGTACCGATGTGAGACCTCAAAATATTTTTCATTTATAGGTATCCGCGGAAACTTATATACCTACCTTTAGCTGCACATTATACATTACCTTGTGTATTAATATAAAATTTAGCTTTTGTACTGTATTGTTTGTCAGATCGAAACAATAAGCAGTTTAAATAGATAGAGTTTAAGTACTTTAATCGTAAAACGGTGTATCAGGAAGGTTATTATTTGTTTCTGTCTTTTGAGTAGGCAGGAACATCTCTATGTATGAGCGATCCAGTTGTTAATTCAATTTAATATTCACGTAGATGTAAATGTGCAATTGATTCTTATTTAACAAATTCTACAAGTACATTATGCGAGGAGTAATGAAGAGAGCCTACCTCAGAAAATGGCAGTGATAAATAACAAGAAGCATCAAAAATCTGTTAGTGAAAGCAGTTGTGGATAAACATTAGTATCTTAGTCGAATTTCAGGAAGGTCTTTTGAGAATAACTTTATGATTGCGCTTATTCTTATAAATTCTTTTGTTGTAAATACTTGTATGTCAGATTTGTTGTTAAAGCATATTCTGTTAACGACTGAGGTTGGTTATACTGACGAATCAGGTCACGTTATGAAAATAAAGATGTAAATCAAATTCAAGTTTTTGAATTATTCGGAAATTGTAATGGATTTTCACCAAGTAATTGCCAATACTATTCAATATACCTTATATTATACAATTTTTTCACTATCCTGAAAAGTTTTTCTATTCATATAAGTACTTGAGTATATGAAATGAAAAAATGGCTTATCAGGTAAAATGTGTCCATATGTAATTATTGTTCGATTAGTGCGATTAAAATATGAAATTTCCTCGTTAGGAAAATGGGATTTGGTCGAAACTTCGAACATTTAATAGAAAAATGGATATTTCCAATACATGCAGTTAAATCATTATCATAATATACTTATATATGTACATAAATACATCATATCATATTATCATTTTAATTTTCTATATTGTGTTATAGTTGGGTGCTTTTTCCGTAGGTCTACATAAAAATCATGAGATCTCAAGGTCATTAAACGTTTACTGATCGATAACAACATTTGATGTATTGTCTGAGATTAGTAAATATTAAAGTTTGTGCTGACTTTGTTATGGTTTTTATAAAACTGTGATTGGCGTCAAGATGACGTGAATTGTAAAATCTTGTATAGCCAGACAAGTTTATTATATTGAGCAATAAACAATATTTAATCCGTGCTATTTTCTCATGCACGTACCCATATTCCTAGGTATTTCACATCGTTAATATATTCATACAATTTGCTGTGCAAAATTTTTTTTGTTAAATACTGTTCTGACGGACTCTAGAGATTCAAGAGAGCTTATTTCGTTGCTTGAGATATACAATGTGGGTGTATCTTGTAATTCCACAACCAGACCATCATCAGGTGCTTGTCTTGATAATATAATATCAAACATGAAGGCATGTTTAAAAATTCGAGAACTACACATATCTGATCATGTTGCTTTGAATTTTGTGCTTGATAATGTCCCTTTGACTATACCACTAAACGATAAATTAACTATAAGATGCATTGGTGAACACACAATTGACCAGTTCATTTCTTCATTGTCCTCAGTTTCCTGGAATGATATTTATGATATGACTAAGGATGTTAACAAAATGTGGACTCTGTTTTCCAATCGTTATAGGATGATTTTTGAGGTTTCTTTTCCATTAAAAGAAATTAGCCCCAGGCGCAACATATTAACTTTTAGATCCAGTCCGGATTTACAAAGTAAAAAAAAACTGCTGGATAATCTGCTGGTAATTTCTACGGTCAGACCAGAGTTTAAGAATATTTATAGCAACTATAAGAGAATATATGACCGGGCGATTTCTTCGGCAAACAGGACATTCCTTAGTAAATATATTGAAAACTCCAATAATAAGTCCAAAGCAGTATGGAAAGTGCTTGATTCCGTGTCAGGCAGGAGTAGGGAGAATAGCTTACCTCTCAAAACAGAATATCCAGTCGACCTATGTAACAATTTTAATGATTTCTTCATTGGAGAATCATGCCCAGTTGGTCTTCTTGGGACACCTCATGCTTCATACTCAGGTAAAATCGAAAGTTCATTCTTTTTCTTCGATATCACAGAGAGGGATGTTCTCACTGCAGTGAAATCTCTCAGAACCTCCAACTCTTGCGGATATGATGGTATTCCTATGTCTGTCATAAAAAAATCGATCCATCTCATCAGTAAGCCGCTGGCACATATTATAAACTGTTCTTTTCACAATAGTTGTTTTCCCGATGATTTGAAAATTTCTTTAGTAAAACCTCTTTTTAAGAAAGGAGACGCTAATGAGTTTAAAAATTATAGACCTATTCATATTCTGTCGAGCTTTTCTAAAGTTTTCGAAAAAATTTTGGCTCTCAAACTCTTCCACTTTTTTTCAAAATTTAAAGTGATATCGTGCTCTCAACATGGTTTCACAAAAAACAAGGGCACTGAAACAGCTGTATTTGAGCTGTTAAATGAAATAATTTCTACTCTTGAAGATGGTGAGGTTCCATTAGCATTGCTATTTGACCTTTCCAAAGCCTTTGACTCTGTTGTACACGCTATTCTTCTTGAAAGATTGGAGCTAAATGGTATTCGAGATATCTCTCTTAAATTCATTGAAAGCTATTTAAAAAATAGACAACAGAGAGTTATAATCAACTCAGGTGGGAAAATGTACCAATCTGAGAATAGGGTCCTTTCAAGAGGAATTCCCCAAGGAAGCGTACTCGGCCCTTTACTTTTCATTATTTATATAAACGCTCTTCCGGGAGTTGGTTGTAGAATAGGCAGTACACCTTTCTTTTACGCTGACGATAGCAACTTCCTCATTGCTTCTTCTGATGTTGAATCGTGCATAAAGGCTGGTAAGACGATGGTTGCAGAGATGGACATGTGGTGTAGCAGCAGTGGCTTGGTCATGAATAAGAGCAAAACTCAGGGTATTATTTTCCGTGGTAATAATTCTAAAATGAATTACCCATCCACTTTTTGTGTTAATGGTGACTACGACATCACTCTAGGGGAAATAGTTAATTTCCTGGGTGTTACACTTGACAGGCACTTGCGATGGTCTCCGCATATCAGTAAGTTAAGAAAAAATTGAACTCCGTAATATACACTCTTGTGGTTATCAAAAGCAGGATAAACTCTGATGCTGTTCGCACTTTATATTTTGCCAATTTTCAGTCCCTTATGTCATATGGTATTATCTTCTGGGGTAATTCGCCTTCTGCGAATGATATTTTCTTAACTCAGAAAAGGGCAATTAGAATTATGTAACATCTTGACCGTTATAGTCCACACAAACTATAAACATAGTTTATTTGTATAATTTATATATTTTAGTTGTATTATTTGACAAATCGAATAATTTATGAGTTTATAGTATGCTTATTATTAATAATAAAAGGTGATGAAGTAACGTTTTACGCTTTATTGTATACCTATGTGGTATTTTGTGGAAAACTTTTGTTGATATAAAGAAAACATGAAATATTCATAAGTGGAACATAAGTTGGATAACTTTATGTCCTTTTGCGAAGTGCCTAGATGTGATAGTTTCGAAACCCAGTCTAGATGTGTACGTTTGTTTTGTCTGTGAATTTTTTAGTTATACATATAAGAAAAATTACGAATAATATACAAGATAACAAAGACAATCTCCGTTCTCAAACAAAACAAGGTTAATTGTTACTACTGATCTTTTTTACTTAGTAACAGTTGATGTATAAAATTCGACATTTAACCACTTTTCTCCTTTAATCAGAAAAGCTGCATATATAGAATAGAACATTTACGCTGCAAGTATAGTAGATCAAGAGCCAAAAGCCGTTTTGGGCATCCCTCAATGGCCTGAGTAATATTTCAAAGAGGATAGGAAAGAAAGTTTCATTTTGTCATATTATCAGACGCAAAACTCAAAATTGGTCACTGGTTCGACCTCTATAGGGCTGAAAGTGTGATGCTGTGGTAGGGCGAACACAGAATCAACACATGTATCATCAGATGTGCGGTCGTATGTGTAACAATATAAAACAAAGTGAAATTAAAAACACTCTTACTATGCCATCACACCAATTTTTCTTCATTAGGAAAGTTTAATTGTTATGATTTGTAAATAACTAGGCAGAATATTTTTTCAATTTGATATTTTTGCATTTCTCAGACAAAAAAATTTGCTTTTATACAGAAGGTGAGAATTTTAGAGGAGAATAAAATTCTTGACACTTTTATATTGATTTCAATTATCAATATCGGTTTCAAAACTGTAATAACTATGCCACTGCTTTCTTTCTGACGTCCATTGTTATTCATTATACCTATCGAGCTCCGTAGAAAATTGTAAAAAATTTTCGTGTCTTCATTAAAATCAGTAGTTATATCTATTTGCAATCAATGTCTTGTGCTTTTTGAACGTCTGTCCTTATTCGCAGCTTGTTTAATAAAATTCTGTAGACTCTTACAAATTCTACAGCAATTCGAGTGGCATTAACTTTCAATTTCGCTATTTATATTTCAGCTATGAAATGTTGATCCCCATCTGAGCCAAATTGTCTTTTAGTTGACTGATATTTCTATTGTAGCTTCTTTTGTCCATAGAATTTCACTCTCAACTTACAATACAACTCCTTATACGCGATCATGAAAAAAAATTGATAATAGGAAACATTTGTCAATGCTTAAAAAAGTTTTTTAGTCCCGAAACTTTTTATAATCCTCTCTAATGCTAATGCATCTTGTTTTGCTTTAACCGAACATTTCATGATATTTTGTATCAGTTTCGCCTCGAAACTCCTTCTGGGCTAAAACTCGTAACAGTATGAATATAGAAAATGAATTGGCAAATGACATAAAGACATTGACACTTTAATAATTAAAAGGAAGGACATATGCAGCAGGTTTTATTATAGTTTTTTATTTTATTACCAGTAATACCCCCCACAACATTCAACAACTTTTGCACAAATTATTATCAGTCTAAATAAGTCTAAATAATCTCAGAAGTTCCACTTGTTTCATCTTGAAGGTCCAAAATATTCACTTGCACGTCTTGCTTTAAGGTTGAAGGTTCGAGCTAGAACTTAAGCGATATATTTTTGAAAACGTTCAACATTTAAGAACTTCAGGAGGTGACACGATTGGCATTTCTATGTTTTTCCGACTTTAAATGCTGTTTAAACACTAACTAAATTCTGTGTTTGAACATCCAGATATTTGTTTTCACTAATTTTTGTTTTTTCGAGATCAATATAATACGAATACGAAACCTCTCGTAGATTTTGTTGAATTAACCGGCTTTCCTTCAACAAATAAAAGACAAGTTTTGATATATAACATGATGGGTGATTCAATTGAATGCGTTCATTTCACAACTTTTGGTCGAAATTTTAAACGTTTCAAAGTAAAAAACCAAGATGGTCGGATAGAGGAGGCCGGTCAGAAACTGGTGCCGTTACGTTAACTAAGGAAAAGTGTCCAAGTGATCAGTGACAACACAACTAAATTTCGCATAGTTATATACCTACTTAATGTAATGCAGTCTTCTCAGCCAGTGCACGCTGTTACCGGTCGACTGATGAGCGGTCCGACCAATAAAACTTTCACACCATTTCGAAAAACGGGACATTTACGCTTTACGGTGTCGTCTTTCGAGACAACGGTATACGCAACCGAAAAACGGAACGATAGATAACATCTTTCAAATGAAAGGAGGTAGAATTGTTATTTTTTTAAGTCGAAAGTGCTGCTCTATTTTGACTCAAAACAATTCAGTAAATTTACTCAACAGAATTATTCAAGTTTGTCAATTCAGTTCGATAAAATTACAAAACATTTTATGAAATTCACAAACTGATAATAAAAAATAATTTAAACAAAACTTTCTTCTGAAGAACCATAGAACAATGTTCTATGGTCATTTCCTTACACTTCAGGATAAATGCAAGTAGTCCACAATAAAAATAGTTCAGTTTATCATCAACATCTGATGAAGCCACTGTGTTGGCGAAACAATATTGTCATTTTTGAAATTAATTATTATCACTTTGTGAATTTCATAAAATGTTGTGTACTTTTATCGAACTGAATTGACAAACTTGAATAATTTTGTTGAGTAAATTTACTAAATTGTTTTGCGTTAAAACTTCCTAAATTTTTAACAGTGTGGTGTTCATTATCGAAGTATGAATAGCAGTGCTTGCTCATTATCACCATCTAAAAAAGAAACTCGAAAGTTCTTACAACTTACGGACGAATTCAAATAATTGATCTTCTAGCCTATGAAGGAAAATTGACGTTTTTCAGTATTCAGCTGTAAAGCGATCAGCTGACTTGTTATGTTTTTGTTTCATGAATATACAATTCATTTCGTTTCTACAGACGGTACTGAAATCAATGATACATGTTCAATATAATTAGCTGAAATATTTTAATTGATTGATTACCTAAAATTGTTACGTCGAAATAATAACGATTGAAATAATTTAGTTAAAGCCACATTGAAGAAATAACTGTGAATGCTGAAACTGAAAATGAGGTTTTAGAAATTTATTGAAAAAGCAGTAATGTTTGAGCGCCACTGATTACCGCTAGTATTATTTCGAATACTAATTCGTGGTAAGCTTGAGTTCATTTTATTTAGCCAGTACTAGTAAATAACTTTTAGCAAAATAATTTAGCAACAGGCTTATCTGAAATGAAAGATTATGAAAATAATATATAAATTTTTTGGGTTATGTTTTTGCTTATTGTTTATTTACCTACAATATTAACTCCTAGGTATACTTTTTTTTTAATAACTTTTTTGGGTTCGTCATCTTTGGACGTTACCCATTCATATAATTTATTGATTTAACCGCTGAAACTCATTTACATACACAAACGTCCATGTCTTACCCGGGATTCGAACCCAGATCTCCCTCGTGAGGGTCCGTCACTCTCCCACTACGCTACAGAGACTACTAACTAGGTATACTTGTTACTTACAATATAACTTTTATGAAAGATTTTGATGTGATGATAGGTGGTCAAAATGCAAATAATACATTTTACGAAAATTTTTGATATATTTAATTTTCTCATATTTTGTACGTTCAGAAGTAAGTACCGATTATGTGAATCGTATCACTTAGCTATTTGTCGATGGTTCAAAGAGTCTTTCATTCCAAATTTATCGTTACAATGACTGATTTGTTTACTGTTCATTAAATGCTATCTATCTTTTAACCTAGCCGATGAACTTGAATTCAATGAAAAACTGAGACCTTTGTGGATAATATATCAAGGGTCGGCTGCGGGTTGCAAATTTCATAAATTGAATATGTCGTAGTAAATTCGTGTTTAATTTTTCAGTAGTATTTAAAGGTTATACGATGATAACAACAGATATCTTGTTAGTTCTGAAATTTGTTTTTTATTGAAGATGTTATTCATCCAATTTGCGATTGTTTTCTCCAATAGTTCGACAAATATTCATTGATAAGGTTTTCATGTAAAATCTCATTTCCGGCAAATTTTGGTAGATAAGGATACATTTCGCACTGGAGGAAAACAAAGATCAATTTCTCAACTAACTGTTTTGGAAACCACTTTTGTAGTTCATATACACTTTACCACAATTATGAAATCATCTTGAAGACGTTTACATATGCGAATGTGTTGCAAATAATTACCACATTTTTCAATAAATATAAATAATAATAAGCTTTATTTATGACCCCAAAACAGTTACAAAAAGTACTGGCACCAGGGCCTACAATATTTGACTAGATTTAGTTCGCTTATAACTAAACAATAATCTCACTAACACCTAACTAAAAAGTAATTCGTAATATTAAGTTTAAACATATCAAAGCGAAAAACTAGATAATTTGAAAAAATAGTTTTAGATTATGGCACATTTTATGGATTTTATTGGTGTTTACTACATGTAGAGGAATTTGGTTGTATGCAGATATACTACTAGATATGGGAGATCTTAAGGCCTTAGTTGTTCTAGCAAAAACATTTCACATAACACATAAGAAACATGTGAAGCCTCCTAGCGAAAAGAACTTTATATTCCTTAAGAAGGCATACAAGCCTCATTGTTATTCACATCTCATTTTTGTTACATCTGGTATTCCTCAGTTCATTTACTTGGGACCCCTGCTGTTTTTAATATACATAAATGACATTGCTTTATGCGTCAAATTTTGTGATTTCCTCATCTTTGCTGAGGACCTGAAAATATTCCTTCCATCCCTTCCATCAATGGCTTCAACTACATCATTCAATTCTTATCAGATTTCAATCGCCTTGAGGATTGGTGCCGGGTTGATAACTCATTCTGAATATTCCGAAATTTAAGTATATGTTGATTTGTTGATATGTTGTTTAGAATTCATTTTTATTTTGATTCTGCTTTCCTGTTAAATAACGTTCTTCTTGATCAAATTATGTTAATCAAAGAGCTTTGCGTCATGTGTGACGACCATATGAGTTTTAAACTACACTCAGACTTGATCACTGCCAGAGCTTTTAGAATTATGGATTTTATATTCAGGCACTCACTTGATTTTTAAGATATTTCAACACTGAAGTATCTTTTTACTCTTAACGATTAACGATTAACGACTGCAGAGATCGTGTTCTTATCGAGAATCAACAAAGTTTATAATAATAATAATAACTCTTAATTTTCCTTCAGGTAAAAGCACCCAGTTACAGGAAATATTGAAAAAATATATTCAGTATTATTACCTGATGATATAATACAAACGTTTAAAAAATGATTATCAATAAAATAAGTAATTATAATAAATGATAGACAATGTGATTATGGCTTACTTCAGAATTCACTATAAATGAAAAGAGTCCAAGTAAACCCAACTAGTGAAATCAAATGAGTCACTGTTGATATCGCATTCGTCAGACACATCCTCGATTATCGAACACATATATCTAATGGGTGATTGTACGAGGGCATTAGTTTTCGGAGTACCCAATGAAAAAATTGATTTTAACGTGAACATTGTCCAGGAACATGGAAATCAATAGAGCCATTAAGGGTTGGACAGTCTATATAACCATGTAAGAGGTTATACAGAAACTTCAGAGACAACAAGTCCCTGCCAACTTCGAGTGATTTAGCTTCAAACCTGTTTAAAAGATCAGTTTGGCTATATTCTCTGGCCGGATTAAACGTGATCTTCCCTCCAAATTAGATATTTGAGAAATTTTCGTTGTATCGACCCTAAATGATTTTTATGAGAATTGTAAATGGGACGCCAGAACATACATCCGAAATCTAATTTACTCTTTACAAGCGTATTGAATAATTGTATGAGTGTTTTTGTGTTCGAAAAGTGTCCAGCATTACGCACAATAAAGCAATAAGATTTGAATGCTGTTCAAATTGTTTTATTTATATGAGGTATAAAAGGGTATGAATTTTTGATCAAATATTATACCGAGGTCTCGAATTTTGGAGAGCCTGGTCAGAATGGTGTCGTTAATTGTGTAGTCGACTTGTATAAGCAGTTTCTTTTTATTGAATGTGACATTTAGTGACATTAATATTGAGTTTATTGTGGTAACACCAATCAGAAACGGCGGTGAGGCCATCCTGTAAGCTTGCAGTTCTCATATGTTTCAATTTTGCGATATATTTTCAAATCATCAGCATACATGAGACTATGATTTTCTACACACTCTATTAGATCATTTACAAAAAGAAGAACAGTGGGCCTAAATTAGACCCTTGTGGTACCCCGAAAGGGCTCTATATACATATGACTTATGACCAACAAAAATGTACAAACTGTGTTCGAATATCTAAATAAGAGTTTATATATCAGTATAACAACTACCCCAATTTGCTTGGCAAACTTGGTATACATGTTTTGCAGGATTCACAAAGCCAATCGACCTTTCCATATTGCATTCATCAAATACAATTATATGATATGAGAACTTCGCCTTTACCTAGAATGCTAAGGAATGCGAATGTGGCTTTGGTCGCTGGTTTGGATTTTTGCTTTTTTCACTTGGTCGTATAAAGGAGTATATTGCTTTGTTATAATAGCATGAGAATTGATTTTATAAACTTTTAACTCATGTTATTTTTCAAATTGTTATAAAAAGGGTAAATAAATGAATAAATAAATTGTGAGATCTCATGATCTAGTGGTTGAAAAATAATCCTATAAAATTCTTCGATGCATATATTAATATTATCTTGACGTGGTACGTGTTTTTGTTAATTGATGGAAATGAAATTAGCAAAAATGTAAATTAACTTTATATCTAAAGCGATAAATTTGAGGAAAATATGATTAATAATTCGAATATGTCTGCACTAACCTAGTTAATACGAGTGAATAATAGAAACATGACGTATCACACTAATTAGAGTACTCCTGACTATGTAATCGATATAATTAGCCTACATCAGTTAATACTCAGTATTTAATCGAGAAGGAATGACTTCTGGAAACTGGCGTCTTCTCTTCATTTGCCGGTAATAGAGATATACTACGACGTGTGGAGATTGAAGTTACTATGAACAATCGTCTGACATAACATCAATTTCAGAGTAGCAATTTCACTAGAGCAGTTATTGAAGGAGATTCCCATAAAGGCCATTAGATGCTCACATGGAATGAAATAATATGTGGGAGATGTATAAGCGAAAATATTTTTTAAAATTTAAATTGTCCCTGTATTTTATTCTGTATGGAACTTGCTTCAGTTTCTCACTGTGGAATGGAGGTTCAATATTCAATTAGTGTGGTACATATATCAAATATATCAGATTCTGTCGGATAACTTCGATTATAGTAACTTGATTGATGTTGGTCGATTGAGGAATTGAACCTCTTTTTTATTTTAGAAAAGCCCAGAAAAAAACTCATATCGTGGTAAAAACGATTTCGGAATATTGTCGTCTTCGAAAGAGATAATCATACTTTCAAATCATTGATCGATTGGGGAATTGATATACTCCTGCTGTTCCAGAAATCTCCAGAATACCTTGATCGTGGAGAAATCCAACGTTTTCGGACAGATTAGTCATCTTTGGAAGTGATAGTCTTACTCTCAAATATTTCATGCTGAATGTCCACCTGGCTTCCGTTTTGTGTACATCTGCTCATAAAGCTATGTGCGATTGCTCTAAAAAAAATACTGATGCACATCTGAGGCTAGATTTTCTTGGGCTCCCAAGAATGTCTTCGCTTGTACTTTAGAATCTGTGTCTAATTGCGTCCAGAGGGCTGAGCTCATATAGTGCCTTCATGTTGCAAAAGTTATGGTAAAGAAAAATCTTTCAAGCAAAATATATTGTCCTCAAAGATCCGCGTTGAAAGTTAATTGCTCACCAGCATCACTTAGTTCTTGTTCCAAACATGGATCATGATAAGAATGTCGTTCAACTTTGATCAAGAAGAATCTGTTGTCAAGAAATATCTGTTGCTCTTAGCCGTCATCGTTCCAATTGATTTGTTAACCTGAGTGATTGAATCACCTTATCGCAAATCTACATTGCAAGTGGATTTGTTTGTGTATTGGATAGTGGAGTGATTCACAAAAATTAAGCTTTCTGTGAATACAGTGCCACTTCATTGCATTCGCGTGGATTGGCGTTGTGAATATCATTTCCTCAGTTTTGCAGAGTGGTAGAGTTCTCTTCTGAAACAGTACCTGAAATTTTAATTATTTACCGAACTGGCTATATTGTGTTATCGGTCATATATTAGCTACCAAATATTGGCCAATAAAACTGCGCTATTTAGATTCAAACTGTTCATACTGGTAATCCTAATTGATTAGAAAATCAGGAATATTACTTCAATGGAAGTTGCAAAATCAAATATCGGCAAATTGATCAAGAAGCACGCTGAAAAAATTTCTACCATCATAAAACAGAGACTAGACATGGAGACTACTGTTACGGGTCTGAAAACTTAGAAAGGTTCCTGCAGAGCTTAATCCCTTCGAAATTACTGAATTTTTGCCTATGTGGGATAAATAAACTTTGGAAGCAATGAGAAAATAGTCAGTCTTTTAGCTACATATATCCGTTGTTTTTAATGTTGTTATAAGTATTTTATTATTATACTTTAATTATAATTATAATGTTTTACCTGTGATCACATATTTTGTTCTTCATTAGGTTTATTCAGATTAATCTAATAACATTTTTTGATAAATGCGAGCAAATGCATGAGAGCAGTGCATGCGGCCAACAATAAGCCAATCAATCATCCAGAATTGTAATCATTCAAGAAATTTTTATTTCTTGAATGATTGCAATCTTGAATACTCGTTTTAGAATTTTCAAAAGTTATTTAACTATATTCATTACTATGTTTCTGCAAGTTTGTTATTTATTGTTAATATTTAGGTATTTGTTTTAAGTTGTTGTAGCATATTTTATCAACATTTTATCGAATACTTTATTATTAATTATTTTTTACCTTCCGTTAAAACTTTGTTGTTTTCGTATCTGTAATTATTTTTTAATATTCCCATCTTGCTTTTTTTTCAATTTTTTGTATCACCTCAATTTTCTCATTTGTGAAATCAAGTATTTCCAAGTTACATGTTTGAATCAAAACTTCCTAAACATCAAAGTGAACTTTTTCATTTGGTTGACACAAAAATAGGATGAAATTATCATAAATACATTACGTATGCCCTACGCATATTTTACCATAGAAGTACGCCTTCTCTTATATGGTTATGTTTATGGTCGATGCCGTTTTGCGGCCATTAACCCGACGTCGTCCCACTGACTGCATCGCTATAGACAATTCGGACTATTACAAAACGTTAGAACTGTACATATATTGAATAAACTTCCGGCGATGGTTCTTATGTGATGATAGTTGTCCGTCATCTTTTTGTACGATTTCCTCATCTTGAAATCCAGAAGACAACGTCCCGATAGGCCTGATAATAAATAGATCCATTAGAAACAACAGGTGCTGCAATTGCACATCAAGTTGAGAAACTGTTGTGTCTAAATTTGAATGTACGTTATTAGCCAAATTGAGTTTGATGTAAGGTTTTGTCTGCATTCTCGTCAAAGCAGATTCCTTGTCGTTTTAAATAATAATTAAGAAAAGTTATGAAAAATTTCAATGTCAGTTTCGCGGTGAAATTGTTCATAGTAAAATATTTTATATAAAATAATATAAGTTTCATATTTCAGAAATGTTGTTCGTCAAGAAATATTTTATGTCTCCTGCTTAGGTCTGCTGGTACCGATATTATGTTCGTCTTTCAACTTTTGGGATACCCATGTGGGTAATTCTTCAAATATATTTTGTAAAGGACATAATGTTGTTTCCTGTGCGTTATTGAATCCAATAAGGAAGAGATTTTCATAATACCAATATTTTGAAAAAAATATTAATACATTACCCTTATTTAATGGGCAGACATTACTTTCCGTCACTGTTCAGTTTGTGGATCATTCAATTGTGATATGAAAAGTAGCGATTGCATGGAATGTCAGATTTTCGTATATTTGCGAATAAGGTGAAACCAGTTTTGTCAAGATGTGTACTTTCACCATTGATAAGTGAAAAAGTTTGTTTTTCGATTTACTGCCATTTGCTTGGCAAAATATTCATTCCAATGATTGGTAACTATTTTAACTAATCTCTAATCTAATATAACACGATAAGTTAATTGTATTTTCTATGGTTTCAAATCTCTTCTCGCAGAAATTCTTTTGAGGTTTTACTTGGAGTCGTCTCGAAGAATTAATTATCTTTACTGTACGTAATGTGAAGCTAAATCAGAATATATCAGAGGTTCGAAATTTCCTGATCCGTTGGTATCAGATAGATAAATTCAAGTTCGAATTCTGTTGACAATTTACATACAGAAACAGAAAAATTGCTATTATTTTTTCGTCTCAATTCAGTAATTAAATTGAATGCAACACTTAGCATACGAGAACTTACACTGACGGCCTTGACCTGTTTTTTCATAGTTTGGTCACGCGGAAAAACATGGGAAGAGTTCTCAAGGCGAGCGACAGTTAATCTAAATTATATTTTTACAAAAGAAATTTTCGCAGAAGAATATACATAGATTCATATGTCGTGTCAAAAATACAAGTCGTGATGATAATAATTCTTTTTACCTCTCATATTTGTCTAAAATATTTTCATCATAAAATTTGTTCACTTAATATAGCTTTACATATTTGCAACAGAATATTTTCAAATATATTCAAAATGGCTACATTTGAAACGCATACTACATCGTTTGATATTTCATTCATATAAACGATATAAGTACGATATTCAGACATGTTGCAAAATTAGCTTTGAATCCAATTCTGTCCTATACGAGTACTAGCTGCATTCAAACTGTTTTAACGACAATGAACTGTCTTCTTCAGATCTTATAATATACTGCTAATTGCATTGAAGGCGATATTGAAGAAGATTATAGTGCTATTATTAAATTGATAGGTTTCAATATTTTAGCACTGTTTGTATTCAATTTTGGTACAAAATTTATTACCTACCATATATTCCAAAATTAAGTACAAACATTGCTAAAATATTAAAACCTTATAATTTAATAACAGCGCATACTGCCCAAAATCAAATCAAAGAAATATTTACCAAGTTAAAGAGTGAAACAGTAACTCAGAAAAACACTCATACTGTTTATAATATTCCATGTAATAATTGAAGTAAATGCTATAGAGGATAAACATAACAAAATCTCGAAAACAATCACGAAACATCACATCTCAAAACTATTTTTTTCCAGATTTACCTTCAATTTCACAAATATAAACAAATTAATATACACATTCTGGATAAGTATAAAACTCGACTATATGTAATTATATATATGTCTTGAAATTGATTTATTTATTTATTTTTTTTTCTAAAAACTTTCGAAATAAATTATATGTATGTATATGTAAATCACATTTATAAGAATCACCTGGCTTACCATGAGTTTTTCAGAACATGTGAAGAAGACAAAAGCTTTCGAAGCGAATGCTAAGCCAGAAATATTCCTCTGATACTAAAAATTAATATGTGAAAATACAAAAAAAACTGATCTAATTAAAAAAAAATTATGTTTAACATTTTGATATCTATAGTAATTCATAAAATTCAATCATTCATTAGTTTTGACAAAGTTGTGATATACAACGAAACGTGAACGAGAATAAAGTTTTCCACATTAAAATAAGCCTGTTATTGCTAAAAACATTGAAAATAAAATATATATATATATATATATATATATATATATATATATATATAAATATATATATATATAAGGAAATGAAATTTTTTTGTGCTTATGGCACTGAATGAAATATTCAAGAAAATGAACACTAGAACATTCATTTGGAAAATTCAAATTAATCAAGAGAAAATATATTTTCATAGTTTGGCCACTCGGAAAAAAATTCTTCTGCGAAAATTTCTGTTGAAAAAATATAATTAAGATTAACTGTCGCTCACCTTGAGAACTCTTCCCATGTTTTTTCGAGTGACCAATCTATGAAAAAATATTATATATTTTCAAAAATATAATAATACGTTCACATATCTAGCTCTACTATAACATTCTCTTGATTAATTTGAATTTTTCAAATGAATGTTCTAGTGTTCATTTATATATATATATATATATATATATATATATATATATATATATATATATATATATATATATGTATATGTATGTATAATGCTTCCAATGTAATGTATAGAAGGCTTCCATTTTCTGCTATAACCTAGTTACTGGAAACATGTAATAATGATATCAATATTTAACACTTGGAAGTGCATTATTAAGTAACATTTATAAAACACTCTTTGAGATAAATATCATATAAAATTCAAAACAACAGAACGGGTAATCGTGAAAACAAGTCTGATAATAGATAAATTGATTATCTAGGAATATATGCTGTACTGATTTTTCTGGGAATATATCCTTTACTAATTTTCTAAGTATTGAAAGATTCGAGGAAAATGTGTTTGAAAGTTATGCAACTGAGGAATGATTTCATTTTATTCACCTGATTGAATAGTGACCACTTAAGTAGATATATCTAATGGGTGATGTCGACAAAATGGATGGGCGTGTAGGACAAATAATTTAAAAATTGGCAACTTTTTTCCCGAGTCAGACGACTTGATAATTTTTGGTTGTTTTGTAGTTAGTTCTTATTACTTCATGTCGATCTAATGTTAACAATTTTTCTCAATTTATTTAGAAAATTTCAGGTTAATTTAGAGTAGCTGAACGGGGGTTATGCCCATTTTATGCTGCTCAAAGTTGTCCCATCATCGAAACTTCATGACTTCATGACAATCATGACTTCAAGAATTTATGCGAATGATTTTGTGCAGTATATCATAGGTGATGATCGAAATGCTGCAATTCGTTATCGTGCTGATAAATTAAACTTGAAACAGTCGAGTTGATGGAATATTTCGCGTGTTTTACGTCCTTATACAAAGTTCAAATTGAATGATACTTGATGTCATATTATCACCGTTTACAGTGTTTCACAGAACACACAAATTTCTAGTTATCTAAAACTCCACTCGAAATCGTGTTAAAAAGCAAGTACACGTGCGATCAAATGCTAATAAGCTCAACAGCCTCATTTGAAGGGATTATAAACCACAAATCATTCTCGAAACACATGTAGCAAAAGTTACCGCTTTTATATTTTTACCGTGTAAAAAGGGGTTGCAATTCAAAAAACAAGAAAATAAAATTCGAAATAAAATACGTGCATTAAAAAATGAAATATGTAATACAGAATTTGTTAAAAATTCATCACATGAGTAGGAGTGCTCAGATTTTCTCACATGAAGGGGTGAGTTGTTACAACATTCGAAACAATAAAAATTCTGACTATTCAGTAATTTGCCCAGTCTGCAGCCCGCCTGCTCGTAGATCTTGTTTATTTCTCGTGTCATATATGTGAAAATCTGCATTTCACTTTACGTGGTTATTTTTTTCAGTTTATGACAATAAATTAGGCATTCGTATATATAAAGGCAAGTTAAAGCCAGAATATCTACCTGAGAAAATGCATTTTTGCAGTAGGATCATAATCTAATATACCTTCTCTGAAGTCCAAAAACACTCATTGACCCATAGAAGAGCAGCCCCGAATTGCATCATATCTTATGTGTGGCTCAATTAACGCAAAAATTGTGGATGGCAAATATACTCTTCACGAGCTGGTCGGACAATTGAGTAACATGTGTCCAAACGTGCGTCCGTTTTGTCCTCATTCAACGTTCATTTATTCGCAGAAAACCATTCAGCTACACTAGAATCTATCTCATCACTCAACTTCGCTAAGCCAGAAGGTCAGTATTCGACACAGAAAAGGTTGTATCATCAGTAAACAGTTCCACCTAGGCACCCGGCAAGTAATCGGGTAGATTCTGATGAAGACCAGGAAAAGCAGAGAGCCTAGTACTGAGCCCTGTGAAACCAGGTGGGACATATTCCTCCATGTATTTTTAAGAAGGTTCAGAAAGTTGGCAGAGAGCGGTACATAGATATAATTATTAACCAAATTTTGCGCCTTAGTTTGAAGACATTCAGTCATGTGGTGTCAGCAGTAAGAAGGAATCGCATGTCAATGCGTGAGGCGCAACTTATTTACTCAAATAAACAATTTATTCCACGAAATGGGCCTGTTAACCCGGTTGTACGATTAATTTTATTAGTTGATTTTCTCAGGGAATCTTTGAAAAGGCGCGTCAGTAAACTTGAAAGAGTTGAACTATTCGAAACTAACATTACATGCATATCAAAACAAAGGCTTAAAAATATGCTTTTTTTTTTGAAGCTCACAGATCTTGAATTATTGTATAGATTTTTTCCGTTACTTTGTGATAATGCATAGTATTATATACAAAAATGCATTTTGTTATATATCACTATACAGCTTCGTAGTAGGTATTACTATATTAATGTACTCAATTGATATGCTTGAAAATGTAGTAATAGAACGAAACTGTGAAAGCAATATAATGAATATAGTGATAAAAAACAAAAAGTATTTTTCTCTATAATTACAATTCTTATATATAACAGTTGATATATATACCTACATCAGTTGTTCGTCTTGCTTTTGAATATGCACTAGATATTAATTAGTCTGCACATTCAAAAATTGATATCAGTGGAATGAATATTGTAATATCGTTATGTCCATATTGTCAGACATTGAAATTTCTGAATGAAACACCCGGCATGTGCTTCGCATCAGGAAAAGTTGTGCTGTCACGTCTACCCACTCCGCCGAAACCTTCATTATCCCTTTGGCTGGCGATTCAGATGATTCAAAATTATTTTTGCGTAAGATGCGCAAATTTAATTCTTGCTTTCAAATGACTAAAATTTGCGATCTCGTATCCTATGGAAGTAATTTTGAAACCACATTCAAAATACCAGGCCAGGTGTACCATAAAATCGGTTCATTGATGACAATGCCCGATGATAATCCGAAATTTCTTCAAATTTATTTTATGGGCAATTGTGAAGAGCGACAGCAACGCGTGGTCGGGTCTGCTAGTATATATATATATATATATATATATATATATATATATATATATATATATATATATATATATATATATATATATATATATATATATATATATATATATATATATATATATATATATATATATATATATATATATATATATATATATATATATATATATATATATATATATATATATATATATATATATATATATATATATATATATATATATATATATATATATATATATATATATATATATATATATGATGATGATGCTGCTGGAGTCTTGAAATCTGAGTTTTTTTGATGTTATTTTCCTACTCACGCTCAAAGTACAACGTGGCATTTTTGATTTCTCAATATTTAGAAGAGTACAATTTCTCTTTTTGTAAATTTGTTTTTTGTAAAGATGACCTTAATTCTGGACTAATTCTGCAGATCGAAATTATTCAACATGGCTTTCTAAAAGTGAGAAATGTTCGAAATTGCATTTTGAATGTAAGAGAGAATGTAATTAAATATCAAGAATCGAATATACCAACTGAACAATTGATATTCCATTCTTTATTTTAGTTTTGGTTGATTAGCTATATTATATTTCTATAGTTCATTATTCGTTCAAAATTGTTCATCTAATATGAAAATTCAACTCAATATTATTCTTGAAAAATCCAATGATTGATTTGATTGTAACATGGTGTTATAATATGAAAAATTAAGTGGAATAACAAATTTTTTTGAAAATAAAATGGAAATTGACGGAAAAGTTTAATGATATTTTCTTCAAACGAATGATCTCTCATTTTCAGTGTATTAGCTGAATTCGCATTGTAACACGATATGATGTTATTTGTATTCCGTTTTTAATTCTTCAAAAGATAAATTCTGTTTGCTCTTTAGAGTTTTCTGAGCAATATTATTTTTCCTCTTAAATTCATGTTTCAATATTCAAAAGTGCTATTTATGAAGTGACATGATAACATATTGTGTGGTATTAAAATTTTGATAAGTTAATAAATTGTGATATCTACGTGCAATTGATTGTGAAACAATGATTATGTAGAGGACTTTTATTTTTCGTTATCGTCTGTGGTATTAGAATAACGAAGAAAACTTTCTATTCGAATACTAGCAATATAGCGAAGTTAATACTGAACTAAATATACCGACATTTTAAAAAATTTTTGTCGCATTTTATGTGATATGAGTGAGTAAATCAAATTGCAATAACCACGAATGTATGACGATCAATACCTACCTACCTACCCTATTTCACTATTATCGTGAATCGTTTATTGAATTTGCGCGAGGTTTCATTTATGTTATTGGTTTGTTAAGTTATAAGGACGTTGTTGTTTCTGATTTTACCAGAAATCTACTTATTTTTAATACTCACCACTAAGGTGGCAAATATATTTCCACATATTTTACAAGCACAACTTAATCTTGGAATAGGTAAACGAAAGTTCCGAATCCTGTAATTGCACTTAAAATTAAATTTGAATTCAATGTTGTGTTGTTTCTATTGATTTTTTAATAATAATAATTTTTATAATAATTCAGTTTTTCTTTGATTGTTGAAATTTGTTTCTATAGGATATGTTGTTCAAGTCCTCATTAAAAATTAATACATATATATGAACTCAATTTGAAATATATGTTTAATTTTTTTACGTTTAAATTAAATTGAGAAGTTATTCCGTAGAGATGAGTTTTGACGATATTTTATTGATTCAATTTGATAGATGAAGTGTCATCATCATCATTCATAAATTTATATCAGAATATGATGTCCGATAATGATAGGAACACTTAAGCTTACTATTTTTATGAAGTCTAATTTTATATTATTGGAATAACTATAATTATGTTTATGTGTTTCAAAAGCTTTTCATCAATATATCTCTAAACACTTCTTAAATTTTCTTGTATGTTTAAAAATTGATATCTAAATGTTAAATTAACTTTAAAAATCAAAGGAATTTGAATTTTTTTTCCCTAATGCTATTTGTCTGCAACATTTTTCGTAGATTTGAAGGTTTTCAATATATGTGGTTCTTATCATTTCATTGGAACGTTTGAAAATATAAATTTATTTTATAATTAATTTATTTTTACTGGCAAGCAAATCAAATAATACCAGGGGAAAATAAAAAAAGAGATAATAATGACAAATTGGTTGAGGCTTTCGCGGCCAGTAGTTGAACTATTGTTGTCCTGGTTCGGGTCTAAGGGCCATCGTCGGTTGGAATTTCTTCTTAAACGATCAGAAATAGAACGACCTCTGAAGAAGCTCGCCACTAGTGCTAGCGAAACGTTATGAAGAAATTCCCACCGACGACGGCCCTTAGACCCGAACCAGGACAACACTGGTTCAAATAGATAATAGTAAAACGAAGGTATATACCAAGGCTGGCCAATAGTTTTTCAAGGTGGGCAAAATTTCATAGACTGTGGTGCCGCCGGGCCAAATACCATATTCATAAGGTATTAATATACACAAAACGTACATTAAAAATTTGGTTTAATTTACTTTATTTGTAAATGAAATTAAGTAACATACATAATAAAAACATTATTTCTATTTAATGAGAGCTGTGAAGAGGTTTTTGTGATAGTAATTTGTCGATATTTGGTTTTAAGTCTGATGTTGATAGTACAATCAAATCCGAAATGTGTTTTGCAGTGAGAGATGTGCGATATTTATTTTTGATGTATGATAGAGTTGAAAATGTTTTCTCACACACATAGGTGGAACCAAACCTGCTTAAAATTTGCATAGCAAGGTCGCGCAATGTTGGGAAATCTTCACTGGAAACGTTTTTCCAAAAACTTGCAAAACTTTCTGTTAGCTGCTCTGAAGATACATTTTCATAGAAAATTTGTTTCAGGGCAGTGTGGTTTTGAAGATCTGTTACTTCGAGCTGTATGTTTGCTGGATAATCAACCAAGTCAGTAGAACTGATAGCAAATGGATTTATAAACAGCTGAATATTTCTCTTGTCCGATTCAAAATCCTGGAATCTGTTTTCAAAAGACTCTTTTAAACATTTTATTTTTGATAGGTATTTAGGAATATCAAGGGCAGTGATCTCTAATTCTTCTTTTAAACTTGCAAGTGTGGAAAAATGGTCGACTTTATTTCTCTCTAAGTTTGCTGCGAACAAGTCCAACTTCCCTTTGAAACCATTGATCAAGTTGAACATTGTTGGAAGAGAACAATTTTTTCCTTGCAGTTTAAGGTTCCGGACATTAAGGTGCTTCAATGTATCAACTAAAAATGCAAGATCGCACAGCCATAATGAATTTTCAAGCAGAGCTCTCTCTGCTGGCAATGCTTGTTTTTCTTTCAGAAATTCCAGAACATGTTCCCTCAAATCATAAAAATGTTTCAACATTTCGCCTTTAGATAACCAGCGAACAGCGCAATAAAGATGTATGTAATTCGCCGTATTCTTTTATTTCTTCTTCAAACAACGTTCTGAATTCTCGTCGGTTAAGTGCTCTGGCACGTATGAAATTAATGCAGCGTACTACTGGGTCAATCACGTCCTCGAAAGTCATGTCTTTAGCGCACAAAGCTTCTTGATGTATAATACAATGATAAGAAAACAATTGTCGACCTATGTAATTTTGCAGCAAAGCTACAGCGCCATTGGTTTTCCCCATCATCGCAGGTGCTCCATCAGTGCAAACTGAATTGCATTTATCCCAGTTTAGGCTCTTACCCTCAATGCAATCTTTCAGTTTCATGAATATATCTTTTCCTGTGGTTGTAGTTTCCAGTTGACAGAGGTCCAATATATCTTGAAATATATTGAAATTGTCATCAATACAGCGTACAAAAACAGCTAATTGCGCCATACCAGTTAAATCGCAGGTTTCGTCCAATGCAAGTGAATAATATCTACATTTAGTTACAAACTCTGCAATTTGACTGTTAATGTCTGTTGACATATCTTCTACTCGCCTCATTACTGTGTTGCGCGACAGTGAAATACTAGCTGCCATGGCTTTAACCTTTTGATCATTGCAGTTCTGTGCAAAAATGGACAAACTCTGTTTGATAATTTCCCCATCAGAAAACGGCTTTTTCTTCTTAGCCAATAATAAAGATATTTCATACGATGTTTTCACCATGGCTTCCAGTTCTTCGTGTCGTTTTACAAAAATATTTTGCTGTGAAAATAGTTCTTTCTTCTTTTTATTTATGAAATCAGTCCTTACAGCTGACCCCACTGGATACTCTTTGTCGAATTTTGTATGGTTTTGCTTAAAATGCCGCTCTAAATTATATTTTTTAGCAACAGCTACTGTTGCTGAGCAAATGAGACACACAGGTTTGCGGGCTTTGCTTTCGGTGAAAAGGTATTTTGTTTCCCATTCTTCATGAAACGTCCGAGGGTTATCCTTTATTCTTGATGTACTCGTACTAGGTTTGCTGAGGGCTATACTAAAACAATAAAATGTACATGTAAAACTACATGTAAATGTACATGTAGTTTTATGAAATGAAGGTTAGTACCTAAGTAAAATAAAACTATTAATTTGGACAGGCACCGCTCCACAATATCAATAAATATCTAATTAAGATTCGTAGGTACAAATCCTACATCTTGGGCAATAAGACCGCCGCGCCGCCTGCTGTGCAGGAAAGTATTTACAAACAAACAAACAAACTAATTGTAACACATGCAAATATTACACTTACCTGCAGAGAAGATGCAAAGTTTTGGTAGTATTCTTTCTAATTTATTAAACGAATTGTCACAAAACGAATTAGTAATTCAATATACTTGCATTCAAGTAAGATTGATAACGGTACTAAGATGCTCGCTAACCGTCCGTTTGTCTGGCTATTGGAGGACGGGACCGTTAAGCGTGCGGGGTGCGGGCGAAGTAGCGACAATACCCGAACGACGCGGATCGGTTGCGCTCGGCTGACCAATCAAGTGGAAGCAGTGCTATCCCACGCCGCGCTGCCGAAGTGCTAGCGGGAAAATTCAAATGCCTTGGCGCGAAGTGCTGGCGGGCAAATTCAAATGCCTTGGCGCAAAGTGCTGGCGGGCAAATTCAAATGCCTTGGCGGGCCACTATGTGGCCCGCGGGCCTGGGTTTGGCCAGCAAAGGTATATACCATCCAAAGTTTTACGCAGATTTCGAACAGGAATTAGTAGGTACATTACCGATTTTCAACTTCATTGAAACCAGAGATCTACAATAAACCTTCAAATCGAGTTGATACGAGTATTCAAGCAAGGCTATTTATGTTATGGATATGGTTGAAATGCCAAACAATCTTCTGGGCATACAAAGTTTATTATAGTAACGATTATTTCCTCTGGTGCGTTTTAAAAGATATTCATTGTGCTAAAAGAATAATGTGGGCCATTGTTATTTCATCCTAATGTTATTCTGAGGATGAAATAACGCCTTAATAAAACATGAAGAATATACAATAAATCTGATGAATCATTTGTGATACTAAACATTTTTGTATAGTGAATGTAAGCTCTAAAAAATTGAATGGCACGTATCATATTCAAGTATTCACATCGAATTGAGATTTGCTACTTATTCTTAAGCATGAAGCATCTAAATTTGAACTCTTACTCTATTACCAGAGTTTTGAAATTTTCAACCATTTGCCATCCAATTGGAAATCACTGACAGCTCGTTTGTTCAAGAACAGAGTTACGTCATTGATATTAACAAAGGCATACTATAGTGTGGCAGAGAAACATTGTATCATATGTTTGTTTATTTTTTTTACACGAATGTCCCTCTCCATTTGAAATTGTCTCAGATGTTTAATATTTCTGAGGTAATTTTTTTCTCTTCTTTTCAAATATAGTTGTATATTATTGTGAATATAAAGTGAACCAATATTTTTGTTCGAACTAATATTTTTGTTCGAGGGCGGAATGGAAAATCAGACTCAAAACTCAATTCAGTCCTTTTGTGAGCATGCTTCTTGGTTGTAATTATTGTATCAATTGAATGAACGTAGATTTAATATGTAAGGAATATTTCTCAATAAATTTTATTATAATAATAATAAGATAAATTAATTGAGAAACATTCGTTGTAAAATTAGATTCATTTCAATTGATACAATAATTACAACTAAGAGAAATGCTCTCAAAAGGACCGAATTCAGTTTGGAGTCTGATCTTCCATTCAGCCCTCGAGCAAAAATATTGATTCAAACAATAATCTTGGTTAAATTCATATTTACAGTAAGATACAACTTTGATTGAAAAGAAAAAAAAATTCCTCAGAGATAGTAAGCATTTGAGACAATTTCACATGGTGAAGAACATTTGTGTTAAAAAAATATACAAACATATGATACAAAAAATTGATTCCTACATTATTGCCTACATCCGAATCATAGAAGTACTCTGCCACACTATAGTATGCCTTTGTTGAGAGCAGACATTTAAATCTCCTTTTAAACAAATGAGCTTTCAGTACCTTCAAATACGATGGTAAATGGTTGAAAATTTCAATACTCTGACAATAGAGAGAGTGCTCAAATTTAGCTGTTTTATGCATAGGAATAAGTAGCACATCCTGGTTTCCTGTTGAATACTCATGATTTCTATTTAATTTAATAAGCCTATCTTCATTTTCTTTAACATATAACAAACATCTATAAATATATAAACACGGTAAGGTGAGTATGTAATTATTAATGAAGATAGGTTCACAAGATGTTCGCTGATGAATATTGAATATTAATCGAAGTATTCGCTTCTGTGTAATAAACACCCTATTTATTTCTGTAGAGCAGTCCCAAAGCAGAATATTATAATTTAGATGACTATATACTGTAATACACATTCATAACACAGTTTCTAGGTACGATGTTCTTGATTCTAGAGATTGCAAAAAAAGAGTTACTCAATTTTTTACATAAGACCTCAATGTGTGATGTCCATCTCAAATTTCTGTCTACATATATTCCAAGAAACTTTGTTGATTGGGATGATGATATAGTGTTGTCCCCATATTTAACGGGATGGTGATATAGTGTTGTCCACATATTTAACTCCCAAGGTACTAATACCATTGCCCTTCAGACAAAACTGAACACATACAGTTTTGTCAACGTTCACCATGGGATTGTTCATTTGACACCAACTTACTAACTCCCTCACAATGCATTCACATGCCTCCAGAAGCTCTTCAGGAGTCCTGCCAGAAACAACCACCGATGAATCATCGGCAAATAGTGTCACCAAAAACTAGGACAACTTCGCAGGCAGATCGCTTATGAACAATATGAATAGAAGAGGTCCGAGTACAGAGCCTTGCGGCACCCCAAGAGCAATATCATGTCTCTGAGAATAACTCTCGCCTATTTTCACTACCATTGTTCTTTCTTTAAGAAAACTACGTAACCAATTTAGAAACGCACCTCTAAAACCTAAATTGTTGCATTTATCAAGTAAAAATTCAAAGGATAGTGAATCAAATGCGGAAGATAAATCAAAAAATAACCCCGCCACAAACAAATGTTTATCCGTCAAACACTCGTAGACGGATTCAAAAAACAACTGCAGTTGATTGAGTTGAGTGGCCGCTTCTGAATCCATGTTGCGCGGAGTCAATCATTTTGAATCTATTGAGATAACGCATCATTCTGGCGAAAACAATTTTCTCTATCACCTTGGAAAACACGCGCAAAATGGATATTGGGCGATAATTAGTAATTTCACTCACGGTTCCATTCTTAAATGCTGGAATTACTATGGATTGCTTAAGGATATTGGGGAACTTTGCAGTAGTGATGGAAACATTTATAAGATATGCAAAGTGCTAGCCAATAATTCCATTAATTCCCTTCAAAACTTTAGCTGATATGGAATCAACACCGACGCTTTTTTTATTTTTTAAGGCTCTAATGGTATCCTCAACTTCAATTTTAGTGACATGGTAGAAGTAAAAATTGGTGTTCACCATGGGTGATAATGTGCAAAACCGAGATAGATTATTGCCATATCGAGATGTTAATTTGGTACTAGCCATTGTGGAAAAATGTTCGGCGAAAACATCAGCTAACTGATTCGGATCGTCAAACACCTCCCCCTCAAAGTTTGAGGTTCCATCACTTCGCCTACCGCCACTTTTCAGAGAAAGATCGTTAACAATATTCCAAATTGTTTTATTCCTGTTCGATGAACCAGATATTATAGTATATATTATATCAACATATTAATTGGTACTTTCATATATAATAGTGTTGGCGTTTACTTGATGTATATCCATTATAATTGAATATAAACTAAATTCAAACACTTGAACTTATGAATTACACTTTATTCACTGAATAACATGACGCGTTTCGTCGTAACAAACGTGAAATAGTTATCTCTCTGATTGTACTGGATTTTGCAGTATCCTTTACTGCATTATTCTGCAAGCATCTGAAGAAGTCGTTTGTAACGACGAAACGCGTCATGCTATTCAGTGAATAAAGTGTAATTCATAAGTTCAAGTGTTTGAAATTAAGTTTATATTCAATGGTACTTTCATATGATATATGGAAGTACCAATTAATATATTAATATTAATATATAATATAATATAATATAATAAAATTCATATCCATAATATAATTTCATATATTGTATTAAATAAATCTTTCAATTATTTGTTTATCAATTTAGATCGGTGTGTATCACACTAGATCGCCTTCTATCAACAATTTCGTTTTAATAAATAATACTAGTTTCGTTTTGAGTAATTAGATATTAGGGATTTTATAGAATTTTTGATTAATGTATTATTGCCTGCACTTTCAAAAGCGACTTCGTAATCAATCTAGATTAAGTTATGTAATTTAAATTAGAATAGAAATGCATCAACTTGAAATATCTTTTTTTAACATAGTCAAAAAAAATTTTTTTATATTCTATCTGAACTATAATTTTATAGAAACGAGGCGAGAAAATATCTACAAGTTTAATGGTTATAATAATGATTAAATTGATACAAGTATTGTGAAAATATTTTGTTTCACGGGTTTTCACTTTATTTGATGAGTTTTGTAATCAGATAACAGTAGAAAACCCAAAAATCAACTCTCCTACTGTTTATATACTACGAATATAAATATATAATAAATATATTAATTATTTATTATATTTATCATTTATTTTCTTGACCAATACATTTTTATGCTATCCTGAATCATTACTAAATTCACAATTATGAAGCAAGAAGAAAAATAAAATTTTTGAGATATTTTGCTTTCATTCTTCACATACTGGGGCACTGTTCATTTAAAAAAATTAATGAATTGTGTTAATAATAGAGTTGTTGGCTTGGTGCCATATTTTGCAAGATAGAATCTGGCAGCATCTTGCATGAAATGCAATATATGATCGTAAATGAAAAGGAATACTGCACTTCTCAAAAATTTGGATAAGTCCTATAATTATAAATATCTTAGCAAGCAGGCTCTACGACTTCCGTCTACACAACAGCCATTGAACTTTCATAGCTATTGTTATTATAAAATAATCATAATATTTCTAGTACTAACCGCATTCGATCAAAATACAAGAGTGTATTTTCATACTGATCAGCAGTATGTGTTAGATATTCATTTCATTGATTCCTATTTTTTGATCTTCAAGTTACACATATTAGATGTCAATCTTGGTGTATATTGAAATCGGCGTTTCTCATTCACAACGTGCACTTTCGTGATTATAATTCATTTCATCGATTCCTATTTTTTGATCTTCAAGTTACACATATTAGATGTCAATCTTGGTGTATATTGAAATTGGCGTTTCTCATTCACAACGTGCACTTTCGTGATTATATCAAGTGTTTCTATTTCAGACTTGGCGCCGCCACCGGGTCCATACACGATGGCCACGGAAACTACTCTATAAGCGTCAAATGCAGTTGGTTAATAGATGCTCCCAATTCGTCCATCACTCTGCATTTGGAAGAATTCGCTACCGAGTGCGGATGGGATCACCTTTACATTTTCGACGGCGACAGCGTGGAATCTCCGCTGCTCGCCGTCTTCAGCGGCCTCATGTACAAAAACGGATACAGCATCCGCAGGATACCGGAAGTTGTGGCAGACAGCGGATCTGCGTTGGTACACTTCTTCAGCGATGACGCGTTTAACATGTCTGGTTTCAATATCAGCTACAGGCTGAACGCGTGCCCGTCAAGGGTTGCCGGAGTGGACTGTTCCGGTAACGGCATCTGCATCGATAAAGAGTGTACTTGTAACGGTGAGTACCTCGGATTGCGACATCATTGTTTTAGCATGTTGTGAAAAACGAGGACAACTTTTTCTTCTTCAATATTTAAAATTATTACAAATTTGATCATTTTACGTTCTTTTAACGTAACGGCACCGGTTTCCGACCGGCCTGCTCTATCTGACCATTTTGGTTTTTTTACTTTAAAAAAAATACTTCTACCAAAATTTGTGAAATAGAATGAATTTAATTGTATCACCCATCATATGTCACATATCAAAAACTGTCTTTCATATGTTAACGGAAAGCCGGTCAATTCAGAAAATCTACAAAAGGGTTCGTATTCGTATTATATTAAAAAAAAAAAAGAATTAGCGAAAACAAATATCCGGATTTTTTCGAAAAATGCTGTGATAAGTTCTGACCTTAACATTTCAACATGTAATGAAAAATTACATATTTTCATTGATTTATCTAGCAAATAATAATGGACGGAATACGGAGCCCCATTGGTAACTTGGTAGCTAAAAGGAGTTTTGGCACTTTGTAGATGATGTTAATTTTCTATTTTACAGGTTTTTGAAATAATGATAATAACATTCATTTAGCTGAAGCTATACAAAAACTTATATATTTTGAACAGTCAATTTTGAACTACATACTTATCTCATTATATAAAATATACTTGAACCATTCATCATTTGCATAAAGGTCTCTATTGATCCCCTCTGTCATATTCTCAATATCTTTGCCACATATATAGAGCATAGTATCAATAACAAACACAACAAAAAAAAAATAGTGAAATCGGTCTAACGGTTCACGCGTGATGGCGGGACCAAGGGAAATAGTAATTCATTTTTATATTATATAGATAAATTAGAAATAATATTATACTTTATGGTTGTTAAGTATTCTTGAATAAGAATTCTTGAATTTTCCAATTTTCAGCGCAATTCTTAAATTTTTTTTTCATAAGAACCTCCTGACAATAACAAACCCAACAAAAAAAACAGTGATTGGTTAGACAACAGTGATATGAACTTTATTGAATAGCAATTAAGTTCAAATTGACTCTACATTTCAGTTAGAAAACGTTTTAATGGGAAAAAGAAAAGGGCTGTTATTAGGGTTTTCCCGGTAATTTTTTCGAATTTTTCTCGCCGTGAAAACCATCCTTGGACTTCAACGAACAATTTAAAAAAAGAATTGGCAAAATTGATCCACGCGTTGTTGAGTTATGCGCTTACCAACACATTTTGCGATTCATTTTTATATTATAGATAAATTAGAAAAAATATATTATATGGTTGTTGAGTATTCTTGAATAGGTATTCTTGATTTTTCTAGTTTTCAGCGCAATTTTTAAAATTTTTTCTTTCATAAGAACCTTCTCCTGTCAATAACAAACCCAACAAAAAAAAATAGTGATTATTTAGACAACAGTGATATAAACCTTATTGAATAGCAATTAAGTTCAAATTACTCTACATTTCAGTTAGAAAACGTTTCAATGGAAAAAAGTAAAGGGCTGTTTTTAGGGTTTTGCCGGCAATTTTTCGAATTTTTTTTTACCGTAAAACCATCCTTGGACTTCAACGAACAATAAAAAAAATTGGCAAAATTGGTCCATGCGTTGTTGAGTTATGCGCTTACCAACACATTTTGCGATTCATTTTTATATTATAGTTTATTTACCTATTGTATATTATGATTCAATAGATTTCGAATATCGATGTTGGAAATTACTTCTCTATTATCTAAAATTTTTCCAATAATTAATGTATCAATCAGTAAATATTCCAATCCATCAATTCTCGAAATATTCCTTTCGTCTGGAATAGAAGGACAACTTCTAATATAATGATAATAATAATAATAATAAGACATTTATTCCCAACAGATATACATCCAATTACAGAGAAAAAATTACAAAAAAACTTACAATTTACAAAAAATTGCAAAATTGTACACAAATAATAATAAATAAGAAAAGAAATTAACAAGAAAAAAATCAAAAATAGGGAGTATAAGCTAATATATACAACGAAAAATTATTTCAAAATAAATTGAAATAAGCAGATAACTAAAAACAAAAATGAAATATTGTCCATTACGGAGTTACGTATGGTCAGCAGAAGTTGACCATTTAGTAACGAAATATGTTTGACAAATAAAAATAAAATTAAAATCGATTGCGTTAATATCATCTAGTAAACAAATAAAATAACTAAAATTAAAATAATATTTATAACTAAGACATATGTGGACAACAGAAGTTCAGGAAAATATCACGACATCCCAATGCGCTGTTCTGAGTGGCATGCCAAGATAACTGCTAGCCGATCAAAATAGATCACATCGACCGCAACAAACATCATAAAGATTACATATAAAATTGATAGGAGAACGTGACATAACATTTTATCTGCTGTAAGTGACATAAAATGTATTATTCCGCCTCAGACCAGGCCTTGGTACGCGAATATTTATTTTGCTGAGAAGAAATGGTGAGTCAATCGAATTCTGCAAAATTTTGAAGAGAAATGTTAGGCCGAACCGTTCACGCCTCAACTTCAATAATTCAATTCCCAAACTATCGGTTAGGATAGAATGGTCGAAGCCTCTAGAAGGATATTGCCCATAACATCTGAAGTACATATACTTCAAACATTTCCTCTGAACTGCGTAAAAGTCGACAATAGAATTAATGTACACAGGAGACCAAATTATAGACGCATATTCCAGTTTACTGCGAATAAAGGAGAAGTAAAGCGTTTTCATAGTGTCAAGATTAACAAAGTTGCCCCAATTTCTAACCAAATAACCCAGCATCTTAGAAGCAGAAGCCGTAGTGCAAGTAATAACGTAAGTACATTTAGTGATATTCAGTTTCAGCCCATTGCTGTTACACCACAAATTAACAGCGTCAAGGGAAGACTGTAATCTGACACAATCATGACGATCGTTAATAGCAGCAAATATTTTCAAATCATCTGCAAAAAGCAGATGCATGCAGTTAAGCTGTGAAGAAAGATCGTTTATATATATAATAAACAACAATGGACCCAAGTTGGACCCCTGTGGCACACCAGACGAGGCAGAATAGAGTGCAGATTCATTACCACCATGTTCAACATATTGAAAACGATCCGAAAAATATGACTGCATCAAATTTAACAACTGTGATGAAAAACCTATAGCCTTCAATTTTGACAACAGTATTCTATGATCGATCTGGTCGAAGGCCTTCTGGATATCAGTGTAAATAACATCCATCTGGCCACGGTCATTTAATGTTACTGACAAGGAATGAGTAATGCATGACAAATTAGTAACAGTTGATCGATTCTTCATAAACCCATGCTGGTGCGGTGAGACAAGTGTGCGAACTGAACGGTATATAGAGTCATATAGAATGATTTCAAATATTTTAGCAAAATTGCACAAAATTGCTATGGGTCTATAATTAGTTATGAGAGCAGCATCACCGGATTTCAAAACTGGACAAATTTTTGTAACTTTCCAAATCTTTGGAATAAGCATATTTCTTAAAATAATATTGAAAATTAGGGATAAAGGTTTAGCGAAAGAATGAATACAGTCCTTAACTAAAAAATTAGGAATATGATCAACGCCAGATGTAAATTTATTTTTGAGCTTCTTTGATGCTCTGATTATATCATCCTCAGATATAACAGGAAGAGGAATTGAATTGTGATTTGGGTAAAGAATATCATACTTCTCAGGGGATATAATATGCGTTTTCATACATACATCGATTACATACCAACATTTTCGAGTCGGAAATCCTAGACCCAGTAATTTGTTCTTGATACATTAGAATGAAAATTATCATCAGAACAAATTAAAGGTTATCACTGCGGACACATCAGTACAAGAGTATCTAACGGAGAAAAATCAAACACCCAACAAAACGAAACAAACAAAAGTAACAAAAGAAATGTAACACCACGTTGAAGTATGAATAAAATTCATAACTTTTATTCCGGTTAACAGTACTAATGAGATCTAACCAAATCGAAATACTTACATTGCGTTATTTTGTTGTATTCAGCATGTTGAAAAAATTTTTTCGAAATTGAATTGCTGTAAATACATATTCTTCTCAGGAAAGGTTATTTGATATTCAATTCAAAATTCAATTTTGTTGTATTCAGCATGTTGAAAAATTTTTTTCGAAATTGAATTCCTGTAAATACATATTCTTCTCAGGAAAGGTTATTTGATATTCAATTCAAAATTCAATTTTGTTGTATTCAGCATGTTGAAAAATTTTTTTCGAAATTGAATTCCTGTAAATACATATTCTTCTCAGGAAAGGTTATTTGATATTCAATTCAAAATTCAATTTTGTTGTATTCAGCATGTTGAAAATTTTTTTTCGAAATTGAATTCCTGTAAATACATATTCTTCTCAGGAAAAGTTATTTGATATTCAATTCAAAATTCAATTATAATAAATATTTCGAATTGCTTCAATAAGTATATTTTAATATAACGTTCTACTGTAAAATATTTTTTTTTAGGCTATAGCTTTTGTTCGTTATTATTATTATGCGCTTCCTTTCATGGAAGTGCTATCGGACCTGTCTATTTCCGTTGTGGTAGCGCTATTTATATAAAAGTAACAAAAGAAATGTAACACCACGTTGAAGTATGAATAAAATTTATAACTTTTATTCCGGTTAACAGTACTAATGAGATCTAACCAAATCGAAATACTTACATTGCGTTATCTTGTTGTATTCAGCATGTTGAAAAATTTTTTTCGAAATTGAATTCCTATAAATACATATTCTTCTCAGGAAAGGTTATTTGATATTCAATTCAAAATTCAATTTTGTTGTATTCAGCATGTTGAAAAATTTTTTTCGAAATTGAATTCCTGTAAATACATATTCTTCTCAGGAAAGGTTATTTAATATTCAATTCAAAATTCAATTATAATAAATTTTTCGAATTGCTTCAATAAGTATATTTTAATATAACGTTCTACTGTAAAATATTTTTTTTAGGCTATAGCTTTTGTTCGTTATTATTATTATGCGCTTCCTTTCATGGAAGTGCTATCGGACCTGTCTATTTCCGGTGTGGTAGCGCCATTTATTTGCCGTTTATTGATGAATGTAAGTATCACAGTGATCTGTTAACTGGGACATGGAACCTTGCACTTTAATGGATAAGTAATGAGTTCAGTGTTGTGACATTAAACTGTAGACTCATAATAATGAGTACTCTTTTTATTCATTCGGCACGAAATAATCGTTTTATGTTGGATCAGGGTCGACACGTCCATGGCAGAATAAATTGATGCATAAATATTTCGCATTAGACTGTAACACTATAAACTCAGTTCAACGAGTATGTTTCGCTCAGTTTTGTAGAAGGTTCTTTATGCATCTGTTCATGTTATTCAACAAATTGTGTTTATTTGATATCTCATTTGAATGATCCTCCAAATCGTTTTTGGGATATTATTTACTCACATAATTGATGATTGATGAGGACGATTCTAGGAGAAAATTAATATCCATAATGCAACAATACTTTTCTCATATAAAGGGTGTTTTTTTTAGAGGTATAGAACTTCAAATTGCAATAAAACAACGATGGATCATTCGATTGACAATAATTTTTTTTTATTCGAAAGATAATCTTGTGGCATTAAATTTTAAATATAATTTCTGGTATATGACCGCCACGACTGGCTCGGATGTAGTTCAATTTGGACGTCCAATTTTCGATGACTTTTTCCAACATTTGTGGCCGTATCGGCAATAACACGGCGAATATTGTCTTCCAAATGGTCAAGCGTTTGTGGCTTATCCGCATAGACCAATGACTTTACATAGCCCCACAGAAAGTAGTGTAGCGGTATTAAATCACAAGATCTTGGAGGCCAATTCACAGGTCCAAAACGTGAAATTAGGCGTTCACCAAACGTGTGTTTCAATAAATCGATTGTGGCACGATCTGTGTGGCATGTTGCGCCGTCTTGTTGAAACCACAGCTCCTGGACATCATGGTTGTTCAATTCAGGAATGAAAAAGTTAGTATTCATGGCTCTATACCGATCACCATTGACTGTAACCTTCTGGCCATCATCGTTTTTGAAGAAGTACGGACCAATGATTCCACCAGCCCATAAAGCGCACCAAACAGTTTTTCTGGATGTGTTTTGATATACACCGTTATATATATACACCGTATATATATATATATATATATATATATATATATATATATATATATATATATATATATATATATATATATATATATATATATATATATATATATATATATATATATATATATATATATATATATATATATATATACTTTTATATGATAAGGCTGAAGTCTTTATTTTCTAAAAGGTTAACGAAGTTTCAGTAAACGAAAATATTTTACAATATCCATTCAAAGTTGCACGATTTATTTTTGAGTGACATACCTATATGAAGAAAGAGATTGAAATCATAAAAACAAATCTTGACGAAGAAAAAAGAAAAGAACAAAAAAAAAGAAATAATAATAAAATAAGGTCAACATGAAATCTTGAACTCTGTGATTAAACTCCGACTCCGTAATTTTGGAGAAAGTTAAAATCCCTTTTTTATCATTTTCATTCTCATTCAATTCTTTCAATTACTTAGTGTTTGTGTTTTAATTTCAATAGTCTCAAGTGCTTACTGGAATTTCAATAGATTTCAATATCCGATTTCATTTCATTTTCATCGTCAGTTTTTTCTTTTAAATTATTTTTCCAAAAAGAGTCATTTCAAAGATATGAGTAAGTAAAACAGAATCTTGCTTAATAAAGGATGAAAATTGGACTTCATGAAATCTATTGACAGGACTTCAAGAGCAGTAAAAACATACCGTAGCTGGATCTCGAGATTTTGATCTTCATTCATGTTTTAAGCTATTTATTTTTAAATACTCAGGATGGTTCCCACTCAAAGTTGAAATGACATATATTATTTGGCTATCCTTTAAAGTCGTTCTCATTTAACAAACTTTATATAGGAAGCTATATTGTATTGAAATACTGTTGTCGATATAGCTTGAACAGTTGAAAAGTTTTTTGCGCTAACCCATTGCTAAAATAGAATGTTTTTCTGAAATTTAACAATTGATGGGCGAAAAGCTAACTACAAAATTCTTTTGGAAACTTCTGTAAAATGCATACAAATTTTTTCAATTAATACAGTTGGTAATCCGGACACCCGCTTGTTCGGTGTTCGCTATAATCCATCCGGCAATGGGATTCGCGGGGGAGGACAGCAAATATAGGTGCGGGCTGTCATGAGCCTATGCGCTGTCAGTCTTTTGCTTATCGCCTTTAATGTTGTCTGTTAATTTGCCTCCTCAGGCACTGTTATTGTTGGATAATTGTCCTGGGCATCCATCAGCAGATGAAGTTGTCTCTGAAGTTGGCCACATTTTTGCAATGTTCGTGAAGCTAACACCACGGCGTGTATACAACCAATGGATCAGAACTTTATTGGTACGAAATGTGAAGTTAAATTACTTTTGGTTAACTGTCTTGCATTATATTATGAAAACCTCATGGACTCATTAAAATCGATAACTTTAAAGGACACTGTTTTTCTTTTGGCTAATTGCTGGGCCAATGTTAAGGCATCGCTAATTAACAAATCATGGAAGAATTTGCACCTTGAATTTCTCACTGATAATGACGAACCAGAATATGGTTCCTTTAGCCCAGCTTTTTAACAGATTGAGGGGACGGAATGATCCTCAAATAAGTGTGACAGAAGTTCGAGAATGAATTGCTTGTGGTGCCGAAAGCGAGTTTTAAAGATATGAAGTGACAACTGATGAGGAGATTGTGAGATCCGCTATGTGTGATGACGATGAGCAAGATGAGGACAATAGCGTTGAAGTTCTCGCCTTCACAAAAGTTGTTAATTCAGAAGTAGTATGAGCTTTAAACACTGCTTTAAAATGGACTGAACATAACGAATTTGATTGCCACGACGTTATGTTTCTCCGTCGACTTAGAGACCGAGCTTCCGAAATTAAGTGCGAAAATTATAAACAGAAGAATATTTCAGACTATTTCAAGAAGAATTAATTAATGTTTTCTTTTATCTTACTGATTTTGCTACATGGTTGTAATTTTGAACATTTACATTTAGTCTTTATGCTATAATTTAAAAATTGATTAAATAAACTAAGGTTAAACATGTGTTGTATTAACATTAAATATGGCATACTATATCCGGACGCCTCGATAATCCGAAAAGGGTCTTGTTTTTGCCTGTCCGGATTAACGAGGCCCTACCGTACTTATTTAGTAAATTTACAAAATTGCAAAATTTCACAAAAAAGTGGATCATATGTATGTATATTGAACTGGTATTCCTGAGGAAGTTAAGATGAATTCTGACCAATAAGTAATAGCATTTTCCTAAGTATTTTGAAGATTGAACATTATAATATATTCCTTGAATTGCGTTGAATCGGCTTGGCATATTGCTTCATATAATTATTGTGTGCTTATGAAATAATTTTTCATTATTAGAGATTCAAGGTTTAAAGGGAACTTTTGGTAATAAGTTAACAACCTGAAACAATTGTTAACTAAATCTTCTCTTGTTTAATTTGGAAAATTGTTTTTCTCCAAATATTAATCCGTATTTAACATGACTTAATTACATCGAAAACATAAGTGAAATCACAGTAAATACATAAATAATTCAATAAATTTCTTTTTAGAATTATTTCTGAATTATCCGGCTTCACTCTTTGTTCTTGTTTCAGGTTGGAAGATTCAATTACTTTCTATATTTTCATAGCTGCTCTCAAAATTATGAAGTAGTGATTTCATAGACAATGAAATAATGGAAATAACTTTACAATTTTTATCCATTTTTCATAATTATAATTAGAAATCATAATACGAATGAAACATTCCAGCAGGATTATTTTCACTACTTTAACATTAATTTAACTTCAGTAACCTCTACAGCCTCTACATATAATTATTTGAATGTAATGATCTTCTTTTGTAGAAATCTAAAATCTTCAAGAATCGTCTTCCAAAGATGACTTCTCAATATGAAAAAACTGAGGAACAACACACCTCAATTAATTTCGGAATACATTTTTTTTGAATATTTCATGTAATACCAAAGTGTATTGTATATTTCGAATCTGTATATAGTTGTAGTATTTCATGGTTTTCATTTACTTTCAGGATATTGGGGTGGTAAAGCTTGCCATTTAGAGAAGTGTCCAAACAATTGTGGAAAAGCAAAGGGCAGAGGTAGATGTGATCAGCATGGATGTATATGTAACACTGGCTATAAAGGTTATGACTGTGGTCAGTTGGCTGTGAATGGCTATTGGGAGACGGTATCTATACTAAACTTCGTTCCACCTGGATCTGCATCTCATGGTGCTGCCGTTTGGAGGGATTCAATGTATGTAATAGCAGGAGAAAGCTATGGCAGGGGAACAATGTTATATGTTTACGATTTCAATGGTAAGTTAATGCAGACCATTTCGAGTGCTCAATATCTTGCTTAGCGAATTTGTAACGTGTATCGAACTTGAATCCATCGCATCTATCTTCTTTTTTATTCTGTTTGTTTAGTATTCAATCGAGATACTGCACGTGATCTGCAGGTTTTCTTTTCAATATTGTACATCCGTTTTGAGTTTTGGAGGTAATTTGTACAATAACTGAAAGTGGTTGCCACCCTTCGTAAATATGTGAATATAATAATTTGATGTTATTTATTTTGTGTACACATAATATTCTTTTTAATGATAGAAGTTAAAAAATATATTCATTCACATAGTTTACAGGAAATTTTCTGTTTCAGGAAATGTTTGGGAAACACCCCACATTGTGCAAAGTCCTACTCCCAGATATGGTCACTCTACTGTCATCTATGGAGATAAGATCTTCCTCTACGGTGGCGTTTTAGGAAATCTGGGTTCCACTTCCGAGCTGTGGGCGTTCGACATCAGTGCCAAAACTTGGGAAAATATAACTGTTAAAGCTTTATCATGCAACGAGAGTTACCTGATGTGCGGACCGTTAAAAGTGGCCGGGCACACAGCAACAGTTGTTATGAATGTCGACAATAAAAAAGCTGATAGAATGGTCGTTATATTCGGACATTCTCCAAATTTCGGCTACTTGAATACGGTACAGGAATATTATTTCGGTGAAAGGGAATGGTATATTGTAAATACGAGAGGGTTTCCCGTGAAAGGCGGATACGGACATACAGCTTCGTGGGACCCACTCACTGCCAAAATTTATGTCTATGGCGGGGTCGTTTCAGAAAGTGAAGCTTCCCAGGTATTAAGCAGAAATCTTTACTCATACGAGCCTAATTCTAGAACCTGGACTTTACTGGCCGATGCGCCTTCTTCGAGATTCCTACATTCTGCTACTTTTGTATCACCAGGTATGTCAAACTTTGTAATATATCATATCTTTTCTCCTGTTTGCCTGAATTAAGTGGCAGTGATTTTCTGGGACGTGAGTAAACAGCATTTTGGGTCAGTGTACTCTGTTTATTATTCACATAAAATTAAAAGGCTTGATATTGAAAACACTTTTTACTAACATTGAATATTTCTCACAAAATTGTACTGTCAATTCAATCACTACACGCTGGACATAAATAATAATAATTCTGTTATGTCCTTGAACCTAATTGTGCTTTTGGCGCAATAATTAGAAATAAAATCCCCCATTTTGTCTCTGAATTGTTTTAATTCCATACAAAAAAATTAAATTTGTTACAAAGCAAAAAGTAACTCATGCAGAACGACTGCTACTCTTAAAAATACTAAAACCTACTCGCTGAACCAACATAACTTTCACTTCTGTCGATATAAGTATTTAATTTCTTTGAATTAATTGATCTAATGCTTTGTATGTTGATCATATGGAGTTTAAGCAGTAATCGGCGAAGCAGATGAAACTGTTCATAATTAAGTTTTTTCGTTTCTCAATCATTTTTAAATAATAATCTCCTAAAAAGTAATGAACCGAACTTGTTCTAATATTCTTCAAAGTCACTATTATCTCTTATTTCTATCCCCGCTATATTATTGTTGGCGTTGTAACTGTGTTATTTCCTTGACTTCCAAACATACTGCAACGAATTGGTAAGTTTCTTCTCAGAATTTCAAGTTCTCTCCCATATTCAGCTTCATGCAATGTCCACATAGGGAAGTATTATTAAGTTGAAAATATTAAATAATTTCAATATTTTTCAATACAGAACAGGCACCATACGCATTATTCTCAAGAATTAGTCTTCTAGTGGAAAAGCTCTGTGAATCTTGTACGTCAAAAACATTTTTTTATATTTCAGAGACATGTTCCAATCTTAGGGCATTACAACTGAACATCTCCAAATCATCTTGCAAGTTAACAAGCTACATTATTTACTGGTTTCAGGTATGATGCTGGTCTTTGGTGGAAATACACACAATGACACATCGCATAGTTTCGGCGCCAAATGCTACAGCTCCGAGTTACTCGCATACGATGTCACATGCGACTCGTGGCACGTCCTAGGGGTCCCTCCGGACATCCAGGCCGACCTTCCACGCTTCGGTCATTCGGCAGTTGTTTTCGAAGGTTCCTTGTACATCTACGGTGGCTTCGATGGCGAAATGCTGTCCGACATGCTAAAGTACACACCCGGTCAGTGTGAACACTTTCACCCATCCGACGTGTGTCTGAACGCTAGAGTGGGGTCGAAGTGCGTATGGGATTTAACGACAGGTCGTTGCGTCGATATTCAAACCATGATAACAGAGGTAGAATTCATGGGCGAAAGTGAACGTTGTCCCATATTGAATCGCTCGTCGATGACTAATCGCATATTTCAGAATACCGAACGTTGTAGTAGATTCGAGGATTGCGCTAGTTGTACACAAACTACCAGCGACTGTATCTGGTGCGGCAATACGTGTAGTTACAAGGAGTGTCGAAATACGTCTAACACCAAAGCCTTGTCGGCTGCAAGGTATGTTTTTTCTCTGCAGTTTTTGAATACAGTTAATTTTAAACACAACATAACATTCATCAGACAGCAGATCAGGATCCTCTGCCAAGACTAAGTATCCTAAAACAAGTTATCCTATAAAAGAAAAACAAGTCATATTTATTGCGTGGAAAGATTCATTGCTATCAAAATGTGGCTATGTATCTGCAAATAACTCAACAGAATATTTAATTTGCTGAGGTATTTTTCATATTTTTACACATTTTAAAATATATAATTTTATAATGTAAATTTTGATAATGATAAAATATACAATTTTTTTCATCAATGTCTCCAATCAAATGATTTTTGTTTTCTTCCAATTAATAATATTTGGAAACGGTACTTTTTAATTAATTAACAATGTACTCAGTAGAATTTGTGTTTGATAATATGTTAAAATCATATACAAACAAAACATTTCAATGGCTATGAAATAAAGCTATAGCTATGGTACAATAAATATAAAAATAATAATGTTGGTTCTATAATATACTGATAATCTTGAATTTCAGGTCTGTTGAAGATTGTCCAATGGAAGGGGGAATACAATGTCATCTGCTTCACACTTGCTCTGCTTGCAATACTCAACCAGAATGCGTATATACCACAAAATGCATTCCAAAACCGACCAATACCTCTTCTGAGATCTACGTGCCGGGAGCTCAGTGCAAGGTCTGTTCTGAGTTCAACTCTTGCTTGAATTGTACGGTCTCAGAATGCATATGGTGCCAAAATGAAGGCAGATGCGTAGATAAAAACGCCTACACTGCAAGTTTCCCTTATGGTCAATGCAGGGAGTGGACGACGATGAATAATAAATGTAGGAACAATGGAACCAATGAGAAATCGCAATGTAATTTTTATTCGACATGTGCGCAGTGTAGGGATGATCCAGCATGTGGTTGGTGTGATGATGGTTCAAAAACTGGATTGGGGAAATGTTTGCCTGGCGGTTTTGGTGGTGAGTAAAGTCATTCTAATATCTTTAGATCTAAAGTATGTTCTAGATGAATGACAACTGTGATCATTGGAGTAGGACTATACATAAAATGATTATACCCATTACTAAGTTTTACATTTCAAATTTAAATCTTTGCTATAGTAGTGGAATCATGTATTAACATTAAAATTGGAAGCTGTTATGAGAATGTTAATCAACCTTGCATGGACAAGAATCACTTACTATATCCCTGATGAGAGTGTTGTCTTGTCTTGATAGTTTCCAACATTTGAATTCCAATGGTAAACATCATGCCCAAATATTTTAATTAAACACAAAATTGTAATATTGGCACCTTATATGACCTTAAGACCTTGTATACACTTTGGATACATCTTCACATTTGTGTTATAGTGCTTGAACTATAACATATATAAGTTATTTGACTATTAAAATTAGGATTGTGAAATAGAAACAATGGAGATTGATTCCAACTTTAATTGCAAGATTGTGGCTTTGTGGACCAAAGGAGCAAAACGTATGCAAGTAGCCTTATATGGAAACCGAACAGTATAACAACAAATTGCTGAAAAACTTGAATAAGTTTATACAGCGAACTAGGCATACAGATTTTGTCTGATAATGTGCATATTAATGCAAATGAGTCTCTCAAGGAGAAGAGTATTCAATTTCTCATATTTTGTTTTTGTAAACATTCAAGGCATGTTAGGATTTTCTAAGCCGTTATCAAGAGTTTAAAAACAAAACGGGGTTATATTGAACACATTTTAATCAGTTTGTAATCAAAATCAATTCTAATAGAGATTTCTGTGGAATTTTGAATACAAGTGTTTTTAATTGTATATTACATTTAAAATGAATTAATATATCTAATTGTTGTTCACATAATGAGATTTTGATTTAATATTTGTTACAATCAGATTGAATATTTTACGTATTCTCTTATTGGTATCATATTTACCTGTAAACATGTATTTATTTTACTATGAAATAAATCATAAATTGCTGAATATTATATGTGGTGTTATCTTGTAGGACCCACTCTCCATACAGAATCTTTACCTTCAACAACCTGCCTACCCGATAAGTGGCATTTCACAACCTGTCCCAAGTGCCAATGCAACGGTCATGCAGTATGTAAAGCGAACACTAGCATATGCGAACCTTGTGATAATTTGACTACAGGTGATCATTGTGAGCATTGCATCAAGGGTTATTGGGGAAATCCGGTTAATGGGGGAAAATGCACACCATGCGAGTGCAACAATCATGCCACCCATTGTCATCCAGAAACTGGAAAGTGTTTTTGTACCATAAAAGGACTGAATGGAGAGCACTGTGATAACTGCGACAATACAAATCACTACTACAAAGACGCCTACAACAATGGATCCTGTTATTGTAAGTTTCATTCATTTTCTCTGGTTCCTTAGGTCTTTTTATTAAAAAGTATGAACTTCGTTGAGAAAAATTTAACTGGAAGTTTATATCAACTTTTAGGTAAAGTAAGAGCTAGTCACAACATGGTTTCATCAATTGAATCATATCAATTTTGAATATGATAGATAAATCTATGGAAAAGTATTTTATTCTTTTATTCATTTACTTCGCCACAGTGCCCTGCCATTTAATGTTATATTTGATCTCGTGATGATTTGAGATCAATAAATAACTTACCATTGTCATATGCTGCTTATAAATTTTTTACAAATCGTTTCATGATTTATTTTCTATATCGACCATTATTTAACATGTTATCTTGCCAATATTTGTTGCTTATTGACTTGTTTCGCCTTGTTATGAATATGCCAAATTATTTTGAAAAGTCTACATAGAGGTCAAGGTTTGATAGCTATTAGCGGCGTAAGGTTACTTCTAGAATCGGTTATGATCCTCACGGATGAATTGTTATGTTAAACTTTACTATGGAAAAGTATAGCATTCTTACAGTTGGTGTGAATTCACCAACACAATTCATAAACACATGATTCAAGTAAATTACTTGAATCATGTGAAGGCCTTGTATTGGTTTGAATGAGTTTTGAAATTTGAATCTCGGGATCAGCTGCTGTCATTCCATTTGCCCAGCTTTCTCAATGTATTTTGAAGTTAGCAATTTCATTAATTCTCGAAAGTTCCTCTTGGTATTTGTACCAAGAGGTTCGAAAATCTGTTGTTTTAGAGCTTCTGCTTCTAAGGATATACAGTCCAACCTCGATATTTCAAGTCGGAAGTGAACAAGTACATATTCGTTATATCAGGTAATTTATAAATTATCTTTTAGAAAATCCTGTCGTTCTTTATTTAAAGAAAAACATATTTTGACGGTGTTCGGTTTATATATAGTGGATTGTTTAACTTTTTTAATTAATACCAGAGAAAGGTTCACAGAAAGCAGCAGAGAATCGTGGTATAATACAAGATCGTTAAATTTTAATTTTCTAATATTTCGTCTAATTCTGACGAAATATGTGTCTATCTATTAGAAATAAATATCTAATCCTTCATATATGTGCATGAAACTCTTCAATAAACTACCAAATGAAATTAAGCAAATAAAAAGTAGCAAACAATTTGTAAAGAGAGTTAAAACACTACTGATACAAAATGAGTTCTACAACTTAAACGAATTCTTTAACATGTAAAAGCTAATAGTTGTTTATTTGTAGGAAATCTGATCCGATTATGTGACGCCGTTTGTTTAATTCTTAAATGTAGAACATTACTCTGATGTTGTATGTGCAGATTAATACGAATAAAGCTTATTATTATTATTATCAACTAATTCTTTAATAGGTTAGGACTAAGATTTCTTAGAAAGAGATAAAAATATATTTTTATTCATTTCAACATTACCTACTCATATTGTTATAGCCAACAATTTCCAATAATAAATAATAACATATTTTTATCAAATTACTGTATGTATTTTATATTTAAAAACACTTAGGTAGGTTACAAAATGTTTCCCTTACATTAATAATCAAAATTGAATGCAGTAAAATTAGTAAATGTAGGTACATATATTTTGTAGGTAATTTAATGTTGGTTTCTTTCTATTAAAACAATGATTTTTTTACGAAAAAAGCGGGTCGAAACCTTTCGCGACTTGAATCACATAGTATGGGATTAAGGGTCATGCATTGGTGGAAACGTTATATAAAGGTTTTGGATTGACGAAATTCGTTAATTAGAGGTTTTAGCTTTGTTCGCTGTAAGGATTCTGAACTGATTCAGAACTAATTCATAACTGATTCGAGATTGATTTAATACGCATGCTCGGTTATGAACTGGTTCGGAATTATTTCGACCCGCGAACGATTTTAGAACTAGTTTAGGGAATTTTCAAATCACTGTTGTTCTCATCGAATAATATGCCGTACACCGCTTGCAATTGTCATTCTAATCAAAGAACAATACAATAACACATTATTCTATGGAAGTCGACTTATAAGTAAGCAACCATTTTCCAATTTAATTATTTTCGAAAGCACGAGATAGCAAAATACGTTTACAGCTTCATTTGATGCAAACCATAAAAAAACGGTTATACATTTTGGATAACTGTTTATAACATCTCCTTCTTGCCAATTATAATACTCAGAAGTGGCAAAGCGGTGTGCCAACCGTCTTTTCTGGACTCAATTTGAAATGTTCCATATATTGTTCTGCACTGAACAGGGGTACAGTGCTTTCAAAGTAATCGACATTCTTTGGAATTTCAACAATATCCAACATATCTTCCAAGTCTTCATCGAAAGATAAAATATGATCAGACATGACGGAATATTCACCTAAAAATATGTATATTTTTATTGAAGATAAACATAAGAGTAGACCAATCATATAAGTTACTTGTTAAAACAGACGGTATAAATTGAAATATGAAATATGTAGTACACGGTAATTGCAGCCAAATGAAATACAGGATACTTAAGCGAACGAGCTGTTAGTTTGAACGAGCTGTTAGTTTCTGTTTCGTTACCATGTGGCATGTATAAACAAATCATAGAAATAATTTTCTATGATACCAATTGGCAAACTATCGTGAATGCTCAAGTCCCGAACTTACAGTTCTAGATTGATCCTTCGAACCGGTAGAACCAATTCCGAATCGATTCCGAACCAGTCCCAGTTTATCCGCGAACACAGAACTGTAACTAAAAGTTCGAAACTGGGTGATCCGCGAACGCCAAAATTCAAACTGCGCATGCGAATAGTTCTGAATTGGTTCAGAATCCTTACCGCGAACAAAGCTATTTACACTTTATCTTGATAGTTGAAAATTCGTTGATAAAGAGGTGATCACAAAAAATATTCTCAATGTGAAGGTATATTTCACATTGACTCTTTTGGACAATTCAGGGGGATTACGTAGAATTGGTTAAATTGAGGAAGTAGTTATATTGAGGTACGTTATATTAAGGTTGCACTGTATTATGTCAAGTTGTTGAAACCGTGAATTAATGAATATAACTCATTGTAAATATCGAGAAAAAAGAAAATTTTTCCATAAGCTCTTGACTGAAATCTGCTGATTTCGTTTTTGTTTCTCGATAATTAATATAAATATAATATATATTTTCTTATTATATTTTTTCAGACGATCTGACTGTTGATTACCAATTCACGTTCAATTTATCCAAAAAAGAAGAACGGCATTATACACAAATCAATTTTAGAAACACCCCCAGCAAAGCGGACATCGACGCGGACTTTTCAATTACATGTTCTGTCCTGGCAAAGATGAACATTACAATGAGGAAGGGTACATCGAGAGAAGAGGTGCCTATTTTCAGTGGTTACAATTGTACTTCCATGCATCATAAGTTCGCCAAGTCTGAGTATAATTTCGGGATGGAAAACAACACGCAAACTACGTTTTACGTGTATGTGTATGACTTTCAGCCCCCGCTATGGATTCAGATCTCTTTTTCGCAGTATCCCAAACTGAATTTGCAACAGTTCTTCATTACATTTTCCTCGTAAGTATTAATCAATTGATACATAAAACTGAAAGCTACAATTTTTTCGACAAATTCATATTGTCGTATTATATTGATTCAATTATTATGTAAATATAAGTGCTGTTGTTTAAAATAGATTTTGATAGTGTATCTGAGATGAAGAATCGAAATAACTTGAGTGTCTTCAAGAAATAAAACCAGGTCTAAGTCTTTTGTGTCACTTTTATGTTTGGAGATTCTGCCCCTTTCTCTGGTTGCCACGATTCTTCTGAGGCAAAAATCATATTAGAATATATATATATATATATATATATATATATATATATATATATATATATATATATATATATATATATATATATATATATATATATATATATATATATATATATATATATATATATATATATATATATATATATATATATATATATATATATATATATAAAGGATTTTACTATGAAACTGCAATTTTTAATTAGTTGATAAAACACATATATTTGGCTGCTGTGATTAAAATTTTCTTGATATAAAGATATCTTGCAAGACGGTTTTGTATCCTATTGTGGCTGATGATGTTATTACTGGTAAAAAAAAATGCACACAATTCTAATTGCTATGCCCTGACGTCGAAACAAAAAAATTGAAAGCTGTGGTGTCATAAATGTCGAGAATTTATTTCAACGACAACATTATTTAAACAATCTATATTAGCAAGTATGTTTCTCTAAATATTTCTAATATGTCAAACTATCGGCCTATTTTATTCCCAAACTACATCGTCCAAGACTTGCAATCAGTTTGTGAATGGTCCAATGTTGGACTTACTTTTCAATTTTCGAAATGAAAGGAAAATACTCGATAGATATCGAGTTATATTATTCTAGTCCTCTATATAAAGTATTTTTCCAACATATCTTTTACGAAATTAAGCACTGTGAGAAAATATCTATATTGGTCTCATCTGTGCTGATCAAGTTTAGCATATGAAAGGATCTGGGGATGTTGGAATTTAACATATAATTTGTATTCTTCCCTAAAACCAATATTGTAGGATTTATAACTATATGTGGAGAAAAATTGAAGTTTAAGGCTCGTACATGCAACAAAATCTATTGAGTCATTAAGTAATTTGTAGAAGAAATATATATCAAAGTATCAAACTCGGACATTCCAACCCATAAAATCTCACAATACTTTCATATGAGAGTCCATGATGGTTTCTGTCAAAACTTTGAAATTTTGAACTATAAATAATCGAAATTTTTAGCGTTTATATCATAACCATCCAGAACATGGTAAACTGAACATTGGTAGGATTAAAACCATCATGAAAACAGAAAGTTTAAAATATTTTGGCATCAGCACAGATTGCCACCTAAGATAGAAATATCATGTTGATTACGGTACAGCAACATTGCGATGTCTGTTTTATAGATTTAAACAGTTGAAAAATATTCTAGAAATTAGATAACTTCTCACTGTATGCCACACTTTAGTTGATTACAAACTCACCTATGGCATTAGAAGCTGGAAAGGTGCACGTACGGAACATATATAAAAACTCGTTGTTCTACAAAAAAATAAAGTTCTAAAAAGATATGCAGAAGTGAAAGGAGTTATCCACTGGATGCCTTATAGAATGGAGCAAATGTACTTGATAAAAGACACAACTTTACTCTCGATGTTCTAACAAATGTTCACCCAAAGGGGAAGAATCTGTCTCTAGTTGATCATAACACACAGTATAATTGAAAAGGAATTTCTTATAAAACACCTCTCTAATAAATCTGTAGGGCAGAATAGCGCCAACGATTTGGGTCGTTTAGTGCCAGACTCATTAACTGGTTTGAAAAATATACGAAAATTACAGATTTCTATCAAAAATTTTTTGAGACATATTGATTACGATAGAATACGACTGCAACAAATAATTCTGTTTAAAGCTGTATGAATTGGATGCATGTGCGTGTATACACCAACACAGCTCCAAATACACCTGAAAGGATGTATTTTATAGTTGTATATAATCTTATGCATATGTATGAGAAAATATATTTCTTCAACACACACTCTTTTGACTTTGTGGTACTCTGAAGAGGTTTTATGGTATTAATAATAATTATTTGATTTCATTAATCGATTGGGCCGATACTTGATGGAAAACTGAATACATAGTTTGAATAAAACTAAGTAGTTTTTCGTTTTTTTCTCTAATTAAGTTAAAACATACCAATATTGTTTCGCCAACACGGTAGCTTCATCAGATGTTGATGATAAACTGTTTATCATCAGTAAACAGTTTATCATCAATATCTAATGAAGCCACTGTTGTTGTCGAAACAATATTGTTATATTTTAACTTAATTATAGTGGAAATCAAAATACTACTTAGTTTTGTTTAGTTAGATTTCATTTTGTTAGATTTGTTTGTATTAGATACACTTTTAGAACCTGTTCTTTATGTTAAGGTATATTAATTTCTTTACTTTAGTGTTCTTTATGTTATTAATATATTTATGTTATGTTATCCTTTATTTTTGTTACCAATTGATAAATTCAATGACCCGTTGTTTTGTACAAGAAATATTCAATTTCAATGTTCCTTTATATTAAGGAAATAAAATGTCAGTTTTATGTTATAGCATAGTAGTGGTATGCGATTATACAATAATTCACTTTCAAAATAATTCATTTCTGATTTTTCAAAAACTTTATGTTTCAAACAATGTTAAATTAGTTCATTTATTTCATGTTGCAACTGAATAATTCAAGGTTTGTATTTGTGAAATTTCGTCGTAGTAGTAATCGGAGAACGTAATGATCTCTTATGTTTTTCTTATTGACGGATATCACCATCTGGATTTTCGTTCTCTGCTTTCGATAATTCCTCAACCGTTCTTCCTCCTTGCAACTGTTGAAAAATTTCTGGTGCTTGTAATCTATTCACCAGCACTTGTCCCATTTGTAAAAGGTTGTTGATATATGGTGATTCGTTTTCGTTTGCTGTGAGGTTTTCCAGTACCTGTCTGAAGGAATCGTTCTCCATGAGCTGAATTATGATCTTGAAAAGTGCGGAATTGTTGAACAACCCGTTGTTTTGACTTCCAGTATCCTGGCTAACGTCTAAGTATTTTAGATTTTCACGGTACATATCATTGCTGGGGTCGTGTTTAAGGGCGCTGATGTAGGCTTCATGTGCCTCCTTGACTAATCCTATTACAGAATACGCTTTTCCTAACCTTCCATAAGCTTTGCTGTATTTTGGGTCTAGTTTAATGGCGTTCTTGCAGTCTATTATAGCGTTCAACGGTTGTTCAGCTTTGTTGTAAGCTGCAGCACGATTGCAGTAGTAAACAGGATTTTTAGGATTTAGTTGAATAGCTTTCGTGTATTCAACAATAGCGTTCTTGAAGTCGTCGCTACTCATGAAGGAATTACCTTTGTTTTTATATTCTTCTGCTTCATGTTCGTCTTCGGCAGATACCACAGTATCACCGCCTATTAGCTCTCGAATATCTACTATATCATTTTCCAATTCCCTCTTGGTTACTTCGTCCAAATGGTAAAGGTTCTCCAAACATTGAATTGCTACGTCCAGAGAGTCTCGCTCAGTCGAGTCGAAATTTCTGATTGTCTTTTCGTCGGTCAGAAATTTTGTGATGCTCAAAATTATCTTCTTGTTTTGTACTGTGAACTTGAGTAATTCGTTATTGGGTTCCATATTCTTTTTACAATATTTTTTTAAATATGGGCAAATGTTTTCAATTTGACAATTAATTTCCGAAATTCATGTATGCTATGACGTGCGCATAGAGTATGAGTATTATTGGTTACTAATGTAATGAACTTCCATTTTGAATGCTTTTTTTCGATGAGCCTCAGAAGAAAACCCCCAGGATGTACCCCCATGTTTGTTCAACTGATTGGAATTGGAGTGACGTTGTATTCTGATAATACGATATACAGATTTGTTATTTTATTATAAATGTGTGTGTTTATGAGAGGAACAAAAATACCTCTCTTATGAAAATAACAGTCTCCTTCATTAACATATTTAATAACCTTGATCCGAATAGATAGCAGATTAATACAGTATTTATAATAATTTTGAAGTAGTAAAAACCAAGCAAAACCTTGAAGAACGAATTAAAGCACACACATATGCAAAAACCCAAATCATAGCTCTACATAAACATAAAATAACTGAAAACACGATTTCGATTACAACATATAGATTTTGGCAACTGAGAAAGATTAAAAATATAGAGAAATTTTAGAAATGTTGCATATCTGTTAAAATTTTGGAAAACATGAAAGTTATTTCAAAAATTTTGAAATAACCTTTAAAATTTACTATGTTTTTTGTGGCGTAAAGTTTTTCATTATATGCCGAGTTGCGCTAAATTTGTTTAGTTGTTACATTTATGTGTCCCCTCTCTTGAAAATTTCTTGTTCTGGAGAGAGAACTGCACTGGAAAATTGCCAATATTTTTTTCTTCCTCAAAATCCACAAGAGGTGTTTTTAAGACAGTTCGGATATTATTAACAATTTATATAATTATAGAATAAATACTTTACGGATAAGAGAATGAACATATATACAATTTTAAAGGGTGAATATATCATTTTTGAACGCAACTATTTTTTTCACAAAGTAAATTTGAGGGTAGATAATATAAAGTTATGGTGCATTATTTAACATTGAAACGCTATTAATACCACATTTTCAGATCATGTGATAAAAGGGGTAATCGATAGTTTCTTGGATATTATATATATAATAAATTTCGTTGGAAATTATATCGTATCGTTGATTGATGGCATTTTTCGCTTATCTGTACCGATCATGATTCATTCGGAAATAGAACAAAAAATATTATGACTCAGTCTTTATATCTGAAAAAATCAATTTTTATTGCATATGATATGTGAGATAACGTGGAAATTTTATCGACATACTGATGTCATTGCAATAAATAACGACTCCAAACGAAGTTGCTAAAGTTGATTAATGTAGTGTGAATGCTATTCTGAAAAGTAACATTTGAACTGATGTAAACAAAACAGTTTATTCGTTACAAACAAATGGTTTAGAAAGCTTTTGGTTTAGAAAGTAGAGCATTTTGATTGAAGAGATTTTAGTAAAGTAGTTTCAACATTTTTAACATAAATTTTTTGCAGATGTTTTCTTTTACTTCTTCTTGTGGCGGCTCTGTTATGGAAGATCAAACAGAGATATGATATATATCGAAGAAGACAAAGGTTATTTGTTGAGATGGAACAAATGGCATCCCGTCCTTTTTCGCAGGTAAATTTCTATTGTCACTTTGAACCTATCAAAAACAAATCATATAATTTCAGAAGAATTATTCAGAATACAGAAGCATTCAAACAATTCATTTAGGTATGATAATTGCAACTCTTTCAGAAAATAAATAAAGCAATTTTTTATTTGATTGAAATGGGTTTTCTGAAAATATTATAGACGTAGACCCATTTTATACGGAGACATTATCAGGTTTACTACACAATTGAATTATAAAACGACAAATTTGTCGGAAAGGCATACATTTTGTAACAACCATCTATCAGCAGGTCTTTTTCTGAAATTATTTTATATATGTTTATAAAAAATTTTAAGATAAATAACAATTATTGTTTTGTTACTGCGGTTTTGTCACAATTAATGCATGCCTGATATTAAACTGGAGTGTATGTATTACTTTTTGATAGTTAAGCACATAGTAGATAATTTGAAGGTATTCCTTTTATTTTGTTTCAACTGTTAAGTTTGTGACAATGATTCATATGCTTAGCTCAATATATAGATATACTCTAATACTACAAAGAGAAGAAAGAGCAAAAATTTATTTTGTTATTAATTTCTGCTTTCAGGTTATCGATAATATTTATCAGAAATATCGTATTGTCACATTATTGGGTCATACCCCAGTTATTTATTATATAGAAATACCGATATGTGTTATATTTCTGGCAAGATATTTTTCAACTGAACATTGTGTAATATACACTGCAAGCAATTTTGAATTTAGAATTAGTTTTCAATATTAATTATTATCAGTTAGCTAAATATGGATTGATGATTATTTTCATTATTTCAAAGAATCGCTTATATTTATTTGTAATTCGATTAGCAAATTGAATCCATGTTCACCTTAAAGTTTTCAGGCAAGGGATAATTCTACTTCATATAGGATTTATTCTGATTTTTAGATATGAAATACTTTAAATCTGAGGAATTTTCGGTCGATATTTCAGTACATTGGGGGGTGTGGTTGCTGGGCTGTTTGAATGTTTCGTTCGAATTGTGATGCATGCAATACTTGGCAATTTAATTTAGGAGTTATAAGGTTTTGAAATTGAAGTCGTTGCCTCCATAACTTATGAATTCTTTGTAGAAAAACTATGGCTGTCTTCAGAAATTCATATTATTATAATAATTATGAAAATATCACAAGAAACATGAATTGAAGTAACTTATGTTCAGTAAATATATGTATTGAAATTATATTCCACTGAAAAGCTATTGATTTCCTATAACTGTTTTATAATATATTTTCATTCGCAGGATGGAACACATCTGGGCTGATAACAAATAATTGATATGTTGAGGACAAATTGAGACTTCGATAGAGATCCTTCACATGTTAGTTCAATAAAAAAAGGCTTCATTTGGGGCTTCTCGTTTTATATGAACATTATTTGTATAAATTAATTTGTATTTTTATAGTGATGTGCGGGATATCCATACCTCTTATTTTTTCAACGTATCTTTTATCCTATTAATTTATAATCCATATCAGTATATATACTTACATATATATATATATATATATATATATATATATATATATATATATATATATATATATATATATATATATTTAAAATTATTTTTTGAAAATCAAATATTTGGATCTATATTCTGATGCAGCATGAAGCCATACCAAGAAATGATATAACTATCGTTTCAATAATGTGTTATATATGTACAAGAATTTATCTGCTGTTTTTGTTATGTTATTTGTTTTAGGTACCTACATATTACGTTGTTTTTAGCTTGGTATATTTATAATCAATATTTGATATACATTATATAGCAAATAAAATTAAAAAAAAAATTGGGGTGAAATTGGGTAAAATATATACATAAAATGAAAATTATTCGATTTTAGACTAGTCTAGAAAATTAGTCAACTTTTCTCCTATTAATAAGAACAGTTGGAAATGAAAAAGGTATATAATGTCTAACAATTTTAATCACACATTGACTAACAATGTGAGAATTCTATTTGTGGATATTGAAATGAAATGGAAACATATATAGAAATAATTCAATATTTGACTTCACATTGAAAAATAATATAACAATGCAACTAAAACAATGTTGCATCAAAAACTAACACAACAAAAAACATAGAGGAAAAACTTTGATTGAAGAAATGCAATTTACTGGATTACACCTACATTTATTTGAATGTTGTTCATCTGGTGTTAATTTCTTGCACTTTTTCAGATTTGGGATTATTAAATTATAATACATATCAATATATCATACTCATAATCGCTAGAGCATTCAGGTGCAAGTAGAAAATTGGCCATTGTAGAGCAATATTACCACAATTTTAATTTTTGAATAACTGGCTACACCTTTTGTTTGTAATAATCAGAAATAGTTTCTCCTATAAACTTTATTTACAAATATATTAGTGCTTTTTATCATATTAGTCGATAGTAGTTAAGACTGTCAAATTCTTTTCTAAGTCGAAATTACGGGGAGTAGACGTGATATAAAAATCATTTGAAATTTTTTTCATTGTTTCAAATGATCTTATCACAATAAAATCTGATTCGTTCAGATGCAGTTGGGAGTGTGGCTAATTTTCAACGTGCACTTCGAAATTAGTATCGTAAAAGAGCTCAAGCTCAAATTATATATTTTTGGCATGGATGAAATATACTGGCAAAAACCAACGAATTCTGACATTGTGTACATTTTCAGATATTGTTCACAAACAGAAAGTACTAGAATGCAGAAACGTAGTCCCATTGAAAGAATTTGTTCTTTTACTCAGTCTGATTTTTTCTCTCCTTTCAGATGGAGTAATTCAAATTGTCAAGAACTAAAGTAATAGGTTTATCCGCGGTAAGGATTCTGAACCGATTCAGAACTAATTCATAACTGATTCGGGATTGACTTAATACGCATGCTCGGTTATGAACTGGTTCGGAATTATTTCAACCGCGAACGATTTTAGAACTAGTTTAGGAAATTTTCAAATCACGGTTGTTCTCATCGAATATTATGCCGTATACCGCTTGCAATTGTCATTCTAATCAAAGAAAAATAGAATAACTCATTATTCAATGGAAGTCCACTTATAAGTAAGCAACCATTTTCCAATTTATTCATTTTCGAAAGCACAAGATCAAGATACGTTTAGTCATTTAGTGATAGTAAGATTTCAGAAATGTTCCATATATTGTTCTGCACTGAAGATGGATGCAGATTCCTCAAAGTAATCGACATTCTTTGGAATTTCAACAATATCCAACATATCTTTCAAGTCTTCATCGGAAGATGGAAAAATGATCAGACATGACTAGAATATTCACCTAAAAATATGTATATTTTTATTGAAGATAAACATAAGAGTAGACCAATCATATAACTTACTTGTTATAACAGAGGGTATAAATTGAAATATGTAGTACACGGTAATTGCAGCCAAATGAAATACAGGATACTTAAGTGAACGAGCTGTTAGTTTCCGTTTCGTTACCATGTGGCATGTATAAACAAATCGTAGAAATAATTTTCTATGATACCAATTGGCAAACTATCGTGAATGCGCAAGTCCCGAACTTACAGTTCTAGATTGATCCTTCGAACCGGTAGAACCAATTCCGAATCGATTCCGAACCAGTCCCAGTTTCCGCGAACACAGAACTGTAACTAAAAGTTCGAAACTGGGTGATCTGCGAACGCAAAAATTCAACCTGCGCATGCGAATAGTTCTGAATCGGTTCAGAATCCTTACCGCGAACAAAGCTACTCTAAAGAAATCGAAAGCGTTTCAACGAAAATGTTTTGCGAAAAATTTTCATCGCTGATTGAACAATAGCATTAAAATTGTTGATCAGGAACATACTAGTCTCGTATAACAACCCTATAAGACATATATAAGGCATGAATACTCGCATATAAATATATGAATATTCGTTATATCTGTTTCACGATGTTATCATGTTGTTATCAAGGATGAAATTTTCAAGTTTGAAGATCACATCTGATCTTTCTGCTATATCTCCTCAGTAATGTCAATTTCAAACAGCTTGTACTGATCATAATCAATTTCCATCGTCTCTGGGGATTTAGAGTCAGGTATTCCATAGAAGTATTCATCATGATTATTTTTCATTTAAAGCGTTTAAATTGTATTATAACTAGTATAACAGTAGGGCTTAAAAACGTCTTGATTTAGTCAGGAAAACTGAGGATAAACGCATTTCTTCAAAGAACACCTGTTGCTTCAAATGGAAAGTGTAAATCACAATTACTTATTTTGGTGAATATAAGATAAAATTCAAACACTTGAACTTTTGATTTACACTTTTATGCATGAAACGACGAAACGCATGACGCGTTTCGTAGCTACAAACGACTTCTTCAGATGTTAATAAGATACTGACTGGCTACGCCATTCTATGTTTTCGATTAAAGTGTAATCAAAAGTTCAACTGTTTTTATCTTATATTCAATTATAATGGATTTACATCAAGTAATCGCAAACACTATTCAATACTTATTTGGAGCAATAGGTTTCTTAGATCGTATATAGATAATATACATAATAGATCCATTTTATAATTAATTATAATATAATTAGAAATGCGGAATAAAATATTCATCTTATCGACTATGAACCTATTTAATGAGTTGCAAATATGTCGGACATAATTGGTTGAAGATGTGCCTGGTTGTAGAAAAAAGAACAAAAAAAAGCAGAATAAATCTGTTGAGGAGGTTTGAAATATGGGCGTCAAATATGTTGTGTCAGTAAAGAATTTCAGTGAACTCATGAGTCACCATTATAGGTCACTTGTTGAAGTCAGTTATACTGAAAATAAATTCGTTTGATTAGGAAATCGTATAAGAGTATACACTGCATAAAAATACTTGAATAGTTCTACATTATTAAACATTTTTATTTTCGTTCAGTTTGCAAAACTTTCGAATGATAGCTATAGTCGCGCTCTTATTTCACCAAAGTGACTATTTAATATAGTTTTAAATATTTATAATACGAATTACCTTCTTTATTAGGTGTGTTGGGAATTTCCGTTTCCATAGTAAACTTTTTTTGTCAATATGTGCCCAAATTCATATTCTATTGACACAATTCATAAACACAAACAGATCGACACCTTCTGTATTGCGTCTCAAGATTGCATCGTCCGTATCTAGGCCTGCTATGATTAATTTATTTCAATATTTTCAATTGATAAGGTTTTAAATAGATTAATCCATTCTACTTATAAATTCTATGTAGAGTTAATTGTTTTCAAATAATAAATATGGCAACACTAATTCGAAAGGTTATTATGGTAAGATGCGATATCTTATGAAATAAATTTATAATACTTTTCTTTGATGAATTAAAATAGAATTCTCGAACTATATTGAAATATAATGGACGTGTTGCTATGTACTACTTCATTTTCTTGTGATTTATTTATATTTCACTCATAGTTGAAATAGCTATAATATAATAGTACTTTGTTTACTATGTACGTACAATTTTAAGATAGCATTGGAGTTAATTACCTTTACAGTAAAATTTTTTCCAACATGACTAATAATTTATTTTTTTTTCGTTTATGATTGATATGATGCACTTTTTGACAGATTTTTGTCGAGTTGGAAAAAAAGGAGAATCTGGAACCCGAAGACAGAGCCATAATGACCGTTGAACCGAAACGTCGTAAGCGAGACTCTCCCAGTCCTATTTCGTTAGAGCCTTGTTTTGGAAATAGAGCGGCAGTGCTGAGCCTGTTGATACGTTTGCCTACTGGTGGAGAACCTTACACAGTCAGGGGACAGTCTGCGGGTCTGGCAATTGCTAGTTCCCTCGTCACGTTAGGAAATCCTAGGAAACTGAGCGTGGAACAGGTTAAGACAGAGACTAAGTTAGGCAAATCCAGGAAATCGCAGAGCCAACATCCAGACGCCATTTAAGTAGGTTTATGGTTGCCGTGGGTAATGCCAAAAGTTTAGATTACTATATTTCATTGATTCTACTATATTCAAATTGAAATGTAGTTGGTACAAATTCATCGCGAATTCGTCCAGTACTATGGGAATATACCTCAGAACAGCTACATTAAGAATTCTGTCTTTATATGAACTAGTTGCGTGAAATAAATCTGAGAGAGTATTAAAGGTTTAAAGGAAATCAAATTAATGCAGGTAAAAAATTACTTTTGCTAGAGATTAATCTTAAAACGACAAATCGTTTTTCCATTTGTGAGTGACCATATGGCCATATTATACCAAATATGACTATCCATGGTCATATTTCAATTATGAAGCCTTCAGAAAATAACATTGTGTTACCAGCTTGAAATAAATCGCGTTTATCGATATTAAATTCCGTTGTAGATTTAAAGCGTGTGCCTATTTGCCACAAAAGATCTTAATACATTATATACACATTCTCATATATATATATATATATATATATATATATATATATATATATATATATATATATATATATATATATATATATATATATATACAATCCCACAAATGAAAATAGTGATGCAGTAGAACAATAATATACCCCCTTTCACAGAACTGAACCTATAATATTAATGAACATATTATTCATCTTTTGTTATTTTTACCAATTTTGTATGAGTTAAAAGTATATTATTGACATTGGAACAATTATTAGACAATATTAAACATTTTTATTCAGTACTGCTGTTTGAACTGTTATTTCATTATATCAAATATTTCGTCTGTAGACTTTGGATTAAAATAATTCACTAGGTTCAGCAAGGTCGAATCGCATAGAAAATTTGAGAGTATTGTTTTGGGAGGAAATTATTTCATTAATGTGATTGCAATTTGTCTTGAAAATTTTGACAATAAAAAATAGTGCTATTTTTTCATGAAATTCAAAACGTTTTATGGAACTCAAACAAATTACATATTCAACAAACTGAGTACAAATTTATATGTCGAAAAGTCTCTAAATTTTTTCGTTACATTATTTGCAAATATATTTATTATATTACACTTATAATTATACAAATATTAATAAATATTTTATATTATTTCAAGAATGCAAGTTAATCAAAGATATTCAATATATACAATTCTCGTGGTGCTTAAAGATTATACTAAATATTTAAATTATAACTAAATTTCACTACATGAAAAGTTTTGCGATTTTTCCATTTTTAAACAATATTGTTTTCTATTCATAATTACTATGTAGCTCAAGTTGTTCGAGTTTACTTTACCTTCATTCAGCTGATATTGTTTTGTGGGATACATTGTTAACATTTAAATTGAAGTAATAGTTTCTCTTAATATTATTTTTATATTCATTTGGATGGTTTACACAATATGTAAATTCACAATTGTACACAATTGTAAATTTGAAATAACGGAACCATGAAATAAAATACTCTAAAAAGGTACTTCATATTCATCTAATTTGATGGACAAGGATTGATTAATGAACTTAAACGTTGTTAAGTGAAAAAATAAGTTTCATATTTTTAGTAAATGAGGTTTCACATATGGGTGTTGTTTTTGACTTCATCATTTTTTTTCCCGACACTTTGAAATAGGTAAGAATTATCAGCATTGATTACTATAAAAAAAAGTTTATATAAGACATGAAATAAGGGAAGATGTAATTATATTTTCATGAGAATTACCTTTAGTATATCAAGAAACACTCAATTCTAACAATTATCCAATTTCGCAATTGCGTTGTTGGTTAGAATTAATGTTTTCAATTAATCTGAACTTTTGGCATTTACTGTAGTAGAAATTGTAAAATTGTGATAACCGTTTGGCTGATAATAAACTCGATAGCGAGTGACGCTAGATATTTTTTACGAAGTCCTTGAACCATTGTTCTTAAAACGAATTAGTGATTTAATAAGTTTATATTCCTGTTGAATTTTGAAGGTACTGCTAAATACATCAATGCTGTTACGTATTCAAATACAGCACCATTTTAATTGGGTTTTCGAGTGCAAATGTGTTTATTTATTTCGATGAAGTCTAGTCTCTACGTCTTAGTTTCCATCACGTATAATTGTAAATTTTACTAAAATTTTCTTCGTTTATTTAACGTCTTACAAAGGCCTGTTTCTTCTGTATTGAAAATATGTGTATATTTACCAATTCGAGTGCTTTTCCAGGACAATGTCTGAATGAATACTTTTTATTATATTATATCGAAATTCATTTATATCATTTATACAGTACAGTTTCTCTAATGTAAGGTTTTCATGTTATTTCTTCGAATTCTTTATTTAGTCATTATATTTATCTGATTGACTATTATACAGATACAGAAAATCGCTCGAATAGTATTATTTTGTTTGTTTAACCTCTTCAGTACCAAAATTTTTAAAATGAGAAAATAAGAGAAAAAAAAATTGAAACATGTTTCAATTGGTTTAAGCAAGTTATTTATTGTATAATTTGAACATTTCAAATTTTGCTTTTCACGAAATTGGAAAAAATACTTCCGGCCACGTATGTGGACATTGGGACGTTGGGCCTCACATGTGAAACGACTCCATGCATTCGGGACACAGAGGTTCTTCACATTTGCGACAAGCATATCGCGTGCGTCTCTTGCAGTTTTTGTTGTGACATCTTGGAGGATTCTTCAGTTCTCGTTTTTGAGGATAATGACCATAAAACCATCCAATATCATGATGATAAACACCATCCAAACGGACTTCTGACGTAGCTTTAGCCCAAATATATTTTTTTATTTTAGGCTCGGTTGCGCCTGAAGGTCGTCCTCTTTTTCTGTTAACCTCCAGAAGACCATTGGCTATATATGTCTTGAATTCTAGCAAGGGCATTCTACAACTGTTGACATCGCGATAAAGGATCCACGCATTTATTATAGCTAAGTTTATAAAATGAAATGCTATTCTCATATAGAATTTTTTATTTTTTGCGGCATGTGCATAATGCGCAACCATTCTGTCTGCCATATTAACACCACCCATGAATTAGTAGAAAAAAATATGAAAAATTGTTGCATGAGAATTGATTTTTGAATGAAGTTTCATTTTCTATATTGATCCGAATGATCCCATTGTACACAGATGTGGACATTTACAAAACATGAAAAATTACCTATTTCTGAAAAAACATATTTGAAACTTCAAGTCTACAAATAAGCACAAATGTGTTTTACACAACTTACCAATTTTTATTTATCGAAGAACTTTTTTTTTATATCAAAACACAGAGAGACAGAGAGCAATTATCAGCACAATCTGAAGCAACACGTGTTCCCGCAAAAACGTTGCGCAGACGCTAACACTTCGCTTATACTTTTCACATTGGACATTAATTTCATGACTAAGCCACACACAATGCACCAGCCTCAAACGTTGCCACTGGGACTAGATGAAACCGTAGAAATAAATTGTCATATACCCCAACCTCAAACGTACACATATGTGTACAAGGTACTGAAGAGGTTAAAAACTCTTGTACAAAAAACTTATTGTTTTCAAGAATTAATTAAATTTTCATCACTGTTGTTCACCTATTTATCTACTGATATATTGGAAATAATGTTGCTCTATTTTTTGAAATCATTAAAATGAAATAGGTGCCTTTTAAATAGGTATTTTAGATTTTAATGATTGTATTGGCTTTTTATTCAATTACAAACATAATATAAATTTGTCCAAGTGAAAAATCGTAATTATTTGAATTGGTATATGATGAAAAATTAATTTATTGTTTACTTCTGTTTCAAATTATTGCTGAAATTTCGCTGTTTTATTTACTCTTTTATAGATATCAACCAAATTTCTGAGGTAATATGGGAAATAACATAATTACTTTTTATTGATTTTGAAACCATTCCCACCTTTGCAGCCTTCATTCAAATATATATTTCCCCATCTATTGAAAAACTTTGCAAGGCAGAAGAAATTGATTTGGCAATTGCTTACATTCCGCTTCGAATTCGTCAATTGAGAGAAAAGTGTTTATTCATAATAAATATAGAGGTACCTTTAGAATTCAGCAGGAGGTTAATAAAGTAATATTCTGGTCCAGTTATAATTTTTCAAATACACACTAATAAGATAAATGAGTACCTATAAGGATCAAATAGAATAATCAGTTTGATGCAATTTTCTCCACATAATTCCTTAGTGCTGAAGTTACTTAACACTCAGCATCAGAATTACAACTATGTATTGGCTTTGTAGTTGGAAAAAAAAAACTGAAAATATTGTAATACTGAATCTCTTATTTAACTCCCTTGATAATCCTCTTAATTTCAATAATTAATTCTAAGATTTTATATTTCTCGTGGCGAAACAAATTTGAAAACTATTTGGAATAATAAATGTCTGGCACAACGTTTTGCAAATATATGATGAATTTGTAACATATCATTAGTGTTGAAACCGTTTATTAAAGAAAAATCATATGTCAATTTCACAAGTAATGAAATTTTATGGCACCTTGAACATTTCAAAATATGTAATCGAATGATTCAGATTTAATTTTGTTGAAATAACTACTTCAAGGCGATAAAAACACACGTTTATTAATTTCTAAAATTTGATAGAATTTCTTCCAGAATAAAAAAATTTTCTGCGTATATGTAAATTCAAATAAAAAACCTATCATTAGTGGCAGTTCATCTCTAACTATATTTAAAGATGAACAGTTTATTTCATTTTTGTAAACGATATACACATATTGTTTATAAATATATATATATATATATATATATATATATATATATATATATATATATATATATATATAATATATATATATATATATATATATATAAAGTATCATAACATAGCAAGTAAATAACAAGTTCAGAGGTGTCGCAATAAATTGCAATTACTTTGACATTCGTTACTGAAAACAATTTATTCAGAGTACATACATCATTGTTCGTAATTTGCCGAAAGAGTTAAATTTCACGATTGTCTATAAATTCCTTGTGTAATTATTTAAAAATCATTTTTTTCAATACCCATTCAGGACTGTAAAGTGACAATTATTATATTTGCAACATTTGGCCAGATGTTTATTATTGATATGTATTTCTAAATTTTATTTATTTAGATAGTAAGTGTTTGTAGAGCAATATTAGAAATTATAGATATTTTTCGAATTTAGCAATAATCCTAGCACAAGGATTTGCAACGTTGCAATCGTTCTATATGATATCAGGCGAAATTCCTGTATTAATTTTCTGTTGGTAATGACCCTAACAACTTTAGAGATTGGGCTCTGAAACTGACTAAAAAACTCATTGTTTTTACGAAAAATGATTTTATTTGTGATGTTTTGCATATGGTGAGACTGATTATTTATTATATAGATGTTTTCATGTTGCGTTTAATCCATATCTCGTTTTGGAGATTTAGCTCAGATAACGAGGAAGTATAATACTTTCCAATGCTTGATCAATCAGTAGGAATCTATGAAATGTGTAACACCTATAATTTGAGTGGAGCTTTTTCTGTAAAATATTCAAATTTTAAAGTGTATGAAAAACTCAGAAGCTATTTGCAATCAGAAAAATTTTTATTCTCTTTATAAATATTTGTTTTTTGGTACAAATCTCAACAATTCATTGGAAAGTAATGCAAATATGCATATGATTCGTTGTCTTGGCTATGACATTTTGATAAATCTGATCTTTTCGTCTAGCTCATGTGTTGGTTATAGTCTGTATTATTGATGAAATTAAATTTTGTTCTTCACTATTTATTTTATTTGTTAAGTTTTCATTGATTGCGCGTTTCTTTTACAGAGGTCACACTACTAGTCCGGTAAGAGTGGACCCTAAGTCGATTTTCGACAATATATTTCGTTGTTTGAAATGTCTGAATAAAGTAATGTATAAATCTACTAACTGTATTAGTTTGACATTCCAAACCAAGAGATTGAAATTGGTGTAGGCATAATTATATTGACAAGTAAAGCAGTCATAAAAACAAGAAATGGTTTTTGAGTAAATTCAATAAATAATTTGTTATAGCGAAATGAAAGCTGTAGTTTAACTTGTATTTAAAAGACACTATTTATGTTAATTTTGAATATTTGAGTGATTTTTTTTTTGATAATTTTATATGATTTAACTGCCATGTAATCGTAATTTTTATTGTAAATATATTATTAGTTTTATTCTGTATTTTCATTCAGAGGAACCGTTATTTCAACATAAGAAATATTGGCAGTGCCGAAAATATTAACAAGAATAACCCCAGATTATATGCCCCACTCAAAGCCCATAAATTTATTTTTAATATCTAGCTCTTACTATCAGTAATTTACGTTAAGCTATTCCTTAATTATTTTATTTTCACTAATTTTTTTGATTTTGTGGTACTTCTAGTCTCGTTACGGTCACGCCTTCATTTGACAAAGAAAACAATTGCTGTATCAAATACTATTTCGATATTTCTTAATGCATTAACATCAAAAATATTTTATAATAAACATTCATTCTTCAGAATTATTGTTTTTTATTTTCCATATATAGAAAAAAAGGTGAAGAAATGTCTTGTGAACAACATATTTATATCGCGGACACAATTCAGTTGGAGTCATATAGAATCATATTAGACAATTAGACAAACATAGTCAAAGAATCATATAGGCAATTTCTCAAGTTTGGCATGCATTAATCAATTATAGCGAAATTTATATCTAAATAATCAATAATATTTCGAAATAAATAATTTATCGAAATGACTGTGTGTTAGAAGGGTGTATTACTTTGAGATATCTGGATGTGGTTAATGATAAAATCTCTGAGTGGAATACACACATTAGTCTAATAGAAAACTTGAAATAACTACTTTGGCGATTTACAATATTATCAGACGTCTTGAATTGAAAACTATTCAATAAATGACACGAAGGATTCGCTTATGTCTTGGTGAACCATTATGTTGAAAACAATAAATAAAAATTAATATACTTGGCTTGTTTCACTGAATATATTAAAAAATAAATATGTTTCGGGTGGTCAACGCATTATCAAGAGTATACAATGTATATTCTTGGTAATGGGTTAACCACCCGAAACATATGTAGAGTCTTTAATATTTAGTGAAACTTAAGCCTTAACTTTAAGTGTGTAAATTTTAATTTATTGAATTTTATTTGCTTATATAGATCCTCGCGTATGTGAAAACTTAATCTGAGGTAGACTGAATAGTCAATTCCGCATATGTGCGGATGTTTTGTTTTTTTAAAATTTTATTGGACAAAATAACACCCACATTAATAATATCACAGCAATAGAGCGTTGCATAAGAAGCTGCTGGATGGATTTTTATATTATTTTCGATACTGGGGCTATTATCCAGTATATGCTGGTATATCTTGAGCGTTACACGAAATTTTCTCATTGTTCCCATTACATGCGTGAACAAATGTGCGATCTTTGAGTGAACCTTACTTGGGCCAAGTTAACATTAGTGATGTTTTAATATTAATATATACGTTTATAAATAGAATATACATGTATATAAATAGACTACAAGATAATGAGTTCTAGAGTTATCGTTCTCATATCATCGCACTTTTAAGAATATTCAAAGTGTACTATAACTTTCTTCTGATTCACAAGAGGATTTTTGAGAATTGACAGCACAGCCAGGTCTGCTATAATATTCATTGAAATAGTTCGTAAAAAACTATCGAAAGAAAATTATAGTATACTTTTAATATTGAATATTTACAAGTTTGATGATATGAGCCCGATAACTATAGTATTTTTTTCTTGTGGTCTTTTTCTTCACGTTTTTAGTAATCCTTTGATGGCAACCTCTAGAAAGGTAAAACTAAGCGTTTCAACTATCCCATCCTAGATGGCTAATGAATTAACTAATTCATTAGCTTAAGTTGTAATATAACAACGAAACGTCAACAAAAATAAACTTTTTCATATCAAAAAAAGCCTGTTACTGCTGAAAACTTTCAAAATATAATAATAATAATAATAATAATATATATATATATATATATATATATATATATATATATATATATATATATATATATATATATATATATATATATATATATATATATATATAAAATTCAAGAAATTGTATTCAAAAAATTAAAGTATTGTCAAAACCATAAAAAGAACTCGCTGATAAAACCACCTTAAAATTTACACTTCTTCGAAATCATTTTTCCGGATTTTCATTATCATCAGACGGAAACTCGTTAAAATAACATATATCAAAAATTATATTCTTTCAACGCTACAACACTTCCTATTTTTATATCGTTATCGGTGTAAAACATAAAGAATTTAAATTCAATTAATGTCTGAGATATAGTTTTTATTTCTTCGACAACTGTAATGGAGTTCGAAAACGGATGAAGAAGAGGGAAATATCCCGGTCAGAATAAATAATTCTATGCAGGAAGCGATATTAAAAACGTTTTATCTTCAGGAAACAGCAGCCTCGGATAATAGGGTAAGCACGCTAGCAATCTGTGTTAACAGGTTATTGTCAAATTAGGGATGAAGTTTTGTGCTTTCATTATTTATGAAACTATAGGGGTTGGATATCATATCTACACATAATAATAATTAACGAAACGAATATTTTCACCACACAGGCAATTTTCCAAAAACTGTTGAGTACCGATTTGATTTTTCGTCAATTCAATGAATTTACGTAAAAACGAAATCGTGGTAGCCGTTTTTCCTCAGTAGGTCATTTGAGGTCGAGTATCAGGTTTTCCTATGAAAGAAGCGGAAGTCAAATTTTGACGAGCAATTCATACAATTGCTTTAAATTTACGGAAAATTATATATTCTGTAATGCCTTCATGAATACTCGTCTAGAATATATAAAGTTTTGGGGAAAATTGTGAATTATAGCGAATGAGCATGGCAACATTTGCAAGTCAAGATGTGCCATAAATATTCTACACCCATTGTTTATTTGCAAAACACCTGTTGGTCATGCTGGTAGTTACGTAAAAGTTCATTATTTTTATTTCTCTGGGCCAGCTAATCGTGAATCTAAATATTAAAACACCCCCATATGATTTTATGTTTTTTGCGTTATTACGTTATAGTAGAAAAATAGGTAATTTACAATGGTATAATTTCAGTTGATATCAATATAAACATTTATAATTGCCAATTGGGATTATTAATTGAAAATAACTCACAGGTGTATAATGCTAGTGAAGTTTTCTGAATTACCTATAATAGAGCTATATATATATATATATATATATATATATATATATATATATATATATATATATATATATATATATATATATATATATATATATATATATATATATATATACAGGGTGAGTCAAGGTAGACGCGATGGTCTGTTATTACGAAACGGTTAATTTTTGAAATAATATGACCACGCAGTCATGTGGAGATCTATCAAGGGTACATTCTAAAAATAATTTGATACATACAGGATGTTCCAGAAATATGTGACATACCAAATTTATGTTTTTTCTTATGGAACGGCCTATATTTGACTACGTTTTTGGGTTTTACGTAAAAAATAAGATATACTTTCATCAATATGTCATATACCTAACAGTTATAGTTTGTGAGATATTTCGATTTTTCGGAAATTAGAGAGTCCACAAAAAAAGATAACATCTCCGAAACAATTGACTTTGGCAAAGTGAAATTTTTTGTGTGAATAAAAGAGCGATTACGGAATGTTTTAATGAATTTACATTCATTAAAAGTTCTACAGGGTGTCAAAAATTTGATGTTCGTCTGCTAACATATTCAAACTACAATATTATGAATTCAATGGACGATGAATCTACTCTGTGATAGTTTATATTTGAATGAGAGGTAATAATAAAAACTTGTCTAAAAATCACTGACTGAACAATTCTTTATTCGACTAGTTTCGCCTTTTACAGCATTATCATTCTTGATTTGCTACTTTACGCTTCCTGTAGCTCTGAAGGCTTCGAATAGTTTCACAAACGTCCTTTTATCAAGATGTCGCCGATTAGGGTACTTCTGTGCATACACTCGTTCTGCCAAAAATAATTCCCAAAACATTTACCGAGTACTAAAGTCATGTCAATTCTTTCTTGTATTGAATAATACATTTTTAAATCGATTAATAAAAACCGATTCACTTTAATTGACAGCAGCCTACTTCAGAAAAAAAAGGAATAACTGACATCTTCATCTTCATCTTTATCTTCATATTCATCTTCACCTTAATCTTCATCTTCACCCTTATCTTCATATTCATCTTCGAATTTTCAAAAATGCCACACTTTGAAAAAGATAAATACTCAATAACTCAATAGTGATCTAGAGCTCTTCAAGAAACAGATGAAATATTCAGAGGTGAAAACGGTTCGTAAAGTATGAAACATTCATAATTTTTTGAGAAAAAACAACCATCCCTTCGCATATTAAAGTGACAAAATAGATGAAATGATAATTTCACAAAGTTGAAAACAATTCTAAAACTAAAAGAAATAGACATATAATACCTGTATAAATTTTCAAAGAGAATGTAATTTGGTACATGATACGGGTGAAAAATACAGTGTGTCCCATTTAAAATGAGCATGATATTGTAGTTTGAATATGTTAGCAGAGGAACATCAAATTTTGGACACCCTGTAGAACTTTAAATAAATGTGAATGCATTGAAACTTTCCGTAATCGCTCTTTTATTGACACAAAAAATTTAACTCCGCTAAAGTCAATTGTTTCGGAGATGTTATCTGTTTTTGTGGACTCTCCAATTTCCGAAAAATCGAAATATCTCAAAAACTATAATTGTTAGGTATATGACATATTGAAGAAAACATATCTAATTTTTTACGTAAAACCCAAAAATGTAGTCAAATACAGGTTCCATAAAAAATGACCCATAAGAAAAAACATAACTTTGGTATGTCACACATTTCTGGAACACCCTGTATGTATCAAATTATTTTTAGAATGTACTCTTGATGAATCCCCACATGTCTGCGTGGTCGTATTATTTTAAAAATCAACCGTTTCGTAATAAGAGACCATCGCGTCTACCTTGACTCACCCTATATATATATATATATATATATATATATATATATATATATATATATATATATATATATATATATATATATATAACGAAATGAACACTAGCACATCCATTTGAAAAATTCAAATCAATCAAGAGAATGTTATAGTAGAGCTAGATATGTGAACGTGTACGATGTGATGTCTCCATTATCCTTCAAGGGATAAATGTTACAGAAATATTGGAATCGATGCCACACCTGATGGAAGTGCGAGACATATATGTTTCGTTCTGCAGGGAACTCATCAGTCGCAACACTTCCATCGAAGTGAGGCAACGATTTCAACCCTCAAGCATCTTCTAGTGACTTCAAGTGGAAGACCGTAGAGTAATGAATACTCTACAATTCCATCTATAGAAATCAGTAGAATTTTATTATATATTTTATATTTTAATATTCGAGATTATTGGCTCTCCTAAGTCCAAGTTATACGAACATCTTCGACAACTTGTATAAAAAAATTTTATATTTTAATATTCTTTCGCTAAAAACTTTCAAAATAAAATATGTATATATATATATATATATATATATATATATATATATATATATATATATATATATATATATATATATATATATATATATACAAATTATTTCCCAAGATAGTATTTCGAAGAGAATGTTCATTACCTTCTATGAGAAGAAGCCGTGAAACTGCTTTTATGAAAATTATTTCAGTCATTAAATTTCTGCTACGTTAACTTTTAAGTTTTCTGATCGAGTTTACTCGTGAAGTCTGATTGCATTTTCATAGTTTAATAGGTACCCAGTATTCGTTTTTTCTTCAATTACTAACATCGTTATTAGCTCCTTATTATCTCCCCTTGAGATACAGGGAACACAACACGTTTTAGGCGGGTTGTAGTATTGCTGGCAATTTTATTTGGATGTTATCAATTCATTAGATTGAGTTGAGTTCATAACATTGACAATATAAATATGATTAACTTTACTGTATTCAGTCTACTCTGGGATGCAGAAATGCGATAATTGTTTGAATTAGAGGAAAATGTAAATCATTCAAACTCCCTAAAATTCTCAGTCAGTAAAGCAAATTATATTTCAAACTTACGCTCGAATTTATATTTCGAAAAAGTTTCTGAAAACAGACTTTTTCAATAAATCTCACTAGCGTTATATAAATATCCTAGTACATTATTCACATCATGTAGCTTTAAGACTCTCGAGAAACTTTGTTGTCGGAGGAAGTTGATATAGGCCGCTGTTTGTGGAATAAAATTATCGATATGCTCGGTCTGTAAATTATAACAAATTGGGCGTGAATGTAGCAGTAGAAAATTTTTTCACTTTAAGAATTCATTTCCGAAAACAATTCTTGTAAAATTTTTGACACTTAAAAAATGTGTACTTGAACTGAAGTGACGAGTCTGCGGTTATTACGGTTATTTCTATCAAACTAAGCTTCCTGTAGACTGCATTTCATCTTCATAAATTTTAAGCATGCCTTATATATGCATCATTATTGTTTATAATATCGCTTATATATATTATCGCTCATTATAATTACGTCTAGGCACAAGGGCGCTTAGGGCTTAGATTTTGTTCAGTAATATTAGTAGATATTTCCAACTGAAACGAATTATCTCATTCAAATCTGAAATGATTTCCACTCTCTGTATTCTACTTATTCGATTTTTTTTTGAAGTGGTAATAATAAATAATGAATAGTGGACCTAAATAATACAATACTATCACTTAATATATTTATATACGAATTCAAATTATTATGGTATGAAACAGGCCCGCCGCTAGCTGTTTCGTCGCCCGCGTGCAATACCGATTATGCCGCCCTAGTCGCTCTACTATAAGAGTTTTCTCAAAAAAGGGATAGTTATTTCTTGAATTTTTTTATTAAGGTGGGGAAAAAGAAAAACAACTAAACAAAGATAAAACATTCATTTTAAATGGTTAATTTAATTAACTTGTTATTTTTGTATACTGATGTGAAAAATTTTAAACGTTCTCTATTTCTATTTATCTAGAAAAAGTGTACTCTTCTTGCCTTTAAATTTGCTAAATCTTTTATCAACTTTCTTGTGTCCAAAATGTCTAAAATGTCATTTTCAATTGAAACTATTGCTAAAACACTTAGTCTTTGCTAGAGCATTCTTGATCTCAAATAGTTTTTTATAATTTTTAATTCTGAAAAAGATCTTTCGCTAGATGCAACTGAGACCGGCAGTGTAAGTTATATTCTTAGCGCTATTGCTGTGTTCGGAAATGTTGAAATTAAGTCATTGGTGAAAGATATTGTAATGTTGTTTGAAGATCATTATACTAGTTTTCTGAAAAATGCAACTTTCATGCAATGATTTCATTAAATAAATCAATTACGTCAATGTCTGATTCTCTATTTAAATCATCCTTGAGTTTTAGATTTGAATCTTTACAATGTTTCATTAACTCATCATTGGAATAATCAAATAAATTGTTGCTGAAAAAAGGCAAATACGTCGGAAAATGTTTTTAACTCGTCGAATCTATCCTTTAAAGAAGTTGTTGTTTGATCTAGGATTCTAAAATAAAACTCTACTCTATATTTCATGTTGGGGTCTACTGAAACTTCATCACTGTGTTCATAGTTAAATTGTGTTGATTTTCTTCTTAGACGGATTGTATCTATTGGAGAAAAATCTGTTTCTGCGTTGAGTTCGTGAGCCACTTTGGAATCTTTTCACCTCCTTTTTGTGGATGATGAAAAAAAAACGTAAATTTCTTGAATTATATTAAAGAAATTCACAGTTTCATATGTAACATTTGCTGCATCGTTCACTACCATTATTAAGACTAAGTGACGAGCATGGGACATAAAATGCGCGGTTATTGATTTCTGAAATTTTTTTTGTAGTCCATTGTGTTTCCACGCATAATAGATCCATTATCATAGCCTTGATCACGTAAGTTTTGAATATTGAGATTCAATTCTGAAAATAAATCCAAAACAAAATTCAATAAACCTTCACCTGTGGTGCTGGTGATCGGACAGAAACCAATGAAATGGTTTTACGTATCATGTATCTCAAAATTTTTTGTTCTATTATTTGATATTACATGCCTAAGTACAACAGTAATGTGCTCTGTGTGACTTAAATCTGGTGTGAAATCCAAAATAATGGAAAAATATTTTGATTTCCTATCTTTGTCCAGTATATTTGTTTTTATGGTCTTGCCGACCAACTCAATTATTTCACTCTGAATTTGAATTCCCAACTAGTGAGTCATACGACTTGAATCTGATTCCGAGCATTGAATTCTGTGAATGCGTTGCCTCATGACTGAATCAAGTGATGCTATCATTTCGAATGCTTTCAAAAAATTACCATTATCATGATCATATGTTTTTGACGACCGTCTGAATGCCAGACACTCACTAGATAAATACTTGATTACGCCTATGATTCTTTCTAATACATCACACCATTGTTTTCTTCGGATTCTAATAGTCTCAGTTGCATCTGATTTACAGTAGTTTCATTTTTCAACATATTAATTAATTGTACCCACGATTTCACATTTTCGCTGTGGGAAACACTTGTTTCATGTCTTTTCAATGTTAATGACAAATGTAGTCAATCAGAAAAACCTTCAAAGCGGAGAAACTACTAGCAAATTTACCAAATATTTTACAACAAGAACAATATATACTGAATCTTTTGAATTAGAGTAAATAATCCATTATGTTTTTCTTCCGCGATCATTTATAGGAAAGTTGCAGTTGCCTGTACGGTACCACGATTAAACAAAATATGAACAAGATCATTAATCATACTTGCAGGGCACAAACCGGGATCATCACCACAATATAGAGTGCTGCATGATACTGATGAAGATAAACTGCTTACAGGTTCTTCACTAGTACCTTCTCTTGTTTCATTTGGATATCTTCGTGGCATTCCGTTTCCTTATTATCTGACTTGCAAAAAAGTTTAGTAGAGAACCCGCCATTTTTAATTGTGTGACTCTTTTTCTCGTTTTTGGTGTCGAAATTGAGCTCCCGAAAGTTTTTTCCTTTTCTGCGGTTCCTGAAATTATTACAATTTTATTCAAATTTATACAATAATAATGCTGGAAAAGTTCAGTTAGACAAATAGGATTCACCCACGTAACATTTTTTACAATAAGTTACATTTCAATCATAACATAACCAACTCATTAATTTTCGTAATTGATAAGATAATAAGACGAAATTGAAGACAAATTTTTTATACTAAAACCTTTATAATGTTACTTGAATCGTAATAAGTCTATAAATAAACGTAGGTTAATACTTACCATAATTACGATTCCTTCGCACTTCTGTTTTATAGTGACGGATGATTGAATTATAATCACACTAGATAAGTTTGAATATCAAAAAATAAGTTAAGCTGAAACCCACCCCAAAAGAACTATTAAAAAATAAGCACAATTTATTGTGCCGATCGTTCTATTTATCTACCATAGCGAGCGAATTGAAAAAAAATATCAAAGGGGATTTCCCTAACATCAACAGTCCGGTTTTTCATTGAATGGCAGAGATGACGTTTGGTGTTGCATCTTAGTTTTGACGGATGTCAATAGATGTTGGTGTTAACGTAATTCGGTCAGATTTTTTGCATATTATGACTCAATATTTATTTTATTAAACAATAGGTATTAGGATAATTACTTGAATTAGGTACGGGAGAAGTCGCTCAATTTGCCGCCCTCTGGGCGTGCCGCCTGCATGCTGTACATACGTTGCACTCCCGCTTACGGCGGCCCTGGTATAAAATTAGGGGACTCATAAAGATGACTCCACAAAATGATACACAAAATAAATGATATTCATTTTCAAATACACTCGATAATAACACATAATATATTGCTATATTAACTTTTTTAATAATTAAAATTTTATAGTAATATATGGCTTTTATAAAGATGGATGCACAAAATGGGACTGAAAAGAAATAAATTTCATTCTCACATACATACGATAATATAACACCAGCACATAATTAAGTGCTGTATAAATTATAAATTTAGGGCCTTTATAAGGAGGGATGCATAAAACAAGGTCACAAAGAAATGAATTCTATTTTCACTTGTAGTTGATAATAGAACACCATTACATAATATATTTATATATTGATTTAAGTTATTATAGTATGAAATTATATACATTTAGGCTTTCATAAAGATGAGACAGTTTTCACAAAATGAGTCAAAAAAAAAATGAATTTCATTCTCACGTACAGTGGATAAAAGAACCAGCCATATATTTCTTCATCAATTAAAATATTTATAGTATAAAATTTAGGGCCTTCATAAAGATGGATTTACAAAATAAGGCACCAAAGAAATACATTTCATTTTCTCATATAGTCAATAATAGAACGCCATCACATAATGCAATGTATGACACTTGCCAAGTAATATTACGGTGGAAACATCACATTACACAGTACGCAACGTGATGAACCGAATCAGCACGCGTGATGGTCTGCGAGTAATGTTTAACGTGATGGGGTGATGGTGTGATATAACGGAGTAATATCACTTTCGAGCGTGATGTGATATGACATCACATCACACCTTAACGTACTGTTTTGCGCACGTTAGTACAACCAGCGTTCGGAACCGGCGCCGGCGTTAAACTAAATTGAAACGAAAAATCAATAGTAGCAGATAATCGGAGAATATCCAGTTCATTTTGTAAAAAAAACTTATTTATGTGAAAATGACATAGTCGAGTTAGTTTTATTCAAAATTGTTCATTTCATCAAGAATAATGACATCGATAGTTCCAATCATTGCCGTAAAAACATTGTTTTTTTCTTATTTCAGTGAACCTACAGTTTAACGCCGCGACGGTTCCGAACGGCCAATGGGCTTGTAATCAATGTACATTACCCAGCATTTATCATTATTTAAACTTCTCAAATCATAGACACACACAAACATCCATGCCTTCAGCGGGGCTCGAACCGTTCAACCGCACCATAGTCGGGTGTTCTACCGACTAAGCTACGGAGACAGGCTAAAAACATTGTTGGACACAAATGACACAATTTGAAATTGTTTAATAGTGTTGGTGTTTACTTGATGTAAATCCATTATATTTGAATATAAACTTAAATTCAAACACTGGAACTTATGATTTGCACTTTATTGACTACATAGCATAACGCGTTTCGTCGTTACAAACGACTTCTTCAGATGCTTACAGAATAATGTTACATTATTCTGTAAGCATCTGTTTGAATAATGTTACATTATTCTGTTAACATCAACGTTAACAATAATTATAATGTTATAATGTCTGTATAATGTTAACATTATTCTGTAAGCATCTGAAGAAGTCGTTTGTAACGACGAAACGCGTCATGCTATGTAGTCAATAAAGTGTAAATCGTAAGTTCATGTGTTTCAATTAAAGTTTATATTCAATTTGAAAGTGTTCAATGTTTCATATACCTAATTGTGTTGGTATCCATTTATATTAAAATCCCTCAATATACGTTCTATATTGAATTTGCTATAAATGTTAAGGTTAATTATAAAATGAGCTTTTAAATGTGAGTCTGTAAAAATTGTTATTTACTAAAAAGAAGCTCAATATTCACGACATCTCTCTTCAGTCCTTCACCCTGCGTGAGGGTATGGTGACATCACGTGTTGATTTTCCTAACTTCTTCGGACCAAGTTCCTCGACTCTGCGCCATATGTGAGGCCTCCGGTAGATTATGGCCCACTAGGGTTTTAATTTGATCTATCCATCTCTTAGGCGATCTTCCACGTGTTCGTCTTCCTTCCACCTTCCCCTCTACCATCAGTCTCTCCATTGAGTCGCCCCTCCTAGCAATATGTCCAAAATATCTCAGGATTGATTGGTTTATTTTTGTGACTAGACGTGTTTCAATGTTTAGCTCTTCGATAATGGAAATGTTTGTTCGACGAGCCGTCCATGGCACTCGTAACAGCCGTCGATATACCCACATCTCCAAGGCGTTTATTCGTTGCTTATCACTTTCCATTAAGGTCCACGTTTCAGAGCCATACATAACGATAGGAAAGATGAGGGAGTTCGCTATGCGTAATTTATTGTTTCGGGTGATAGCAGTCGCCTTCCATATTTTCGTCAGTTTTGTGGTTGCGTTCCTCGCCATTGCCACTCTGCGTCTGATCTCAGCTTCGCATCCTCCAGAGTTTGTTATCATGGAGCCTAAGTAGTTGAAGTGACTTACAACCTCGTACCTAGCCACTGTTTGGACATCAGGCTGGTTGTTTTGGGGACGGACCACAATCATGGTCTTGGTTTTTTGTTTGTTTAATTCCAAACCATATTCCTCACTAATAGAGCATAGCCTAGTCATAATTTCCTGCATTTCTTCTTTGTTGGCGGCGATAATCACTGTATCATCCGCATATCTCAGGTTATTTATCCTTCTGCCCCCCACAGATATTCCGCCGGTCCATCCCTCCATGACTCTACGCATAATATGCTCTGTGTAGGTATTAAAAAGGATTGGCGAGAGTATGCATCCCTGTCTCACTCCTGCATTACTTTTGAAATTACTCGATAGCGTGTTATTAGCTCTAATTTTAGCATTGTTGTTCTCGTAAAGTCGTTTGACCAGGTGAATGAGGTGGGGTGGGGTGCCCATTTCGAGTAGGATGGTCCAGAGTTTATTCCATTTTACCCTGTCAAAGGCCTTGGAGTAGTCTATGAAACAGAGGTACATTCCAATGTTGTATTCCCTCGATTTTTCTATGATCTGTCGGAGATTCAGGATCTGTTCTCTAGTGCCTTTTCCGGGGATGAAACCTGTTTGTTCGTCTGAAATCTGCGGGAGAAGACAGGATTTAAGGCGCTCATTTATAATGGTTAGAAGTATTTTACTAGCGTGGGGAATCAGGGTGATTGTTCTGTAATTACTGCATTCCAGTGGTAAACTGCTTTTAAAGATAGGCACGAAAATGGAATTGCACCACTCATCGGGCCATTTGCCGGTGTTCCAGATTTGTTTGCATATCATGTGTATTAGGTCTACTCCTGTTTCTCCCATTGCTTTTAGCACCTCCGCGGTGATGCCGTCAACTCCTGGGGCCTTGTTGTTCTAAAGCCTTATTATCGCTCTTTGGACATACGACATACGGATGGCGAAAGCCATAAAGAACAATAAGGAAAAAATCTACAAGAAACGGACTGGTAAGTATTGGTTGGACTGCTTTGACGGAGTTTCATGGCTTTGATTTGATTTTTTTCTATTTACAATACATAAAACACATATGGTATCTACTTTGATCAGTTATCACTATTATTCATTATTATCATTAGTATTTTCGTTGATTATTTTTGCATGAGCAGAAATGTTTGTATGCATTCAACAAACCATGAGGTTTTCACGTGTAGGTAGGTATACTTTAGAAAATGTATTCATTCTGTCTATGCCGAGAGAAAATGCTTCTCGATAATTGAAAGTGCCTTGAAAACCTCTTTCGGGATTTTCAATTAAAATAATTGAAGAATACCCTGTATTCGTTTTCCATCAAGGGTTCTTTGAATTATTTTTCTCTTGTGAAAAACTATTGATCATTTGAAGCGAAAAGGGAAATGTAATGGATAGCAATTCATCTTTGCATGAACAAAGAAATTATTTAATTTTTTTTCCTGGATTCCAGATTTCATGAATAGAACTGATAGTGAATATTCTGATAGTGCCCTATATCAAATCTATTTGAACCTATATACATGATCATTCTCAGTTTATTACAAAAATATATATTACAGCATTATATAGCTTATATAACAGATTAAAAGTGATGGATTGTTTAGTAGTAGATGGTGACAATTGTAATCGGTTTACAGCTTCAGATGTAAGTGGAATACATATGGATTATATCGAATTGAAATATTTGCAATAGTTGATACTTGTTTCATCGCAATGAATAAATTTTCGAAAATTTTTATTCGATTGTTTATTGCATTTGTAGAATATATCTCGAGTATAATCATTATTATAAGTTTATTACGGGGGACCGGATCTACAATTAACAAAAATCACAATTTTTAAGACCTGATTCTCTTGCCAGACGCTTTAAATGTTGAAGTATCATGCTATTCACAGAACTTTGATATCTATGTCTTGATACCTACACTAAGTGTTGTACATCATAGAATTATTCAAAAAAGTCGTTTTTTCAATTTTCACCCCGTGGTTGGGTCTGAATCAACAGCTTTGGAGTAAGTATTAACTTTAAATCAACGAATAATGGGGAAAAAAACCTAGGTATATATATATATATATATATATATATATATATATATATATATATATATATATATATATATATCGCACTGAATGCTGCTATGAAATCGCACATATAAAGTTCCAGCAAAAAGTAAATCGTCAACCTGGAGTAAAGTGGACAGATGAACGGAAAAAAGTGCATTCAGAGGGGATGAAGCGTTTTTGGGAGGCAAAAAAGATGAAGCAAAATTCCTAAAGATTGCGAATTCAAGTTCAGTCGCTCTCCTCATGGGGAACAATCGAAATAATAATAATAATAATATATATATATATATATATATATATATATATATATATATATATATATATATATATATATATATATAAATGTAATTGTTTGGGTTCTTAGTTTGCCGTAAGCTGTTAAACACAATTTTTTACAAGTATAATTGTATGTAAATGTTTTTCAGTCCTGATGAAGATTGTAATCACAATCGAAATATAGACCAGGCATCCAAATTGAATAAAACCTATTCATAGTGGCCTTTCATTTGCCTATAACCCAAACAATTACATTTAAATTACCAGACAATACTCCTTCTGATTAATGTTATATATATATATATATATATATATATATATATATATATATATATATATATATATATATATATATATATGTAATATATATTATTTTGAAAGTTTTTAACAATAAAAAACAACGAAACGTCAACAAAAATAAACTTTTTCATATCAAAAAAAGCCTGTTATTGCTAAAAACTTTCAAAATAAAATATCTTAAACAGGCAATAAATCAATTTCAAGAAATACATATATATATATATATATATATATATATATATATATATATATATATATATATATATATATATATATATATATATTATAACGATTGTTCCCCATGAGGAGAGCGACTGAACTTGAATTCGCAATCATTAGGAATTTTGCTTCATCTTTTTTGCCTCCCAAAAACGCTTCATCCTCTTTGAATGCTCTTTCTTCCGTTCATCTGTCCACTTTACTCCAGGTTGACGATTTGATTTTTGCTCAAACTTCACATATGCGATTTTATAGCGACATTCAGTGCGATCTTCGAGATTTTTTATATTGATTGTAGATCCCTTTGGACCTCTTTTAGCCACTCTGTTCCGCATTTACTATTCATAATTATATCGAGTAGTTTCTTTGGTATTCTGGACTGTTTCATTCTGTAGACCTCTACAAATATATATATATATATATATATATATATATATATATATATATATATATATATATATATATATATATATATATATATATATATATATATATATATATATATATATATATATATATATATATATATATATATATATATATATATATATATATATATATATATATATATATATATATATATATATATATATATATATATATATATAATACATATTATATAGAATTTTCTCGTTGACAACATTTGTGTAGACAGCTCCCTGAGAGTTTTATTTGAAATATTTCGATATTTCGTTTAAGAGTCTCAGTATTTACTAGTATTGAATGACCTGTGATTTTTGAAACTAGTCACACTTTCGACCGCCTGGGCGTGATCTGGAACGATTAGGCATGGTGTTATTCGTACACAATGCGGACAATTTTCTGTAGTGTTCGAATGAAATATCTACAAAGCCTTCCACTCTCACTTTTGTTGTCATGAGTAGGATTTTTGAACGCTAGGGAGAGATTATACGTCCTTTCTCCGATAGAGGGAGCCTATGTGAATATTTCACTGGGTAAAATTCCCCTCGTATAAAATTTGGATAGGACCTATGTTCGTTTTGAAAGTCATCGATTCTTGATTGATAGATTAAATATGGACTGATGATTCATAATAATGATGAAAAAATTGTATCCTATTATCATTCAACAAGATCGATGCATTTTTTGAAACGCTCTTAATATTCACTCTCGAAAGTGATGGGTTTGTTCTCGTTGACAACATTTGTGTAGATAGCTCCCTGAGAGTTTTAGTTGAATTTGAAGCCAAGAGTTTAATTTAATATTCAATTATGTTTCATCAAGAGTTAAGCTAGAATTCAATCTCAGAATTTATAATGTTTGAATTATTGCAGAGGCAATTCATTATATAATAATATCGTCCAGAATTCACGGATTAGAGTGCTTTTTCACTCGAACCTTTCAGTTCTAGTATTACATAATAATTTAACGATACAATACGGTGAAATTTTGGAAATCATGAATTTATTTCATGAAAGTTGTTATTGTGATGTGTGGTAGATGAAAATTGAAAAATTGATAGAATTTCCTATGCAGTAATATGAGCTGAACGAAAATGAAATCGATAATGAAATAGGGGAATGATATCGATAACTAATAATATGAAATATTCAATCGAAAATTAAATGAATTGAAATTCACATTGTTACAGTTCTAATAGAAAAATCATCTTTTTTTTCTCATTAGCAAATAAGAAATCATTCCTTTCTTTGGGAAATCCCGGAAGGTTATTCTCAATGTATAAAATTGCTGAACTTCTGATTTTTTTGTGACAACTCCTCACGTTGTCTCCTCATCTTTAGTTATTGCTGATTCTTGAATTTGTTATCGAATTTCCAACTACGCTCTAGATCACTCGATTCAATGAAGATGTCTCCAAAGTTTTTTCTGATTTTCTAATTTCAATGCTTAAAAGAGCGCTAGATACAACTTTGGTGATCTCACTTCAACGTCATTTCACTCTGTTACTTCAGAACTTTTGAGCGGAAATTGGGTGGAAATGCTTGTAAAACTTCGTAATAATGGAATCGAAGAAAATGTAGTCGTGCTTTTAAGAGTGTCTGGGCTCCTGTTCACGGCACACTTTGTAGGGCAGAGTTGGATAATATTATAATTTTGTTTTCAATTTATATTAAAAATATGAATTAATTTTATATTCAATAAATATATTTAATTTAATTCATAGTTTTATCAATAATTTTGAGGTTCAAAAAGAAAATGATCAAGTCTGACAAGATGGGGGCGTAGAGAGAAGATTAATCAAGAGAAAAGTTTTGAACAGTAGTGAAACTAGTGAGGATGAAGATAATGTCTCAAAAATCTTCGACAGTAGCAGTGAAGATAGATAGTATGCATGATGTGCCCGTAACTCAAATGTGCGATGATCATGAAGATGACGATATAGAGAATCGTGATTTTGCGTATGTTAAGAGTTAGCTCTTAATGGAGAAATCTGGCTCCGTTTGTTGATGCGAGAATTCGATAGGTAGATAAGGAATGTAGCGCGGAAAATATTGTGACAAAAAATTTTTATGTGATTTTCGTCTGATATTTAATTGATGTTGGGTGCTTTGAAACTGATATATAATTCGAAGGCTCAATAAGACTTACAGCCATAAAAAAATATCTACGTTTTTTTTTGTCATTGCTAAAGTATTTAAGTTTTTATTCATACTTATTACGTGATAACTTATATAAGGCTTCAATTTCTAGAGAATGTTTGGGTCTCCCTATCTTCACGCAAGAAAATTTACTTAAAACGGTATTAAATTTTTATTATTACTTTTCTTACTTACCCATTTGTGTGCAATTAATGTGGGCACGATATTGTCAAACCTTGGCACGATATTATTGGACCAGTTTGACAATACCGCGTCTTCTTATTTTTTTGTAAATTGACAATAATTACTTTTCTCAAATTTTAGAATTTTTTGTTTCACGGCATGCGTACCTGGATGAATATCCTACTAATTATTCAATTTTCTTTTTTTGATATCAAATAGTTTCCTAATTAAAGCCTAATAAAGGGACTCGGTATTATCCAACTCTCCCCTACATACTTTTGCTACTTCTCTACATTGATTACATATATTATACTTTTCAAAATCGGTTCTAGTTGTTATTTTCTGTAGACATAGTAACTGAATGAGTAATTTCATTAAAATCCTTCAACAAGTCCATAAAAGACCATATATCAAAAACTGCACTTCGAATAATGCGACTCTAATAGCGGCCGCCTGTAAAGCTGAATTACATTTAGAAAAGTACGCTCTGTAGTCATCACCATTATTTTCAGCCGAGTGCGGCTAGTTGCATAGAAGCACTCAGTGAGTTTCTGTTTGTGTTTAACGCCGAATATGAAAAACATCGATTTTCGATATCGGATTTCAATTTTGTAAATATGAGCTCCATTTGCATGACTTTCAACAAATATTCCATACTTTTTTTTAACTTTCGTCGAGTTGAATTGCTTTCAATCAAATGTCGATATGGTTGACCTCAAACGTAAAAAGCTGAAGACGTAATTAATAGTTCAGTTTTGAGTTTGATCTTCCATTCAGCCCTCGAACAAAAATATTAGTTCAAACAAAAATATTGGTTAAATATATATTCACAATGATATACAACTTTATTTGGAAAGAAAGGAAAAAAATTACCTCAGAAATATTTGAGATATCATTTGAGACAATTTCACATGGTGAAGGACGTTTGTGGTAAAAAAATATACAAACATATGATACAAAAAATTGATTCATACATTATTGCATACATTCGAATCTTCAAAGTACTCTGCCACACTATAGTATGTCTTTGTTAAGAGCAGAGATTTAACTCTCCTCTTGAACAAATGACCTTTCAGTACTTCCAATTTCGATGGTAAATGGTTGAAGATTTTAATACTCTGATAATAGAGATATTGCTCAAATTTAGCTGTTTTATGCATAGGAATAAGTAGCACATCCCTGTTCCTTGTTGAATACTCATGATTACTACTCAATTTGATAAATCTATCTTCATTTTCTTTAACATATAACAAACATCTATAAATATATGAACACGGTGAGTACGTAATTTCTGATGAAGATAGGTTTACAAGATGTTCGTTGATGAATATTGAATATTAATCGAAGTATTCGCTTCTGTGTAATAAACACCCTATTTATTTCTGTTCAGCAGCCCCACAGCATAATATTATAATTTAAATGACTACATACAAGAGTGTAATACACATTCACAGTTTCTAGGTACGATGTTCTCAATTCTAGAGATTGCAAAAAATGAGTTTCTCAGTTTTTTACATAAAACATCAATGTGTGATTAGTTCGATGCTTTTTTTATGTACTTCTGTTTGCCGAATCACTGTGCATCGTCATCATTCAGAATTTTGTTCGAAGTTGTTCAAAGAACAAATTCCTTCGATTCACTGATATATTTCATGAAAGATTTCATGAACAGACACACTCTCAAAACCGTACTAGTCGGAAAGAAAAAGTATCAAACAAAATAGGACATTATTTGAAACTATTAAATGAAATTGTGATGGAGTAGGGGAAACAGTTTATTTCAATTATTCTTGGTATTCTTTTCAATCTAATATATCTTTATTGCCTTGAAAAATCAACGTGAAAAAATAGTTGAGTAGTTCCTCAGTAAGGTCAGACCATATCTATTTCATAGTCGGAGTTAATTTTATTGAAGGATATTCTGCACAATGATTTTACCCTGCAGATCAATCAATGAATCGAAATGTGATCATTCATATCCCAAATAATAGAATATTTTTTAATGACGGAAATTTTCAGAAATTATATTGTTTACTCTAGAGATAGTTGCATTAAAAATTATATTGTGGAATCCACAAGAGAAAAGTAACACTCAATTCAATAATAATACAATAATAATAATGAAACAATTCTAAACAACAAACTATTGAATAATCCGGGATGATCACAATATTGCTCGCTGTTTCAATCTATACTTTGTTTACAGTATGAAACAAATAATTGATTCTATAGTACCGAAACATAATCGCGACTATGTGATGAAATTTATGCCAAAATTATTGAAAATGGATACTTTCGAAAAAATAGATATGGCAGGTTTGAAAACTATTGTGAGAAATCTGAAAAACTCAGGTAGTTGTGAAAATGATATAACTGCTAAGATATTAAAAGATGCTTTTGACATTTCTGGAGATAGATTTTTAGATTAGATAAACAAATCACTGAGTCATGTAATCTTTCCAAATGAATGGAAATGTTCATTGATAATACCAGTGCCTAAAATTGGTAGCACTGTCAAACTGGAGGAATTTTGATCTATAGATCACCATATGAAAAAATTCTAGAACTAGTTGTTAAAAATCGAGTTTTAGAATTATGCGAGAAACATTCAGTCATTTCTGACTTACAATCAGGTTTCAAGAGAAATTCCGCCTGTGAGACAGCACTGTTCAGCATATGCGAGGAATGGTATAGAGCTATAGATAAAGGAGAGGTAGTAAATGTAGTATTATTGGATTTCAGAAGAGCATTCGAAACTTTATGTAGCTTATTGCTGATTAAAAAACTGAATAAAATTGGTTTTAAAGGTTTAGTAAACAAATGGTTCAATTCTTATTTACATTAGCGACCTCAAAAAGTTAAGTTCAATGGTGTTATTTCGGACAGCATTGGAGATGATTTTCGCGTACCTCAGGGTACGGTCTTAGATCCACTGCTATTCTCCTTATACATTAATTATATCGTTTTGCATGTAAAAAATGCTATATGCGATTGTTCGCAGATGATACAATGAATCATGTTAGTGATAAAAATATCCAGACTATGACAGAATGGATCAATAGTAACTTGGCAGCAATTAATGAATGGCAAACGATAACAGCTTATCGCTGAATGTAACAAATTCGAAATTTATAGTTTTTGCTACAAGTAAAATTCTAAAAATAATTAATAACGAAAATATAAGTATTACAATTGAAAACCAAAACAGTGAAAGGGTAAAACTTGTTAGATACTTAGGCGTTATGTTAGATGAGAAATTGAGTTACAATTATCATGTTGACTTTGTATTCTCTGAAATCTCCAAGAAAATCAACTTTCTCAAAAGAATTGAAAAAAATCTGACGACATATATGAAGTTATTGCTCCTTAAGCCAATAATAATGCAACACTTCGAATATTGTTCCACTCTGTTATTGGGATTGTGTAAAGAAAAAACTCAACAGTTACAAAAGTTACAGAATAGAGCTATGCGAACAATTTTGAAATGTAATAGGTATACTCCAATCTAAAGCATGCTTAATTGTTTAGAACTAATGTCAGTCAAACAGAGAATACTTTTTGCTACATATGTATTTATATTTAAAGTTAAGCACAAATTGTTCCCATATATAGTAATAAAAATGTAACATGTGTCAGTGATGTGCACAGTTATAATACAAGAAATGATGACAATTTCTTCATGCAAGTTTGTAAGCTTTCCAAACATAGGGATAGTATATTTTATAAGGGATTCAACGCATTTAACAATCACCTAACTCCATAAGAACGGTTAGTGGCCTTAAATTATTCAAACATAAATTAGTTAGGTTCGTTTCAAACATATAATTGTAAATAATATATTTTGAACCTAAATGTTTATATGATTTTGTAATAGCTATTGCTAAATGAATATTATTATTATCCTTATTAATCTTGATAAGTTCTTTATTCTCAACAGGTATAATACCTAATAACAGAGCTGAAACATCTACTGAATACATTGAAAAATAAAGCGTGTCAAGAGTGTCATTGTTCTGAAAATCGATGGATTTCAAATTATATATTCCAGGATTCTATTTGAAATATCTAGTTATCAGTGTGACATGTTCAGAGCCGCTAGGGGAGAGTAAGCCGAGCACATGACTAGGGCGTCAAACTCAGAGGGTGGCAAATGTGATGCAAATTTTACCAGATTATGAAAAGATAATCGAAGAAATATGATCAATTTGAATACTTCGGACAAATGAATTTGTAAAATTTCAATAGAAATTTTTTGATATGTTTTATGAACTTTTAATTATAGGTATCAAGTGACTTCAAAAACTGACTTCAGATCCACTCGAGCATGAGAACTAGTTAGAAATTGAAGTATTTGAATGGAAACATTTTTGAGATTCAGTTTATTGAAGACGAAATCTAGAATTGAATCAAAAATACAAGAAGTACCTACAAATGAAATATCGAAATATTGCTTAGCAACTGTTTACAAGTATAACAACATTCGCTTAAAAATGAATTGAATCAAAAAGTACTGTCCTCTAAAAGGTTTGATATACACTCACAAACCGCAAAAATACACATAGAACCGAGGTCTTCCTACAAATTATTTCAATTATAAAAATGCCAGCTTTAAATTGTTTAACCCTCGGAGGAATAACTGATGAACTTCAAGATTTCGGAAATGGCAATTTTTTAAATTATTGAAATACGTCATACTTAGTTTGATCCTGCAATTAAAGAGCATATTCACACACTGCTCAAAAACGAGAAGTTTTAAGTCCGCTATATCGGCCAAGATATTCAAAATGAAATATTGTTTTTTGATCCCTCAGATCAAAATTTCAGATTGTACTCCTGATGTCAGATAGATCAAGTGAATTATAGTTTTAGTGTGTCAAGTACTTGTTTAAATTCAAAGTTGATTTTACACTATTTTGTAATAGTGTAATAGTTAGAGATACAACCGTTCTCAAGAAAAAATTAAGTTCACACAAGATCGGTCAGACATAATACATTACTAATCGAAACGTCGTGTGAATCTGATTATTGATTTAACGCTATGTTTAATGAACAGAATTTTATTTGACTACAGTGACTTACGTCTCACAATTAAGATGGTTTCTTCGGTCTGATAAATATGTTGATAGTTGAACCATAAGTATATGATGATAATAATAATAATAATATTTATTTACCCAAAATTAACCGAAATACATCAAAAGTAATACGTATAATAAATCAGCCCAAAAAAAACACATATCCTCACATATAACACTTAACATTTTCGGAGATACTTTTGAATCAGGTATGTTTCCTTTTTAATACAATAATATCATAAAATGAATACAAGATTGTGAAGTATAATAACCATTTTTGTTTACAGAAGCACGAGATGACGAGGAAGTCCAGGTAGTCGAAGAAGTGGAAACCAACTTTGAAGAAGAATTCTTTGAGGATGAAGATTAATTTGTTTTAATTAAAATTTTATACCTACTTTTATAATAATAAATGATTAAATTTTTGTATAGACATATGTGTACATATTTTTTCTATTACATGCAGTAATGAAAAATAGAAACGACAAATAATTGTCACTTCAAAATTGTCAGACGAACAGTACCCCTCGATATAATTGTCAGATTATTATCCTGGAGGAAGAAGACATCAAGGTGATCCCCTTGCATAAAAATTTGACGCGCTCGAGTACCCTTTTTTTACATTTTCAAAAACCAGCCATGTAATTTGGTCACTTTTAAATCGCCAGTCATTTCAATAGGACACTTTTTCGAGTTCACTTTACATAAATCTTGAATATCTGACACGCTCGAATAACTTTTTTTTGTTTTTCCACCTTTCTATACGCCCACCTCCCTTTAGTTAATCGTCAGATTTATATGTATCGGTTATCAGAAAGACAAAGCGCATATACTCTATGAATATCTGACGCGCTCGAGTATTTTTATGTGACTAATTTTTTACATTTTTGAAAATTCTTACACGCTCTCCCCTCCACTAAAATGAAAAACTTGACATAAACTTTTTTTCATTTTAGAACGTAAACTTCACGATCCAATAAGTCCCCACGACGCTCTAGTAACTGCAAATTCAGCATCCCGGGCTTCCCTACTATTGACAAGAGATTGAATATAAACTTAAATTCAAACACTTGAATTTATGATTTACACTTTATTGACTACATAGCATGACGCGTTTTTTCGTTACAAACGACTTCTTCAGAAGCTTACAGAATAATTAATAAGAATACAGAACCTTATTCTGTAAACATCTGAAGAAGTCGTTTGTAACGACGAAACGCGTCATGCTATGTAGTCAATAAAGTGTGAATCATAAATTCAAGTGTTTGAATTTAAGTTTATATTCAATTATAATGGATTTACATCAAGTAAACGCCAACACTATCAAATATTAACAAAAGTTTTGAATTATTTGATAGGTTTCAACGAAAGCTTATTTCTACCCATACTTTACTCATGATAAAACGATCGTCCAAATTCAACATGTCTCCAATTTTAAATATTAATGATCCATTTATGAGGGAATTTTAAATGTGCGCCTACTTAATATTCATTAAAAAACAATATAATACATAGCCTAACAATAATGTTTTTCCTCAACAGTTAGAGTGGAACTGATGTAAATTACTGAATGAAATCCACCAGCAGAAAAAAGCAGTATTTCACCTGAATGAGATTATGTTGTATTTGTATAGGATGGAATATTTTGCTTCCTCTATCCCACTTAATATATTACAAAGGGCCACCGTTATTGGAAATTTATGCAGCATTGTCGCAAATATGCACAAGGGCGAACCTGCCTTTATTATAAACGTCAGGAGCAAAATGCTTTTGTTACGCGGCTTTCGGAAGTCTGTTTTCAAGCGAAGATATACGGGACACTTACCAATTAAAGTAGAGGTGAAATTGATGATTTTGAACATGGAGCAGGTAATAAAATTAGATCGATGATGCTTATTTTGTAAATTAAATGTTGAGTGTTGAGTTATGTGCAGATTATGTGAAATAGTAAATTCTGAAAATATATCGTTAGTAATACTTTGATAATAATGTGGGGAAGTCCTTCACCCATACTTGTTTTACTTCTTGGCAGGTAAAAAAACGATGACTAGAACCATATATATATATATATATATATATATATATATATATATATATATATATATATATATATATATGACTATGATATATGGTATGATATATATATATATATATATATATATATATATATATATATATATATATATATATATATATATATATATATATATATATATATATATATATATATATATATATATATATATATATATATATATATATATATATATATATATATATATATATATATATATATATATATATATAGTAAGCGAGGTTAGGGTAATTATATATATATATATATATATATAGATTATATATATATATATAGTATAGAAATACTATATATATATATATATATATATATATATATATATATATATCATCATCAACCTCAGTCCGTCCACTGCAAAACGAAAGCCTCCCCCTGTCTTTGCCAAAATTCCCTATCGGCAGTCTCTCAACGGCAACACCTAGCCAATCCACAAACTCCTTATCCCTTCGATCGCGAGGGCACTTTCTTGGTCTGACTCTGTCTCTGGGCTCTTAATCACCAACCACTGCTGACCAACGCTCATCTCTTGTTCGGGCTAGATGGCCTACCTATTTCCACTTTGACCATTTCATACACTTCACGACATCCTTCACCTTCTGGCTTCAGATCCTGAAGCATCTGGATGTGATAAGATTTCTGGGTCCTAGTCGTCGCTGGTAATACGCATTGGTCAAACACTTTGCTCTTCAAGGATAATGATTTAAAGATGTGTTTTAGTCAGCCAACGGAACCCCAAGCTGTTCTGGTTCTTTGTATGATCACCGGTGTAATATCCCAGTCTCCCGTGATAATCTGTCCCAGATATGTGTAAGATGCTGCTATTTCTAATGGCGATCCGTTCACTTCCATTTGCTCTCTGGTGTAGAAAGGATTCAGCATCATCTTTGTTTTTGCGGTGTTCATTTCCAGACCTATTTCCATGCTCGTGATGTGCAGTTCATTGATGCGCTTTTGACGATCGGTAGCATCGTGAGAGAACAGGGCTATATCATCAGCAAACCTCAAGTGGCTAAGGTAGCCATTTATCTTGATTCCTTTATCGCTCCAGTCCAGCTTGTGGAACATACACTCCAAAGCAGCTGAGAGCAGTTTTGGGAAAAACGTGTCTCCCTGTCTAACGCCTCTCATTATTGGTAATTTTTCCGAATATTCGTCTATTTTGATGGTTGCTGTGACAAGTGCGCATATATTCTGGAACAGCTCGGTATAGCAAGATGGTATTCCTATCCTCCGTAATGAGTTGGTTGCAGCTAGAGTTCTAAGTAGATCAAGTGGCTTCTTATAGTCATAAATGCCATATAAAGAGGAATTGCTTATTCTTTGCATCTCGATATCACTTCGCGGATGGTGAGAACGTGATTCATCGTACTGTATGACTTCCTGAAGTGGAATGCCGTCAAGTGAAGAATACTTCACAATTCCATCTATAGTATATATATATATATATATATATATATATATATATATATATATATATATATATATATATATATATATATATATAGATGGAATTGTGAAGTATTCTTCACTTGACGGCATTCCACTTCAGGAAGTCATACAGTACGATGAAAGTCATATGCCATACAAGAATTACTGATGCATCCCGAAAAAACCACAGTTTGGTGTGGTTTATGGGCTGGTGGCTTCATCAGTCCATTGTTCTTCAAAGACTATCGTGGAAGAAACGTTGCCGTCAACGGCGGATGATATCGAGCCATGATACGTAACTTTTTATTGCCCCAGTGGGCCGAGTTGAACTTGGTTGGCATGTAGTTTCATCAAGACGGTGCCACATGCCACACAGGTGGTGAAACATTGGATATATTGAAGGATGAATTTGGAGAACAGCTTATCTCTCAAAATGGTCTTGTGAATTGGCCGCCAAGATCATGCGATTTGACGCCTTTGGATTATTTCTTGTGGGGTTATGTAAAGTCGTTAATGTATGTAGACAAGCCAAACACGATTGAAGCCTTACAGGATGACATAACACGCGTAATTCGTGGAATACAGGCCGAAATGCTCGAAAAAATGACGCAAAATAGGACCTTCAGAATGGACCATTTGATACGGAGTCGCGGACAATATTTACACGAAGTTATCTTTAAAATGTAAATGACAAAGTCCAAGTTATCAATTTCAATAAAACTTCTAAAGTGTTTTATTCGATTAAAAAAACTACGCTTAAAAAATCACCCATTACTTTTACATACAAATGAATTATGTAGAAATACTTCATTTTCAACCTTTACTGTGATGTGTAAAACAAATACTAATTATGGGTACTTACTCATAATTTTCAGAATAAGTGAACGAAATATTAGATTTCAGTTGTGACATTTGTCACACGATGTCACATGTCACTCACTATCGACGAAATACAATTTCGTCGGACCAAAAATGGTCCGTTGATTTTGTTTAGAATTAAAAAATGCATTTTAAAGCAATTATTAATTCTTACAATGTCGAGTAACTCTGATAGCGAGTTACCCTTTTCAGGAGTCACACACCAGTGACTCCTGAAAAAGCTAAAATGAAAAAGTTTAACTAAAATTACAAAAGTGTTAACTAAATTTTTCTCAATAAATTTAATTAAAAACTAATTGTTTATTTATTTAAATTTGAATACTGATTGTCAAACAAGCTTTCCAACATTTAAAGATAACAAAAAATTGTTGGCATATTTTGTCTGCTTTGTTGGCATACAAAGCAGACAAAATATGTTTTTAAAGCAATAAAAACATAGAATTTGAGAAATACTCATTTTTTTCCTATCCAAACCAGTTTATACGGTTTTTTTTTCAAAGAAAGTTGAGAATCCTAGGTATATCCACAATTGGAAGCAGCCGTCGACACTTGTTTCGAGCTTGTTTGCTGTCATCAGAAGTTCGTAGCTAAGTATAAGGTTCTGAAAACTGAAGATGAAACATAAAACAAAAATAATCATTGATCGATTGGGCCGATACTTGATGAAAATCTGAATACATAATATAAATAAACCAAGTAGTCTTTTGATTCTCACTATAATTCAGTTAAATATAACAATAAACTGTTACTAAACATAACAATCATCTACATCTGACGAAGCTACTGTGTTGGTGAAATAATATTGTTATGTTTAACTGAATTATAGTGAAAATCAAAAAACAACTCAGTTTTATTTAAATTATTATAAACAAAAAAAAAATTCCTCTGAAATAAGTGACCATATATTAATATCCAAACTTTACAGGTTAGAGATTTGATCTCTAACCTGTAAAGTTGTCTTCGACTAATCTTCGCCCTTGAGGCGACCATTTATTCTTCGAGAAACATACAAATCGAGCATTGGTTTGATATATTGAGAATATTTAATGCGGAGAAAGTATGAACAAAAGCTCAAGATATCCGTATATAAATCTATCAATATAATTTTGTCTTTCAATATCAATAGTCTGATAAATTTTCATTTTTTAACCGATGAAATTCATTCACATATACAAGTTTCCGTCCATGTCATATCAAATATACGTTTAAGTATTACGACCGCTTCATGATGTGGAATAAAACAGTTAGTTATAATTGACTGAGGGTTTGATTTCTCTGCGGGGTATATTTGGACAAATATTTGCATCGTTATGTATGACCTAAAATAATATTGATAGGTTCACTAGAAGTGTTTAAACTCTTGGGAATCATGATTGGATAAATTGGGCCATATCCTCAAGTAGCAGAATGCAGAAATACATACAGTGAAAAGTAAACATCCCTCAGAAAATTCGCCTAAGGAGAATTTACTTTGGAAATGGAAAAGGATAGTTACATCAGGTTTTTGGAAATTTCAATATAGACATTCAACACTAGACATTTTCTTCAAAATTTTCGAAAACTATTTCATACTGATCCCAGGTAGCAAGCTGACGGTATTATGACAATATATATTGGTTTCAATATATCGGAAAAGGTGTCGTCTGAGGCGTCTCAATCACCATGCAGTGACGTCAAAATGTCTGAGCCCCAATATGCCATTTTAAGCTGTTCAAAAGACGTCACTAAATTACGTTGAAAATACGTCATTAAGTAAAAAAAAAGTAGACGTCGTAAAGACGTTCTTCAGAGCCTTTATTGTAGGGTTTCCATAATTTAAATAAAACAATTTTTATAATTAAACATTTATTAAATAAATAATATTTTAAAGATTCGTGCTTGGGAGAAACCATGATGTCATTTTTTATATCATACACAGAAGTTGTTGGAGAAGTCAGATGAATACTATCTGGAATATTGTAATATAGTTGAAATAGTTTACTCAAAATCTTTTGATACAGTATTACTCAAAAAATGAAGAGAAGTTTTACTAAGCTTCATTAGAAAAAAAGATAATTTTTTCAATAAGATTCAAAAAATGGAAGTGTAGTACAAACTCAAAATTTGAAAAAGCATGAGCCTATTTATACAATAAAAGGACATTGCTCGTGAATTATGATGAATACATAAAGAAGCAACTAATTATCATGCAAAAACAAAAATTTCAAATAAATAGCATATAAAAATAACATACAAAATTTTTTCTCACCAGTTACAGCTGTCTTTAAATGGAGCAAATACAATGGTTTTTCTCTGACTTTTTGCCATCGAAATTGAATAAAGAAGCAACAGATTGTATCAATGAGTGAAAAAAACTTAAAAATTTCATTCACTCAGTTGGTACAGTTCCCTCAATCAATTGTCGACAAGTATTTTACTTGAAATAAAATATTGATTACAAATTTTGCTTCCAAACCAAATATGTTACGACTTACCAACAAACCAAAACTCATTGTCATTCATAAACTTCGAAAATATTGAATTTTCCCTAAGTTTCGACATTTCAACAGGAAGATCAGTTAGAATTCTCAGCGATGGCCTTTTGTTCTCTTTGTACATTGTATTATTTTTGAGTTTTGTCCTCTAAGTTGAGTCAGTAATAAAATCACTCTCTCTGGTATACGAATAACTGTTGTTATTGTATGTTCTATATTGTTAATTGTAATATTGTTAATTTGTATATTTGAAAAATGAAACTTGAAACAACATGTATCTATTTTTGCACCAGAAATGTATAATGAGTTATAAGGTGTGTTCAGTGGCGGATTAAGTGTATCCGAGGCCCTAAGCACATAGCCTGTGTAGGCCCTCTACTGCTTAAATAGAAATGGAAGGAATGGAATGGAAGGTAGAAAGTATAAAATGAAAGTTCATCAAAATAGAAAGTGTAGTAGGTATAATTTAAAACTTAAAACATTTTTTTCCTTGCATTAATCAGAGCAAACTCCGAGATTACATCGTCGAAATTTATCTGACGAAGTATGTCTGCCACAATACACATTAATGCTAAAGAATTAAGCTTGTCTGGACGGATTTTTGTTCTTTACGGGTTTTTTAATCTTTTTAGTTGTGAGAAGGATCGTTTAGCAGAGCAGTTAGTAATCATTAAGCTGTGAAAGATTCTAAATTCAACTTCTATATTTGGGAATACGCACTTTACTTTATCTTTAATAATCATTTCATATAGATCAGAATGGGTGACCTTTGTTTCTGAAGATTCATATTTTATTCGAACATATTTGTGAAAATGATTAAATTCGCCGAGGAAGTTTTCATTGAAGTCTTCTGGGTAAGATTCTAAGAGCAATTGGATATCTTTTTCATATTCTGAGCATGACTTATTTAAATCCGCAAGAAATGAAAACTTTTGTGAAACTTCGTGGTTTACATCACCTCTTCTTTGCATTTGAGCATTAAGTGTGCCAATTATTAAATTGAAAGTCTCAATGCGGAATTTGTCTCTAGGATTCAAATCAAGTTCCTCTGCATTCCCATGATTCACTTGTTTCTTCCTAATTCGTCTTAGAATTTCCTTATATTCCCCATCAGGAAAAATTTTTCTTGCCTCGCCTTCAAATTCTTCAAATTGATTCCTCATTTCAACGAGATGACCCGATAAAGAATGATACAAATTGGAACACGTTTAAAGATCTTATCCTTCTTCTTGGAGTCCTTTACTGGTGCGATGAAAAACTTGTAGAATATCATTCCACAAGGTGAGCATAAATATAAACTCAAACTCTTGCATTTTGTTTGAAATATTTTGTGATTCTAACCTGGTCTCACCTTTTTGGTTTGTGTCCTCAGCAATTTCATCTAAAGCATCCAAAATTTTCGGATAGGATTGTAATATTGCATTCGTAGCTACAGCGTGAGCTTCCCAACGAGTGTCCGACAGCGACTTCAGAACGCTATCGCTTCCTATTAAGTAATTCTCTTAAAACTGTCCAACGATGAGTAGAACCCGAAAAAAAATTGTTTAACAACTGCACAATCGAAAAAAAATTCACTGCGGTCGTACAACAATCAACAGCACTGCGACCAATCAAGTTTAGAATATGTGCAGCGCATGGTATAAATACAGCATATTTGTTGTGCTCTAAAATTTTTTGCTGCATCCCTTTGTATCGTCCTGACATATTAGCAGCATTGTCATATGATTGTCCTCTGCACTTTGCAATATCTATTTTGCAACCCTCTAGATAACTGAGTACTATATTTGCCATCTCTTCTCCGGTATGACTTTTTAAATTTAAAAACCTCAGAAATCGTTTCACGGGCGTTCCATCAGACGGCGATACGTATCTCAAAATAATACTCAGTTGATCCGTATGTGAAAGGTCAGGCGTGGAGTCCACTGAGAGGCTGAAGTACCCAACTGATTGTATTTGTTCGACAATCACTTTGTGAACTTTATCACTCATTAAATCGATAAGTTCGTCGCATACTGTTTTCGATAGATATGTATATTTCCATATCTTGCAATATGGCTTGCTAAAAATGGATCAAATTGAGCCACAAGTTCAAGTAAACCCAAAAAATTCCCATTATGTATAGATCCAAAAGACTCATCATGTCCCCTAAAGGCCATACCACGTTCTGCAAGCTGTTTGTATAACTGCAATAACTCGTTGCAATACATTTTGCCAATATTTCCTTTCTTCTTTCACTTGTGCCTCTAGATTTTTGGTGATCCTTAGACCGTGTCTTCGACTCAAATAAGTTAGCATAAAGTCCTTATGAGCTGAACTATTTTCATCGTGCTCAATTGCAATTACGTTGCGCCAATCACTAAATCCGTCAGCTGCAAATTGGCTCGGCGCTGGATTTGTTACCAAACGACTTGCAAACAAAGCAATACAAAGATCCTTTGAGAAAAAAAGTGTGGTGACAGTTGTTCGTCAAAGTTGAGGGACTTTTCGAAGTTCAGTATGAAACATAAAGTTAGAATTATTGTTGAAAAAAAACCATATTCTTTATACGTGTTCGTAATCAATAGTGAAAGTATAAATATAGTACTTACCTGAAAACTTTGTGTGGGGTAACGATAAGTGTAGTTTCAATCAAAGCCACTCCGTAAATAAAGTAGGGGTACGTGCGGTAATGCGTATGGGCGCTATCATTTGAAATTCAAGGACAACTCACTCAGTCGGTCTCGCGGCGCGCCCCGCCTGGGGACCCCCGCAGGCCCAGGGAGACCCTTCATACTCCCCGAAGGGGGCAGGGCCCTGCGGGGGTGTATGAAGGGTCACTCCCGAACTGCTCTCGCCTTGTGATTTCGGACATATTGTGGATGAATCTCGATAAAATGTAGGTATAAAATGAAACGCCAGCAGAGGATGGAGGCCCCTGGAGAACAGGGGCCCCAAGCACGTGCTTGTAGTGCTTATACGTTAATCCGCCACTGGGTGTGTTTTTCATTTCGACAGGGGATGAAAATCTTGATTTTTCATTTGAAAAATATGAACTTACTTGTACACTGCTTTGGTATACAAAAATTTCAAAACATTAATGGCAAATCTCGATAAAATGTAGGTATAAAATGAAACGCCAGCAGAGGATGGAGGCCCCTGGAGAACAGGGGCCCCAAGCACGTGCTTGTAGTGCTTATACGTTAATCCGCCACTGGGTGTGTTTTTCATTTCGACAGGGGATGAAAATCTTGATTTTTCATTTGAAAAATAAGAACTTACTTGTACACTGCTTTGGTATACAATAATTTCAAAACATTAATGGCAAAAAACTTACCATACTTAATTAATTGACCCAAATTTTTTTTTACATCTTATCCTGAAAATATATATCTTGATTAACAAATATGTGCCAAGATACCAGGTAATCAACCTACCTTTTTTCGTTTAAAGGATAAATTATCGTCAATTCGTCTTCAAGGTTTGAAATTGACTTTTAAGCATGAAGATATAGTACTATTCGAAGTGGTGTTTCGTTGACATCTGGTTTCTATTACTATGCATATTATATCTGCTTTTTCCGCAGAGTTTATTGCATTCATATACCAGGTCAATTTCTTGGACATTTCGAGCTTTTGACCATTTCGGTGTACACATGAACTCTTAACAGATATTTTAAAATATATTATAACACAAACACAACTAGAACCATCTTAATAGGTTGAATGCAAAACAATGCAGACACAGAACATGGAAGTTGAGCCCATAGAACAATTGACAACTACAACCTTGACCATACTACAATTTTCGTGTCAACAATTGACACATAGATGAATATTATTGATCAGATATGTAAAAACTACTTTCATTTAAGTAAAAAGAAACTTTGTCATTTCTTAAAAAATTAAAGGTCATAGATTGACGAAAATAGTACTTTGCGTTGACGTCATCTGCTGTTATCATATGAACGTCAGTTATCTGACGTTAAATAGACGTCGTTAAACGGTCGAATAACGTTGCTGACCAAAATTGACTTGAAATTGGCCCTAATAAGACGTCATGTTACGTCGGCTTGCTACCTAGGATAGCGTAAAGCAAATGTTTCATTTTCAACACATATAATGATATTTTTTAACGAGAATTTCAACAAACACAAAATTGACTAGTATTTTAATCACAAGATATTATTCAACAAGCTGAGTTGATATGGATTTTCAGCCAAAAGAGAACCTCTATATCAAAACCTTTTATTTATAATGGTACTTTCAATGTGAAACTTAAATTACTTTTTTCAGGTTTGATAGTTTGACATCTTAACATTATATCTTGATTGAAGCGGGACACTATTGTAGCACACTAAAAACTTACATTTGACCTCGCGTTTCTTAGAGTACGCAATTTTATTGTTGCGATGTGTGAGACCCCTCTCACTAGGAGCTCAACTCCAAGTTTGTAGGGTTGCAATCTTGGTCGCGCGGCCGCCATATTGAAAATAGGGTGCCAACACCTTATATTTCACGAATCCCACCAAAAAATTGTACGATACATAATTTGTGGAAAATCGCTTTTTGTGCTCATATGACATATTGTGTTCATATAACTTTCTTGAATGAAATTAAAGATAAAAAGCTATCAACAAATAATATGAGAATATTCCACAACGAATTTTCTTTTATGTGATATAAATTTTTTATTCATTATATCACGACAAAATGACCACACACCAATATTTTGAAAGGTCTTCCCAAAAACATTTTGACCTATATTTCTTTTTGATCTCGTGCATTTATGGGGCTCCATAGATGACCGGGTTTTGACCATTTTAGGAATCTCCAAAGATGACCGGGTGCTCACTACTCGTGAGAGTTCGGTCAGAACAAATCGTCAGCTTTACTTTCAGATAATTTTTCAATATAGTACATAGTTTTTGAAATTTTTTGCAACATTAGTATGTTATTTTTCAGTTATTATCGACCCTTTTCACAGTAGACCTAATCTCATTTCACAGAACGGTCTGCATCTTGTGTTAGAGGAAGCGTTAATAAATTTAATTTGTTTTTGGTTACTGTCTTGACGAATTTTTAAGTCTTCATTACCGCCGTAAAAAGCTACGAAAATACGTTCGCCAAGATTAGAGAGTAAAGGTGGATAAATTTTAATACTGAAGAAAAGCGCTGTACCGCTATCTAACTCAGGACGTTTTTCCATAATTTGTAAATTTCATTTTACCTATGTGTTAGGCTGCTGATGTTGGGCCACATCGTGAGAAAGCATAAAGAAATAGCAAATGATCAGCTATAACGTCTACATGTATAAAACTTGAGAGGCTATAAAACTGGTCAGATGTACGCCCTTTTGAAGGTTAAAAAAAATGTGGGAATGTTTTTTGTAATGCCGTAGGCAACAATAGTTCTCTGCTACAATAGTCACGAAATTATAGGATTTGGATGCCGCAAGCGCAGAACAGACGATGGCCTTATCTGCATCTGATTCAGTTTAATCTATACAAAAACCCTACAATAGAGCAGTTTTCAGAAGGTCTGAAAACTGAAGGTCGTTTGATTCATGCTTTTTTTATTGGTGCAACGCAAGCGTTTACACAATTTTTTTCCTGCGATACCATAGTTTTCGAAGTAGCCATCAAATATGATACTTGGATATAAAACATAGTGTTCTTGTACATATCGAATATATGTTTGTACGTATGTTTATGTTAAAAACCTACATCGATAACAAAATGATTCATGTGAAATTATTTATATGGTCGAACGTACAAAAAAACCTACATCGATAACAGAATGATTGTTTACGGAGTTTTCTGTTTTGTTTTCTTCATTGCGGTTTTTATTTTAAAAAAATATTATTTGGGAACCAATGATTATTGTAATTTTCTTGTAATTATTCCTTTTATATTTGATATTATGTTCTGATTGTTTTGTTTGTAATGTTGGTTAGCAGGTTACAGTTGTTTTCTTCAAATTATTACAGGTGGCGTGGAAGAATGCAATGCAAACTCCTACGTTTTTGCATGGTAAAATTGTATTTTGTTTATGCAAATAAATATTATTATTATTTTTATTATTTATGTGAATGTTGTTAAAAGATTGTCCTGGTGGTGTGATGACAACAAACAAAAATGTCTCAATAAAGATAAACAGAAGGAACAATAATATGATAATATTTTATATTTTAAGGTAGAAAAACGGCCTATAGTAACTAAGCAATAACACAGGAGTGTTGACAGTAGTAAAAACCAGGTCAAATTTGATGCGCTCTGAAACCATGAATGCACGCAATCAAAAAAGAGAAGAATGTTTGTTGGAACACCCTCTACAATATTGCTCTTAGGTCATTTTGTCGTTAAATGATGAATAAAATTTTTATAAACCAAAAAAAAATTTGTTGCGAAATATTCTCATATTTTGTCAATAACTTCTCATTTAATTGGAAAAAGTTCATTAGATAGAAATTTTTTTGTGAGATTCATAGTTTGTGAGATACAATCTCACAAACTTGGAGTCATGCTTCTAGTATACCCCCACACACACATCGCAACAATGAAATTGCGTACTTTGAGAAACTCAAGGTTAGGGTTAAAAAATTTTAATTTTAATGGACTATTGGAATCAAATAAAAAAAATAGATGTGGAATCCGAAAGGAATATTGAAAATATAATCTCTGGAAAGAAAACTCAAATGTTGGTGAATCAAATGCCACAGCTACGAGTGCTTACCATGTTGAGTAAAACCTAAGAAACACATAACAATATGAATATATAACTTCCACCATCAATTATTGCTAAGGAAGAACTCTGATAAGTAAGTTTTAGACTGTCGTATATCAACCGAACACTGAACATTTCAAATGCAACATTTTGATTTCGAATTAATTAAATTCTACCAGATAACACGCTATTAGTAAAGTTATAATCGTCTTAATCCCAATTTCCTCATTGTAAATTCATTTCGGTAATGCTTCAGATCTCTTACTTCAACGAAGTTGAAATCTTATTAAATGAAGTCTGAAATTTTACTGAAAGGGTCCCAAAATACTTCTTCATCTGAGAAAACATCTTGTGTTGATTCAGGACGTTTTCTACGAATGGAAAGAACTTTTCATTTTGGATTCATATCAGAAATGAAATTGCCTTGGAAGATGTCTCAATGTTTTTATTGTTGTGTATAATTGTTCATATGTTGTACTTTCTCATATTATTCTTTAATATAAAAGTTTTAACCTATAACAGATATTTTATCACATAATTTATAGTTATGGAAATGAAACTGATGCTATTATTGAGGAAATCTAAGTGGAAAGATAATCTTGTGGCATTACATACTAGATATGATTTCTGGCATATAAACGCCACGGCTGGCTCGGATGTAGTCCAATCTGGACAGCCAATTTTCGATGACTTTTCCAACATTTGTGGCCGTATATCGGCAATAACACGGCGAATATTGTCTTCCAAATGGTCAAGCGTTTGTGGCTTATCCGCATATACCAATGACTTCACATAGCGCCACAGAAAGTAGTCTAGCGGTGTTAAATCACAAGAACTTGGAGGCCAAGTCACAGGTCCAAAATATGAAATTAGGCGGTCACCAAACTAGTCTCTCAATAAATCGATTGTAACATGAGCTGTGTGATATGTTGCGCCATCTTGTTGAAACCACAGCTCCTGGACATCATGGTTGTTCAATTCAGAAATGAAAAAGTTAATAATCATGGCTCTATACCGATCACCATTGACTGTAACGTTCTGGTAATCATCGTTTTTGAAGAAGTACGAATAAATAATTCCACCAGCCCATAAAGCGCACCAAACAGTCAGTTTTAATGGATGAAACGGTGTTTTGACATACACTTGAGGATTATTTTCACTCCAAATACGGCAGTTTTGTTTGTTGACGTAGCCATTCAACCAGAAGTGCGCTTCATCGCTAAACAAAATTCGTTTATGAAAATCGGGAACAACGGCAATCTCGTTTTGGAATAAAATTGCACTATTTGCAAGCGTTGTTCAGGCGTGAGTCTATTCATGATGAATTGCCAAACCAAACTGAGAATAAATCATTTCTCAGATGTTGAATCGGTCGACATCTTCAACAGTAATGCCAACTTAAAGTTCTATACCCCCAAAAAAAAAACACCCGTTATTATAAACTCTACATATGTTTCGGGTGGTTAACCCATTATCAATACTATTAAATATTACTCAATTTCAAAATGTACAACTTTTACTTATATATCCTAAACCACAGAATTTAGATTTGGTTTCACGGAAAAATCCACCTGATCATGACAAATAGGTAAATTCTTATTTTTGGCTATCGAAATTTCCAAGACTTCAAGGGTATCTAATCTTTGGCCTCACTACCTGAGTGTATACTCAGGTACACCTATTTGTAACGATCAGGTGGATTTTTCCGTGAAACCAGTTTTAAATTATGTGGTTTAGGATATATAAGTGAAAGTTGAACATTTTGATTTCAGTAATTATATATACTCTTGATAATGGGTTAACCACCCGAAACATTCGTAAAGTTTTTAATACATTTAGTGAAACTTAAGTCAAGTGTGTTTACACTTTAGACTGTATAAAACAATAAAATTTTTAGTTTTATAGTTTTTAACATAATGATTCACCAAGAAATAAGCGAAACCTCCGTATCATTCATTAATTTGAAATTTATTCTCTTGTTTTTTTGATCCCCTCCTCCGAACGGTATTGTTGAAATAAATTGATATTCTGTCAATAACAGGTTATGTAGAATTGAAAAAGCATTATTACTCTTCAATTCCATCCCTTTCCTAAATCCGTTCAATTATGAAATCACTATTGAATTGTGAAATTTTCAATTTTATATATGTCGAATAACCATTGAATTAACCATATCTAATATTTCAGGAATTTATATTCCGGAAAAACCTGCTAGCTGTTTTCATGGAAGGTATTGTAAGATATATGCGAAACATATTTCTCAATTGAAGTCAAACAAATGATTGAATTCGCATCCTGTTGCTTATTTAGCACATCATAATCTTAATGAAGGATGTTTTTTTAAGAGGTGTAGAATTTTAAGTTGGCATAACTGTTGAAGATGGCGACCGATTTAACAGTTGACAAGTGATTTATTCTCAGTTTGGTTTGGCAATTCATCATAAATGAACTCACGCCTGGACAACGCTTGCAAATAGTGCAATTTTATTTCGAAAATAATGGTTCTGTGCGGAATACGTATCGCGCACTACGTCCATTTTATCGTCGACGAAATCGTCCATCAGAGCAGCCTGAACAACGCTTGCAAATAGTGCAATTTTACAAAGAAACGAGATTGCCGTTGTTTCCGATTTTCATAAGAGAATTTAGTTTAGCGATGAAGCGCACTTCTGGTTGAATGGCTACGTCAACAAACGAAACTGCCGCATTTGGAGTGGAGAGAACCCTCAAGTGTATGTCAAAACACCGTTACATCCAGAAAAACTGACTGTTTGGTGCGCTTTATGAGCTGGTGGAATCATTGGTCCTTACTTCTTCAAGAACGATGATGACCAGAACGTTACAGTCAATGGTGATCGTTATAGAGCCATGATTACTAACTTTTTCATTCCTGAATTGAACAACCATGATGTCCAGGAGCTGTAGTTTCAACAAGAGGGTGCAACATGTCAAACAGCTCGTGCCACAATCGATTTATTGAAAGACACGTTTGGTGACCGCCTAATATCACGTTTTGGACCTGTGAATTGGCCTCCAAGATCTTGTGATTCAACACCGCTTGACTACTTTCTGTGGAGCTATGGAAAGTCATTGGTCTATGCGAATGAGCCACAAACGCTTGACCATTTGAAAGACAATATTCGCTGTGTTATTGCCGATATACGGCCACAAATGTTGGAAAACGTCATCGAAAATTGGACGTCCAGATTGGACTACATCCGAGCCAACCGTGGCGGTCATATGCCAGAAATCATATTTAAAATATAATGCCAGAAGATTATATCTCGAATAAAAAATAAATTCTCTTAAAAAACACCCTTTAGAAGCCTGTTATCAAATGGTGCAGGATTTAGTTCCATTACAGGTTCTGAAATGTCATATCTGTATCTTCTGACGTCAAATGTTGATACACAGATTATTGTGCGTTAGAAACGTCTGATAACTACACGTTTTGAAGAAGATAATACAAATTTAAAATATCCCAAATATGTTTCTGAATTTTCTCCGAACTTGCTTGGTGACGATTTATTCAGTGACTAAGAGCTTTGTTTTTGAGCCAATGAAATAATAAGCATTTTTTCCGATTGGTTAACTATCCAATCACAGAAAGTGAATACAAGACTTAGTAAATAATAAGTCCGATAGTAATCTAAATCTATAATATAAAAATGAATCGCAAAATGTGTTGGTAAGCGCATAACTCAACAACGCCTGGACCAATTTTGCCAACTCTTTTTTTTAAATGTTCGTTGAAGTACAAGGATGGTTTTTGCTGCAAGAAAAATTCGAATAATTGCCGGGAAAACCTTAAAAACAGCCCTTTTTTTCCAAACAAACGTTTTCTAACTAAAATGAAGAGTCAGTTCGAACATTGTTGCTATTCAATGATGTTCATATTAAATTGTCTCACTGTTGTCTGAGCAATGTAGGCTGGTTTTCAAAGAGCCAATTTGCACTCTTGTGCGGAAAATTTGAAAATTTAAGAATACTTAATATAAATAGATTAATACTTCATATAATACAATATTATTTCTAATTTATCTATATATATATATATATATATATATATATATATATATATATATATATATATATATATATATATATATATATATATATATATATATATATATATAAACATTAATCCCAAAAATTTTAAAAATTGCATGTGAAATTAGAAAATTCCAGAATACTTAATGATATTATTAAGGAATAATTAATAATTCTCAGAAAGAGGATGTAAAAAAACTGAATATCTAATCGCACATCACGGTTTGTTCAGAGCTATCACGACTAATATTAGAACTTCAATTTAATATGAAATTTTGGTAAGTTTGAATAGACTAACATACACGTTACTAACATATCACGTTGAATATTTGATTATAAAGAAGAATACATGGTTTTATCCAATTTACAGTTGGAATTTCGCTTTTAAAGCTGCTTACTATTAGATGAACAAACGTAAGTCGCAGAACTCGCAATGCAGCAAGTCAAAGATATAAAAGAGCTAGTCAAACTGACGAGCAGCGCGAAGCCCGAAATGAGGTTGAACGGAATCGATGGAATCGAAATTAAAAATATGGAAAGGTTGCGTTCAAGTCCTATCGACCTGCATTCAATTATAACGTTAAAATAGATTACAGTTCACAGCAAATCGTTGAAATTGGACCAATGAACGTTGTGTGTCAATATTGCAAGGCAAAGTTTAATCGTTATTGATAAGAAAATACAACCAATGATGCGACAAATATATTGCGCGAAGAGTCAGTTCAAATAGACGCTATTGGTATAGCCACCATAGCCACTACATTCGTTGGTTTCCGGGAATTGATTAAATTCTGAATATTTTTTGACTTATATCCGGCAAATATCTCATATAATTAATGATGAGAGATATGGGACAAGTACTTGATACGAAATTAGGAACATGCTTTTCAATTATAGAACGGACAGGTTAATAACTTTGAATCAAACGTGTTAATATAGGAATTTTTTGATAATTCGACTGATTCAAAATAACAGAAAGTATTGCAGTTCCTTCGTAAGCGAGTAAGTCCCTGCATCCACACGGGATAAATATTAAAAACAAGATATTGTGGCACAAATAGTAGAACATGTGTTTCCGGCTTTTTGAAAAATATTCAGAGAAAAATAAATGGGCGTACAGAGTTCGCCAGGTCAGCTAGTATATAATATTAACAAATAGTAATATTAATGAAGAACATCATCAAATATAATAATCTGAACCCATCCATATCTTATATCTTATTATGAATATCCATATCTAAATATTCAATCCATTATTGATATTTATTGATTTCATTAATTGGCAAATTGATAAATAATCTGGCTTGGCACACCATTTTGATACCTGGTTTGCCACAGAACATGCAAAACTAATCAGCGATTGTGAAAAAAGTTTGGTTCTGTGGGTTTTTGTAAAACCAAAAAGTCTAGAGTCGAAAAATTTGGAGTTCAAAGTCATTGAGTAAATTGAATATAAATTTCAATACATTCGAAGTTCTCCTTGTATCGAAGGTCTTGCTATTGAATTTCAACGACATCAAAAGCGTAATCACAACTGAGAGCTATTTTAAGATCCTCCTCTACAGTGCCTTCAGGCGGTTTATGTGGGAGTTATTATATTGGTCGTCAAACAAGACAGGCATACTCAAGTTTGCATCCCACTAGGTCATTAAATGAATGGACAAGTGCAGAGGAATTCGGAAACAATCTTGTAGCTAGTTTTGCAGCTAAGTTTATGAAACCATAAACTTAGCTACAAAATGAAATCAATTGATTGATTTGAGATATGAATGAAAAACTTTGATCAAATACTAAGCCGAGATCCTTAATCTCCAGAAATCTAGTAAGATTTATACCTTAAATGTTGTAATCAATATTTATCGAATTTCTCCTTCTAGTACTTCACTGTATTACATTTGGTGAGATTAAGGTGTAAACAATCATTATTACATCACAGGCTTATATCATTCAGGCCGCTTTGTAGCTTCAAACAATCATGTATGAATCAATCCGACATTTCTATGATATCGTTAACGAGCTAGACCAATATGTTAATTTTACTCACATGCCTATAGATGCCTTATTAAACCTGTCAGTATTCTATAAACCTCCGGGAGTCATGTAACGAGTACGAGTATAGTTTTTGAGATGTGATATTCCTCTCGAATAGCATAACTTTAGTTGCCAGAGTGGAGCAACAATGCTTGTCGAGTCCGTCAAAGCTAATTCGAAAAGCCCCGCTAAATGTTGGTACGTTGTTAAAACGTCGTTGCGCCAAAAATTATGCATTTGGTCAATTCATGAGGCTCGTCAATCGATTTTCCTCAGAAGAGTCTGTACATCTTCTTTAGCGATGTTGAATCATACATGTGATATTCAGCTATCATTCGATTGTTCTTGTTTCCATAATTCTTTCCAGAATTGGGGCATGTACCTTTTTTGATGGTTGCGGAATTCATGCAGATTCCTAAAGTAGAGATGGTTATTTTTGAAGGTATGCGCTGTTCATTGTTGCTCCTTATTGAAACTTTTTGTTTCAACTTTGTGTTTTTGTTAATCCATTATAATTGAATATAAACTTAAATTCAAACACTTGAACTTACGATTTACACTTTATTCACTACAGAGCATGACGCGTTTCGTCGTTACAAACGACTTCTTCAGATGCTTACAGAATAATGAATAATACATTATAAAGAATATACATTATATAGAATATACAGAATATACAATACATTGATACAGAATAATACATTATTCTGTAAGCATCTGAAGAAGTCGTTTGTAACGACGAAACGCGTCATGCTATGTAGTCAATGAAGTGTAAATCATAAGTAACAGCTTTGTGTTTGACGAGTTTGTGATTTTGCTCTGATTCGGAACTATGCTGCCATCTAAAGAGCTAACTGCTCCTTTGTTGAAAATCTGGATTATGATTATTTTTTGGTTTCAATATCTCTTTCAGTTCACGATTAAATATGCGAACACGAGTCATCTGCTGTGTTCTACGCACTTCACGATAATACAAACACGAATTAGAAGGTAATTCTACTCCCCATTGTGTTCGCCTTTTTTCCTTGCGGTACTGACAAGGTTCGTGTTGCTTTACGTCCAAACTGTTAGGTTTCCTCCAGTAAATGGATAGTGAATGGGCATGTAAATCCTTTTCAGAAGGCTATGCTGCTTACTCCATAGTCACTTCCTACAGGGTTTACTTTCCAATGTTCGAGAGTGGTCAAAGTCCCTGTCCCTCAAAGGCCCGTTCGTTATCTCCCTTTGTAGGAGTTATGCCTCCTTCCATACCTCATTATGCCGAACTCGGTTTTCCTTCAGAATGAACAAGGTATCAAGGGACTCTCGAAATGTTGTCCTGGGCCTTCTAAAAATTGATTTATTATGCGAATCTAAAAATATGTTCGGGAAAACCTTAATTAATGTGAGGAGATAAAAACCAGTTGTCAACGAAACAACTATTGGAAAAGTGCGAAATCTTTCAGAAGGGTCAAATTCCAATTTAAGATGATAATATCTCTCAAAAAAAAAAAAAGTTATTGCAAAATACATGCGGTACACTGTACCTACATCATACATGTGAAGACACATTCATTGTCTTCATGCCAACTAACTGGCGACTCTTATTCGTTCCCCTATCAACTGTATATGTAATCTTTATGATGAGTGTTGCGGTCGATGTGATATTTATTTCGATCGCGAATGAGACGTCGTGATATTTTCATGAACTTCTGTTGTCTACATATTATGACTTGTTATAAATAATATTTTATATATTACTATTGCAATCGATTTTAATTTTATTTTTCTTCATCAAATATATCTCGTTAATATATTGTCAACTTCTGCTGATCATAACGTAACTTAGTAATAAACAATATTCTATTTTTAGTTTGTTCCATCTGGTTATGATTCAATACTCTTTCAATTTATTTTAATTTAATTTTTTCGTTGTAAATATTCCCTTATACTCTCTTTCCTTGTTTTTTTTCGTTAATTTTTTGTTATTTATTATTATTTGTAAAATATTTGTCATATTCTGTCTGTAATTGGATGTATACCTGTTGGTAATACATGTATCATTATCATTATTATTATTATTATTATTATTATTATTATTATTATTATTATTATTATTATTATTATTATTATTATTATTATTATTATTATTATTATTATTATTATTATTATTATTATTATTATTATTATTATTATTATTATTATTATTATTATTATTATTATTATTATTATTATTATTATTATTATTATTATTATTATTATTATTATTATTATTATTATTATTATTATTATCATTATTATTTATTATTATTATTATTATTATTATTATTATTATTATTATTATTCAGAAGATGCACCCGTACTCAAAGTTAACAATAGTTTAACGTAGTACACTAATAAACGAAATACACCTAATACGTAGTATCCTAAGGGATATTAAACCTAAGATCAAATTCTCATAACACTGTGCGTTGATAGGACCTATGTGATTGCTTTCTGTGGGCCTTGGCCTTTCAGGCCGGTGAAGCTGGCGATAGAAGTCTTGTGTAGTCACCGAAGCCTTGCGCTTTTACTCTGTGACACCTTTTTTAGCTCTACAAGTGACATATAAAAATTTATGTACATTTCATTCCGAGTGTGTTACTCATTGAAATTACTCATGTTCACTCGATACTGTTGGATCATTAACAAATATTAATGATATTTTTGAAGAAAATTACCACTGAGCAACCGAAAATATCGAAAGTTAAAGTTACCATCGTGAGCACACCAAGTCAGGTGTACATCAGAACCTCAGGCTTTGTTAGGACCATGAGCGAGAAAATCTATGAACTCGAAAATCTGTTCAATCTGTTCGTTGAAAATCTATGAACGCGAAACTTAAAATTGCCTGAAATATCATCAGAATTTCAATAACGTTAATCGGTATATCCTCTTATGATGAGAACGACAACTTCAATTGTTGTTACACCAGAGTTAGAAACAGGTAAAAAGGAAACGAGAAGTTTTTTGCCGTTTCTCCAATATTTTATCAGTTCTTTGTAAATTCCAATTTTGATGAGATAGTCAAATTCTCTAGGGAGAAAGCAACCTATGTTGGACCTAAGTTAATTTTCTTTTGAAAACATCTGGTAATCTGGTCTAACACCTAGTTACATTTCGTACTAGTTTCGGACAGTTTCATCCAATAGTTTATGTTGAAGTTTCATCTGTGTGGTTTGAATGCCTAAGAGGAAAATAATTTATCTGGTAGATAACTGATGTGGAAAATTACTATTTGAAAATAGAAGTAGTTTTCTCATCTTGAGAGACAAACTGATAGAATTGTAAAGCTGTAGTTTGGCAGACTGTTTGTTACATATTCGTATGTAGTTTTAAGTTTATGTATGAATATAATTAATCTTTGGTATTCTTGCTCTACAATGGCGTTTTGAATATGATGAGCCCAGGTCAGTTTTCTAATGATCATCACAAGAATACATGCAATAATTTCTCTTTATATTCGGAAATGAGTCTGAAAATAGGCACCAATGAAATGAGAATCATATAACTGAATTCTACAGAATTCATAGGGATTCTCAAAATTTTTACAGTTGATAAAAGGGTTCTCATTTCTTTTCGTGTTCTGTTGGGGCTTCAGGGTCTTCAGTTTATATCAAAAATTAGTAAGGACGCCATCACAAGTCATCTTGCACTGTCTAATAAAATTCAGCCAGAATATGCATGCTGATATACAACATTCCTAAATGCATTATACTAAACGATAAAACAGTGGTCTTTCAGCAAAAATATGTTTATACAAAGAAGAGCTCCTTTCAATATCTACTGAAGGAATCGGACAATTATGTATCCTAGGTTGTGAAGTATATTATAACTTTGTTGTGTACTGTACCTTCATAAATGTCTCTCACCTCAGTTAATTATTGAATACAAGAGTAAGAATGAATATTAAGTATTACAAGTCTCGGTTTTTGGTGATGATTCATCGGTGGTTGTTTCTGGCAGGACTCTCATGGTTAACGTTGACAATACTGTATAGGTTCATTTTTGTCTGAAGGACAATGGAATTAGTACCTTGGATGTTAAGTATGAGGACAACGCTATATCATCAACCCAATCAACAAAGTTTCTAGAAATATATGTAGACAGAAATTTGAGATGACATCACACATTGATGTCTTAAGTAAAAAATTGACTAACTCATTTTTTGCAATCTCTAGAATTAAGAACATTGTACCTAGAAAGTGTGTTATGAATGTGTATTACAGTCTTGTAATTTACATTCATTGTGAATATTGTTATATAGTCATCTAAATTATAATATTCTGCTGTATGGATGCTGTATGAAAATAAATAGGGTGTTTATTACACAGAAGTGAATACTTCGATCAAAATTCAATATTCATCAACGAACAACTTGTAAACCTATCTTCATAATTAATTAATCCAACCTTACTTAATAATTACATACTCTCCTTACCGTATTTGTATATTTATAGATGTTTGTTATATGTTAAAGAAGATGAAGATAGGTTTATTAAGTTGAATAGTAATCATGTGTATTCAACAAGAAATAGGGATGTATTACTTATTCCTATGCATAAAACAGCTAAATTTGAGCACTCTCTCTATTATCAGAGTATTGAAATTTTTAACCATTTACCATCGAATTTGAAAGCACTGAAAGCTCAGTTGCTTAAGAGGAAAGTTAAATCTCTGCCTTTAACAAAGTCATACTACAGTGTGGCAGAGTACTTCGATGATTCGAATGTAGGTAATAATGTATGAATCAATTTTTTGTATCATATGTTTATGTTTCATATCATATATTGTCTCGAATGTTTAATATTTCTGAGGTAATTTTTTCTCTTCTTTTCAAATAAAGTTGTATATTATTGTGAATATAAATCTAACCAATATTTTTGTGTGAACTAATATTTTTGCTCGAGAGCTGAATGGAAGATCACACTCAAAACTGAATTCAGTCCTTTTGAGAGCATTCTTCTTAGTTGTAATTATTGTATCAATTGAAATGAATGTAATTTTACAATGTGAGGAATTTTTTTCAATGAAATTATTTTATTATCATTATATTATATATTATATATTATATATTATATATTATATATTATATATATATATATTATATATTATATATTATATATTATATATTATATATTATATATTATATATTATATATTATATATTATATATTATATATTATATATTATATATTGTATATTATATATTAAGTATTAAGTAGTATAAGTATTGAATACTAATGGAAATGAATTTATTTTAGTTTAATTCCCATTGTCTGTTTCTATTCAAATTATATCAATGATAATAATATGAGGGTTTTTTAGGATTTTTTACTGTTTCAGAGTTGAGTAATTATCACAAGATGTGAATATTTTGCTTATCGCATTTCAATGAAACCGAATGAAAATTGGGATGAACTCCCGTCAAAAAATCCAAACTGGCAACATAAAAGAATGAAATGAATTTTCGCTGAATGTGCTACTATTTTCATGCATTGAAAAAACTCGAATTGGCAGATTCTGAGGCTCGCGATGAATTTTAATGATACCAATTTTGTATACGAACGAAGAGTCCTGAAATGCGGATTATGAATTGTTTCAGAAGACGAACTTTTCTCAAGTTAGACTTCAGTGAATTTCTAGTTTCATTGTCGGCGGAATTGATTTCAGAAAGTTTGTTAATTGAATGCTAAAGGAGTATATAATAATTGAATCAGAATTTCATCAAAGAGACTCAAGTAAATGAGAATTATGAAACTTTTAGCGACCTGACTTCAATCTGCATTTCTCAAATCAAAATGTTTCTGAGAATAATAATTTTCACAATCAGTTGTAAGGCTTAATCAGGAAATCTTGTGATTTGGTTTAGGAATGTGAAGACGGGGTACTTAGTTTATTTCGTGAAGTGAGTATTTCGTAGTTCTTTGATTATCTTAGAAGTTAGTGTTGGGACATCGACATGAAACATTGAGGTTGGCCATCAATGTTAGCGAAACGAATAAAGTTGACGTGAGAATAATTGTATGGATCATGAAAAATGCAGAAATTGATACACTGTTAATTTTTGGTAAAATAAATTTTTTGTTCGCTAAAAAAACGCATTTCTTTATGTATGAAAAATTTTGAAAACTAATGAACGGCACGGCACGCTAGAGATAGTAGAATAAAGAAACATTAATAATAATAATAATAATAATAATAATAATAATAATAATAATAATAATAATAATAATAATAATAATAATAATAATAATAATAATAATAAATAATAATAATAATAATAATAATAATAATAATAATAATAATAATAATAATAATAATAATAATAATAATAATAATAATAATAATAATAATAATAATAATAATAATAATAATAATAATAATAATAATAATAATAATAATAATAATAATAATAATAATAATAATAATAATAATAATAATAATAATAATAATAATAATAATAATAATAATAATAATAATAATAATAATAATAATAATAATAATAATCTAGTGTTGTCGCATACTTGGAAGCAACTGTATAAGGTAATAATAATAATAATAATAATGTTTATTTGTACGTAGGACCATAAGGCAATATCTCAAATCAATGTCAAAGCAATTTCAAAAGTAAGCAGTAACATTATTCAAACAGGTACTTATTTCCATTGAAACATTCAAAATATAAAAATAAGTAACATATATGTTTTTGTACATAAATATCACAAAGTGTATAAAACATATTTCCACTCCAAACAAACATACACATAGGGTACCAACCCATATCTTACAATTCTTCAATAGAATATGAATCTCTTTGAAGCAAATACTTCTTTACTTCCAGTTTGAATTTATTGATCGAGAGAGTAGAAGTCAGACTCGTAGGCAGTCAGATGTACACGCAACTGAACAGAAATAAAAGAGATTTTCTGAATAGTGCCGTCCTGTGTCAAAATGACCAGGATATTCGAATTTCTTGTGACATACCTCGAATCACCAAGGTTTTTGAGATTTTCCAAATTAGTTTTCGCATAAATGGCAGCCTTCCAAATCAGAATGGATTGAAAAGTTAAAATTTTATAACGCACAAAATGACCTCTACAGGTTTCCATGGGCTTTATAAAAAATTAGCCCTAGAATTTTCTTTTGAGCAACATAAATTCTTTTTCAGTTACTTGCTGCTCCCTATATCAAAACATTGTACATAAGATGACTCTGTATCAAAGAGTATTAAACTCCGAACAGATCGTGAACACTAAGGATAGATTTAATTCGCATTATAGAGTAGTAACTTCTACTTATTTTGTTGCAGACTTCATCAATATGCTAACCCCAACCAAGGTCCGCATCAATCTTACACCCAAGATACGCAGCCACCAAATCTGATTAAAATTTTTTTTCACTAGTCTGCCTTGCATCAGAAAATTCAACAATAACAGTCTTATCCTCATATAATATGGATTTATTTCTCTGATACCAAGTGGTCATAGCATCATGCACATTCTTCATAACGTCTTCAAGTTCGGCACTAGTCGAGAAAGTGACAACAATCGACATTTTACATCACCTTAGTATTGATTATGTAGCTTGAAAGATGGTTTATAAACAATAGGAACAACACTGGCCCTAGTGTTGATCCTATGGAAAACCTAGGTTGGTGACATATTCCTCAGAGTAACTTTGAGCTACCTTTACCTGCACCCTTCTGAGATACGACTGCATCCATTTCAGACCAACACCCTGCCAACCGACATGATAATATTTCCGAGCTGCAACATTCACAGACATAAGGTCAAATGCCTTACAGACGTCATAAATCATGACCGAAACAAACAAGCCATTGTCTGGTTCACCATAAATATAATTAAGGAGATCAGTTGCTGCGGTCTTTACGGATATACCTCCACAAAAACCATGTTACTTACTGTTTGAAATAGTAATAATAGTGATCGAAATTTTCAATACTAATTAAAATTGTTATGTATCATTAGTAATAGACCAATATGAGTGTTAAGTTGAAGTAGTGCAATTTCAAACATCCACAATATTTCAAACATCCACATTTCATTTTCAATAATTCAAGACTGAAAGATAATGCAATAAAAAAGACTTAAGAATAACAAAGATAAAATAGGTGTTGGATCAAATCAATGTGGCGGGCGAGCTTGTTGATCTCTACACAGTTTTGAAACCATGGGAATCACTGCTTGTCACTGCTACTCTCATCCTTTGTTTCACCTCGTTTCTTGAGTCATATCTGATCTTGATTCTTGTAGCTACAACTGAAAATATAACTTGTCACGATAATGATGTTGCAAGCACAATGGAAATTCCTAACGCGTTTGAAATTGAATTCGAATATTCATTCTGAATCAATAACCAAAACTCCTCCAAATCGGACTGGTGAATCTTGTTTTGAGGCTGCTGTAACGAAAGAGTTCCAGGGAGATCTTTTCTTTCCTATTGTAAATGAAGAACATTCCAAATAATTCTTGAAATAAATACTCAAGATTCCCGAAAATTTCGCATATGCAAATACTCGTACAATATTTTTAAATGACATATATTCTTTTAGAGGCTCAGTAGACCAACCTTTCAATGCTTTCGGTTTATAGGTGTTGGTGGGTTGAAATTCTACTTGTTCTTGGGCCGTTAGCATTCGTTGTTGAACTGTAGGTTCAACTTTCGTATAGAAACCTGTATATCTGATTATCGAAAGAAAAACTAGAATTTTATGAAATGCTTTTAAATCAATAACATTGAACCCTTCACAGAAAGGGCTTCTCTACATCTTCGTAGAAATCATGAAATTTATTTGACCGGAAGAATATTTCTTCAAAACAATAAATAAATTTTTGATTTTCCATCAGGCGATGAATGACTTGTGAAGAGAAAATCTGTGGCCTATCCTCTATTTTTTTTCAATTCTTATCTTCATCAGTCATATAGACAAAGATAGATGCAAATCATGAATCATTTTGAAGGTTTCATCGAGTTACTCCAACGTGTTCAGATCCTAGTAAAAGTAACATAATAAACTTCAAATAGTTGAAATCAATAAAAATATGAATATATCTGTAATGAGGTAATGACCAGCACAATTAAACAAAATCCAAGATATACAACATATGAATAATATGAGAATTACACCATAAAAACAGGAAAAAAACAGAAAAACTATACATCAAGAAAAACAACCGGCGCTACTCCTACATAACTCTATGGATATATCTATAATGAGCTAAAGAACAACACAATTTAATAAGCTGCAAGAAATAATATGATAATTACACCATAAAAACACGAAAAAAATAGATATACAACTATACATCTAAAAAACACTCACCGGATTGATACTCATTTCCTGGCTCTGAAGCAAGGCACTTCCTACATTACTTCTGAATTTGATAACTTGAACACCATTCCTTTGTGATTTAATGTCATTTAAATATCTTATCGCATTTTAAGTAAATGAACGCATGAATAATTCCAAACGAAACCTTGGACAATTCAAAAGTTTTACATTACTTATCATGCAAGTTTCTTCTGTACCTATATCAACTTTTAGAGGAGATAAGCAGACCGTCCAACCAGCAAGATAGTATGTACTAACGAACAGATACGTAGTTTGTGGAGATTCTCAATCTTTAGGCATCGAAGCTGTTGAATTCTATTCGATACTCTATCATACTTCCTCAAGCGGAATACAAACCTGCAACGCCCGTTCTGAATCTGCTGAAGCCGCATTCGAGCAGACTGGTCCAGGCAAGGATAGATTATTGGTAAACCATAGTTCAAAATTGACAAAGCTAACGTTTCAATCAGTTTTTTTCGAATTTTAAAGTTCAGTATGTTATGTTGACATATAGGACTTACAAGGTTGCAAAAGTTTCTTTAACCAACTGCATCACATAGTTACGAAAGCGCAAATCTATCTTCATCAAAAGTCAGTCCTAAGTTTCTTGTGCTGACATCTACAGGTACTCTATCACCACTCAACACAATATCGAGGTTACAATAAAGGAAGTTTACACTTTGATGATTTTACATCTTTAAGTTATGTCTCATTGAATAATACGCGATGCTCCTCAGATCCTCATTGATGAAAGATGTTGCCGCAGTAATTGACTCAGAATTGAAAGAAATATTTGCGTGTCACGCAAAAGCCTGAAAATAACAATACTTACCGTAATCAAAGATGTCCCCTGTATAGATGATGAATGACAATGGACCCAAAATTGACCCCTGAAGAACTCCAGATGTTGAAGGGCAAAGTCCATATGGCAAAGTACCTGAAGAAATTTTATCTGTTACAACTGACTGTGTGCGCTGACTCAAATATGACCCCAGGAAGGCAAGAGCGGTGATATCGAATCCACAAAAACGCAATTTTGCACATAGTGAAACGTGATCAATTAAGTCAAGAGCTTTGGAATAATCAAGAAGAATCAATTCCAATGCTAGACCGCCATCTAACGATCTAATAGTTTCATCTGTTATATTCAGCATGGCAGCAGTGGTGCTGTGATTCCTTCTGAAACCCGACTGCGCCGGGGAGATAATGCCTCCGTCCAACACAAAATTGTACATCTGAACCACAGCAATACTCCCCAGAACCTTTGACAAGGAGTGAAGAATATTATTTGGGCGCAGATCATCGCATGGCCGAGAATTACGGACCTTTGCGACTGGTTGAACCAGAGAATGCTTCTCTGGTTTAATTGTTCTGGCGAACAACAATTTACTATGTGACATGCATAAGGAACAATTGTTGGACAACATAACTGTGACATTTTTGCGCTAATACCATCAGAACCAATATCATTTGACTCAAGGCTAATTATTATTTCAGAAACTTCATCTAAATATGCTATTTTAAAATTGAATTTTAGGTTTTCCTTCTACAGTGTCGAAATATAAAATGTAGACGATTCACCACAACTATCAGGAGAACTGTAAACAGAGGCGAAGTGCCAATTGATTTCATGAGGCTTTTTTAGAAAATCTACCTTTTGTTTGAGCAAACAAAAACAACAATCACTTACATGATCATTTGGTTCCGTCCAAATCATTGGTATAGCAAATGACAAATGTCTAGGTTCTTGTTTAGCTTAACCTAGAAGGAGCCTCACACACGTTACACAACATTTATGTGGAACCCAGGATTTGTCTTCATTCCTCACAGGAAAACCAAAATAGTCTAAATAGCACTGTTCAATTGGTGATGTGAAATTTCGACGCTGAGATGTAAAAGTTTATTCTCCACACACATAACAAAAATTGTCCAGGTTGTTCAAACACTTTCGTGGCATATTTACGATCTGACTAGTGCAAATAAAATGTAATTTAGCGAACACAATAGTTACACAGTCGACTAAATGCAGTTATGTGAACAAAGAAACGTATATGAGGTCAGAAATGAATATGTAGCTGTCACAAGAAAACTGGATGTGATAGAAACAAAACTGTTATATATTTTTAATGAGGGTACACCAACATAAATAAAAATCATAACAAAGTTCATGTGACAAAAACAGTGTTTACCAGTGTATTATGTGCAGTTCTCTACATAGGTGATGCGAATTGCATTGACTCATGTCATTGCAGATGCTTAATCTGTTTAACGTCAGTGACAAAAATGATTTAATCGCTACTTATACACCATCAAATTTTTGAGGAAAACATGAGTACATATACGTGAATTTTCAATAATGATGACAAAATTTTATTTTGAACTACTCTGTAAATTTCAACGTAAGAAAAATTTTTTCAATTCCTCAGAAATTCTGTTTAAGTGAATGGAATGTATTTTATTTACAAGCTTTCTAAATGAGTTTGAAGTACAAAGGAGGATAATTATTATTGAAGCTCTCTATTTTCGATTCTATCGTTATTAGAAAGACCTCAGCACATTAGCCTATTTTGAAAATATGGGTCATTTCGCGAATTTTCTACCTTTATCATCAAAAATTAATTTCAGAATTAGTTTTATTTGGACATTTTGCATATATTTGAGCATTTACTCGCTTTTCCGTAGTTCACTGAAGCTTATGTTACCTTATGGGTGATATCAATCAATTCTGCACATTTCACCATTCATTTCATATAGGTTTTCCAAGAACTATAAATCATAGCAGGCCTTACAGGATTAGTCGAATGGGCCTTTGCAAAGTTGACATGTTTGAACGATCAGTTCAACCTTTCAAAAGCAGTGAACTTCATCATAACTACTATAAATTTCAAAACGCTTTACTCATGGAGATTATGTTAACCTCTTTAAATTCAGAAATTTCCAGATTATCGTGAGTGGTATTCAGTCTTAGAGCAGGTGCGGATATTGATATGTTCCAGAATGACGTGGCAAGACAATCATTTCATACATTTCATGACATACAACCACTTTCTTTCCTTTACTGTTCAATATCGACGACATTGACTAAAGAATTGAATTGGAAACATCTGAATATTATGAGTATTCATATGAAGGAATGAACTATAATGACAATAAAGTTTGACTTTTTGACAATAAAGTTTATCATTTTTTGTTGAATAAAGTAATGTAACTTCTTGTGTTTCGAAAAGATTCGTTTCACTGTCATCATTTTCATTCGTAGGTGTTGAGACAATACCTCCTGAACCAGATAATAATAATAATAATAATATTTATTTTAGCATTAGCTATTACAAAATCATACATACATTCAAACTATATTATTTACAATTTTATGTTCAAAACGAACTTAGCTAATTTACGCTTGAATACCTTAAGGTATTAAATTAATTGTTTTTATGGAGCTAGGCAATTTATTAAATGCGTTAAATCCTTCATAAAATATACTATTCCTATGTTTAGAATGCTTAGAAACTTGCATGTAGAAATTGTCAGCATTTCTTGTATTATGACTGTGCACATCACTGACACATGTTACATTTTTCATTACTTTATATGGGAACAATTTGTTTTTAACTTTAAATATAAATATATATGTAGCAAAAAGTATTCTTTGTTTGACTGACATCAATTCTAAACAATTTAGCATGCTTTGGATTGGGGTATATCTATTACATTTCAAAATTGTTCGCATAGCTCTATTTTGTAACTTTTGTAACTGTTGAGTTTTTTCTTTACTCAATCCCAATAACAGAGTGGAACAATATTCAAAGTGTGGCATAATTATGGACTTGAAGAGCAATAACTTCATATATGTGGTCAGATTTTTTCCAATTCTTTTGAGAAAATTGATTTTCTTGGAGATTTTAGACGATATCGAGTCGACATGATCATTGAAACTCAATTTCTCATCTAACATAACGCCTAAGTTACATTAAAAGTTAAACATTAACGCATAAGTACTTAACAAGTTTTACCCTCTCAATGTTCTGGTTTTCGATTTTAATACTTATATTTTCATTACTAACTACCTTAAGAATTCTACTTGTACCAAAAACTATAAATTTACACTTTTTAACATTCAGCGATAAACTGTTATCGCTTAGCCATTCATTTATTGCTGCCAAGTCTCTATTGATCCATTCTGTCATGGTCTGGATATTTTTACCACTAATAAAAATCATAGTATCATCTGCGAACAATCGTATAGAGCGTTTTTTCACATGCAAAACAATATCATTGATGTATAAGGAGAATAGTAGTGGACCTAAGACCGTACCCTGAGGTACGCCAAAATCAACTCCAATGCTGTCCGAAATAACACCATTGAATTTAACTTTTTGAGTTCGCGATTGTAAATGAGAATTGAACCATTTGTTCACTAAACCTTCAAAACCAATTTTATTTAGTTTTTTCAACAGCAAGGATCTACATAAAGTTTCGAACGCTCTTTTGATGTCCAATAATACTACAATCACTACCTCTCCTTTATCGATAGCTCTATACCATTCCTCGCATATGCTCAACAGTGCTGTCTCACAGGAGGAATTTCTCTTGAAACCTGATTGTAAGTCAGAAATAACTGAATGTTTTTCGCATAATTCTAGAACCTGATTTTTAACAACTAGTTCTAGAATTTTTTCGTATGGTGGAAGAATGTTTATAGGTCGAAATAACTCCAATTTGACAGTGTTACAAATTTTAGGCACTGGTATTATCACTGAACAATTCCATTCATTTGGAAAGATTCCATGACTCAGTGATGTGTTTATCAAATCTAAAAATCTATTTCCAGAAATGTCAAAAGCATCTTTTAAAATCTTAACATCTATATCATCTTCACAACTACCAGTGTTTTTCAGATTTCTCACAATAGTTTTCAAACCTGCCATATCTATTTTTTCGAAGGTATCCATTTTCAACAATTTCGGTATAAATTTCATCACATAGTCATGGTTATGTTTTGGAACTATTGAATCAATTATTTGTTTTATACTATCAACAAAGTATAGATTGAAACAGCGGGCAATATGGTGATCATCCCGGATTATTTCATTATCGATTTCAATATATAGCGTATTGTTTGTTTTACTTGGTAATAATTGTTTTAAATGTTTCCATAGTTGTTGAGAATTGTTCCTATTGTTGTCTAAAATATCAATGAAATATCTTTTTTTCAACTGCCTTATCATTTCTACAACTTCATTTCTTATCGTTTTATATTCCTGCCATGCTTGGGGTGAATAACTAACAATAGCACTTTTATATTTTCTGTCTCTATCTTTCATCTTCATTATGATTTTACTTGTTATCCACTTATTGACTTGATTGTTGTGAAAATGCTCAACTGTTTTCACTTTTGACATTTCGCTCAATATTTTATTTAATGGATTTATCAGATTGCTTGCTAAACAGTCGATATCAACAACAGAATTATTCCATTCTGTTTTTAGCAAATTTTCGACCAATTTGTCTCTATTGTAGTCTATATATTTAATTATCGTATTTTCTGCAATTGTAGAATTTTGTTTCTTCATTGTTAACGATATGATATTATGATCACTTATCTTAGGCGTGAGAAGTACCTCACAAATGATTGATTTTTCGTTTGTTATTACATAGTCAATGAGAGTTTTACTATTATTGGATAACAAAAAAAATTTCGAAACAATCTTCATATAAAATTTTTCAATATTCATTTTAATAATGTTTGTTCATTCTTATTGAAAAATTCAATTTATATTGCCTCTTCGTTCCCAAAATTACCAAAGAAGTCAAATAAGCCCGCGTCAAATAATTTCAAGGATTAGATGCCAAATTTTCTATTTTTAATAGGCTGTATTTGCCTTGTATACGGAATTTATTTCTGCCTCTAATCCTTGAGTACAGTTTTTGTTTACTTACTGCCCAAAGAATTCTGAATGGAATCTCTCAGGCTTTAGATACTCTACAAAATTGATGACACTGGTCCACAATTTATCTGCTTCTTCTTTGGCCTCGCCTTTTCCTTGGAGTGTCATTCTTTCCGCTGGTTAGCATCGTCGTCCGATCGCCCTAACCTCTTCATGTCCCTCTGGACATTCGTCAACCAAGAAGTTGGTAGTCTACCTCTCCTCCTCTTTTATGTAGCCATGGAAAGGCACTTTTTCATTATATGGTCGTCGGGACGTCGCTTAACGTCACAATACCATCCTAGCCTGGACTCGGTGAATTTGTCCGAGATCGGAGCAACTTTAAAACTACCCCGGACGAATTAATTTCTTATTGTAACTCCTCGTGTCCATCGCAACTTACGCATTTCTGTAGTATTTGTTTTTGTGCATGAATCTTCTTTGAGGCCCCTGTTTCGATACCATAGAGTAAAACTGGTCTGACGCCTGATTTATAGACCTTACCTTTTGTCCTTTTAACATTTTTGGATCACATTGGACTCCAGTAAGCTCACGCCATCTATTCCACCCAGTGGTAATCCTGTGGTTTATGTCGCCGTATATAGACCCATCTTCTGTGATAACCGATCCAAGATATTCAAACTGTTTTACTCTAGGTAATGCGATGTTTCACAATTTTTCTGTCAAGTTTTTTTTCGTATTCGTACCAGAACACACAAGAAGTCGTTCTAGTATTTCTCACAAAGTCTTTTTTAAAACGTCAAACGTCAAACTTTATAAACGTCCATTTGAATTAACTCTCGCACATGTTTTATTATAAAGCATACTCAAAGAAGTTGTCAGGGTGATTAATATCCGACAGTAATTGCATGATGGCCAACCGATGACCGGGAAAATCAGGACGTTAAGTGATTAATAATTTCCAGCATATCAGTACTAATGGACTCTATGATTGCATTATTCAGGAAGTTTCGAAACATGTAATTGTTAGAATATACTACCAAAAATAGTCGTCATGTCTTTGCTGGTCTGAAATATGCAGTGACTAAAATATTTTGTTTGGAATTTCATTTCAATTACGTGCGTCAAAACAAGGCATGGATGGAAATTTTCAACATGAAAGCTATAATAGATTGAATACCAGTTCGATGGTATACGTAAGTATAGAACAGTGGTCGCCAATCTCTTCAATGTGGCTAGATACTTTGTTAATTTTGGAATGAATAGCAAGATTCGTTGTAGTAAGCGACAGAAGCCAACCCGAAGTAAATAACGTTATGTATATGGACATATTTGTATTTATTCCAGTAATTAACTACCACACCAATGAATATCTAACAGAATAACTACTGTCACTGATACTACTGTATGACTTATTATATCAAAAACACTCTTTGAAAAAATTTCCTTTTTTAAAAGCTGGTATAGAATCACAGAAAAACATTTCAAATAATAATTTTGAATTCGAAATTCCACAAGAAAAAAGTGATAATTATAATCAATTGCTGATCGAATCAGTATACATAAAGAGAAAATATTTTATTATATAGTGTATAGCATTGTAATTTTAGTTGTCAGGTAGTTTACCAAATATCAGAAACCTGACAAACAAAATGAAAAATTGCTTAAAGAATGAAAATATCAAGATAGCAACATATAATATAAAAACTATCTCTACCCTATATAGTAACATGAAAGACCGAACACCCAAATTACTCAAATCCAACATTATTTATAAAATAAAATGTGCTGAATGCGAGAGTACATATGTGGGACAAAAAGTACAGTGGCTGAAAAGTCGATTGGCACTTCATAAAAGCGACATAACAAAAAAAACCCCAGATGTGCATTAGCCTTACACTCAATGGGAAAAAACCATAAAATAGATTTCGAAAGTACTGAAATATTGGAAGTGCATGGCAAATACAACAAAAGATTGATCCTAGAAATGATAAATATCAGAAGGCAGACAAACCCAATAAACAGAAAGAACGACACACAAGGATTGAGCAATGTTTATACCTATCTTTTAACATATCCAAACAAAACAAACAACTCCTTCGATGGACCCCTGGATGAATAGCGCCATCTATCAGACACAGTCAAAATTCCTTCAGTACCAGAAAAAGAAAAAGACACCTCAGACGACACAGCCATAGAACAAAGTTGAAATTGTCGTTATCATTGATTGAACCTAACCATAAATTCATTTTGACTGTGACACCTTCGAGAAGTTAGAATTAAGGAAGAGAAAGAAAAGATCTTAATTAATGTAAAAATTGTGGAAGTACATTTGTTGTTTGTATATTGATTTTTAATAGGAAAACAGTAAATGTAAACAATAGGTAGAAGAATTTTTACAGTTCATGCATCACAACTCACAAACTGAAAACCTCGCATTCTGTAAAAATTCATATTAACATCTATATGAAATGCTAATGTAAACTTGCTTGTAGTGGCCCTGAAGATGAAACCAACGAGTTTCCGAAAGCTAGGCATGGAATAAAGAGTATGAAAATCAGTAGTATCAGTCGAATTCCCTTAACCATTACAGAAATATATATATATATATATATATATATATATATATATATATATATATATTTCATTTTTATTCCAAAAATTGAAGAATAAATTTTTCACGAATTTTGCCTAATTAAGTATTCCTAAAGGAATTTTCCGTATATTCGATTCCATAAGTTTTAGTCCAACTTTTAAAAATGAGAGGAGGAAGAAAGATGGAACCTTAACATGAGAAAACGCCTGTAACTCAGGTTTTGCTCAACAGATTTTTGTGAACTAAGTCTTTCTGAAAACAGCTTTTTTCCACCAATGTGGGAGTTTCAATTCAAAATCAACGTAAAAAGTAACCTATACTAACGCTAGAGAGCGCTTACTTATCAATTTTTTCAAGTCTAGCTATCCTTGGAAAACATTAAATCTTGAAACATGCATCTTCAATCAAGGAATATAAAAGTTGGCCAAATTAGGAATATGATATTGAAAAGGGCATATCGATATCTCTTTTCTATTCCGAAATATCTCGAGAAATGTGTAAAATTTGAAGCATTTTTTTAAATATAGATTACTCAGGTTTTATTGAGCGGATCCGAACATTTTTTGTATATTTTTTTCCGAAATTGTATTTTCTTTTTCTATTACTAATGGTAATAATTTTTTTCAATATTACTGCTGCCTTCACCGAGAAACTGCGTCATGGAAGTTGAAGTGGAAATAATAAAAAAAAATTTAGTGGATCATGAAAAAAACAATATTATTTCATAGTGTTAGCGTTTACTTGATGTAAATCCATTATAAATGAATATAATCTCAAATTCAAACACTTGAAGTTATGACTTACACTTTATTGACTTACTAGCATGACGCGTAGTATTATTCGTTATTATTCTGTTAGCATTTGAAGAAGTTGTTGGTAACGACGAAACGCGTCATGCTATGTAGTGAATAAAGTGTAAATCATAAGTTTAAGTGTTTGAATTTAAGTTTATATTCAAAGGCAATAAGTTATATATTGAGTTAAATGAATAAATAACCTCAGTTATTTGTTCATTTACAAGTCATTGCGATTCGTGTGTATTTAATTGGAAATAAGATTAATTAAAGTCGAATCTTAAATGATTCTTAGAAACGGAAAAGCATTCACTATGTTAGTCATTTAATGACTGAGATTGAATTCTCGCTTAACTCTGGATGAAACACAATTAAATATTAAATTAAATTAAACTCTTAATGGCTTAATGTTTCACGATTATATTCAACAATATGAATTTGTCAACATGTTTCGAGCGTGAGCTCATTTTCAAGACTCAAGTCTTGAAATATATATATATATATATATATATATATATATATATATATATATATATATATATATATATAATGTAATTGTATGGGTTATAGGCAATGAAAGGCCACTATGAATAGGTTTTATTCAATTTGGATGCCTGGTCTATATTTCGATTGTGATTACAATCTTCATCAGGACTCTGAAAAACATTTAAATACAATTATACTTGTAAAAATTATGTTTGACAACTTACGGCAAACTAAGAATAAAAGGTATGGCCAACAGCCATCCAACAGGAATATGTTATTTAAAAAATAATAATAATAATAAACAGTAAAATAAGCAGAATTTAAAACAATTAAAACAATAATCAGTAGAAATTGAAATTGTAGATATAAAAATGTTTCCGTATGATAACCAAAATTAACAATCGAATGAATTGACAAGAAGCACAGAGAACATTGACACCGAAAAACGAACACAGAGGTGAGAGAATAGAATAGTGTAGTCACAAATGTCATGTCTCACACGTAACAAATAAAAGTCTAACAAGGTTGGAAAATGTCTGCGAAGGTTACTTAAAATGATGTGAAAGTAAGTAACTGTAGATGCAGCTAAGTCTGGAAACGTCCGTCTTCTTATTAATGCTGTTAGGATTACTATTGATGTGGACCATTTCCAGAAAGACCCTTTTGTGGTAATTAGCAGCCACATCCAGTATCTCCACACTTTCAAAGTCAAAGCGATGTCCCTGTTGTGAGGAATGTAGTGCTAAGGCACATCTATCAGGGCGAAGTTTAACATCACTCTTGTGAAGAGTTATTCTTCTTTTGATGGTTTGGGAAGTTTGGCCTATATAGACTCCTTTACAATCAAAGCATGGAACACTGTAAATGCAGTCTGATGTTGACGAAGGTGGTATTCTATCTTTGAGTCTTGTGAAAATCATTTTGCCCGTGATGAAATTATATTTGGCAACTTTAAGGTCATCTATTTCACTGAAGATATGGCACAGTTTTGCTGTCAGTGAGGTGAAATAAGGTAAAGATCTGTATCTGGCTAATGGAGCTGGTGTGTCTGTGTTAGGATCCATATTCAAGTCTGTTGAGGTGAGAGACGGTGGTCTGGTGACTGTATTACATAGATACTTTTTAACAAGTGTTTTCGGATAACCATTGTCAAGCAAGATAACCTCCAGACGCGCCAGCGAGCCACGACAGTAATCCTCGTGGACAATGTTAACAATCCTGTTCTTAAATTGATTGATGATGTTCAGCTTCATGTCAACATTGTGATGAGAACGGAAGTGAAGGTATCTACCAGAAGAGGACGGCTTTTGATACCAATCCAACTTGATTATGTTGTCCTCGGACCTAACTACCCTGGTATCCAAAAACGGTACGGATCTTGCTGTCTCCATATATATCTATACGTGTGAGACATGACATTTGTGACTACAGTATTCTATTCTCCCACCTCTGTGTTCGTTTTTCGGTGTCAATGTTCTCTGTGCTTCTTGTCAATTCATTCGATTGTTAATTTTGGTTATCATACGGAAACATTTTTATATCTACAATTTCAATTTCTACTGATTATTGTTTTAATTGTTTTAAATTCTGCTTATTTTACTGTTTATTATTATTATTATTTTTTAAATAACATATTCCTGTTGGATGGCTGTTGGCCATACCTTTTATTCTTAGTTTGCCGTAAGTTGTCAAACATAATTTTTACAAGTATAATTGTATGTAAATGTTTTTCAGAGTCCTGATGAAGATTGTAATCACAATCGAAATATAGACCAGGCATCCAAATTGAATAAAACCTATTCATAGTGGCCTTTCATTGCCTATAACCCATACAATTACATTTAAATTACCAGGCAATACTCCTTCTGATTAATATATATATATATATATATATATATATATATATATATATATATATATATATATATATATATATATATATATATATATATATATATATATATATATATATATATATATATATATATATATATATATATATATATATATATATATATATATATATATATATATATATATATATATATATATATATATATATATATATATATATATATATAGAAAATGAACACTAGAACATTCATTTGAAAAGATGAAATTAATCAAGAGAATGTAATAGTAGAGCTAGATATGTGAACGTGTACTATGTGATGTCTCCATTATCCTTCAAGGGATAAATGTTAGAGAAATATTGAAATCGATGCCACACCTGATGGAAGTGCGAGATATATATGTTTCGTTCTGCAAGGAACTCGTCAGTCGCACCACGTCCATCGAAGTGAGGCAACGATTTCAACCTCCAAACATCGAAATTTCACATATCTCGTATTTCGGCGCTGAAATACGGGAATAAACGCGAGCGTACTACTAACGCAAACTATTGACATTTGAAAACATCGTTCGATGATATTTGTCGAATATACATTGCAATTTAGTAGATACCTACGGGTACAGAAGATATGTGAAATTTCGATGCTTGGTGTGTCTGTAATCTGACAAGGTATTTTCTACTGATTTCTATATATGGAATTGTAGAGTATTCATTACTCTACGATCTTCCGCTTGAAGTCACAAGAAGATGTTTGGAGGTTGAAATCGTTGCCTCACTTCGATGGACGTGGTGCGACTGACGAGTTCCTTGCAGAACGAAACATATATGTCTCGCACTTCCATCAGGTGTGGCATCGATTTCAATATTTCTCTAACATTTATCCCTTGAAGGATAATGGACACATCACATCGTACACGTTCACATATCTAGCTCTACTATTACATTCTCTTGATTAATTTAAATTTTTCAAATGAATGTTCTAGTGTTCATTTTCTTAAATATTTCATTCAGTGCCATAAGCACAAAAAAATTTCATTTCCATATATATATATATATATATATATATATATATATATATATATATATATATATATATATATATATATATATATATATATATATATATATATATGTATTCAATACAATTCAAGAATGGATTGTAGGTCGTTATCCAAAATAATGAGTTCGGATATTATGCGTTTATTGATTCAGTATTGAATATATAGCATATGGCTGAACCAATTATCATCGAAATGAATGAATTTCATACTATTGAATTTATCAACTATGGGCAAATACAATATAGATGGCATCATTAAGCTTCCTTAACTGACATATATAAATAATGGCATTGAATATGAAGCAATCAAAGCATGAAACATTAACTTATTGAAAATGAATCGAATGCATGGTTAAAGGATGTAAAACAACATGAATAAAGTGATATTTGTTGTTTTAATGAAACCAATTTGAACAAGTACAAACATCATTTGTCCAGTCATGGTAATGATTCTAATGAAATTTTATAAAAGAAAAGAAAATCTAAATGAAATAGAAAAATTAGTTTATTGATGATAAACAATGTATATCTGTAAGTCGATACTTGTCGACTTATTTGTCTGTTTGTTTGAATATTATATATATATATATATATATATATATATATATATATATATATATATATATATATATATATATATATATATATATATATAATATCTAATATATACATATATATATATATATATATATATATATATATATATATATATATATATATATATATATATATATATATATATTATGTCATATATATATATAGTAAAAGGGTGGAGCGAAAAATTTTTTTTCGCATTTCCAACTTCAAAGATCTAAAAAGTTTATATATATATATTTTAAGCTAAACATATACCTGTAAAATATTATTTATATATAAAAATATGAATATATAACTACCTCCGAAAGGTTTCTTTCTGTATTACTATATTAATTAATTGGAAATATACTGTATTTTAATAATAAAAAATAAAAACCAGGTACTGTAAGTACAAACAAGGAGTGCGGGGGGTGCAAACCGGACAATTCGCGCGTGGACCGCGCGGGGAAGTGCACTATTGTCTTTCTAGGTGAACTGTCGCTCGCGCGCAATTAAAACATAATCTAAAACATTGTTCTTGTTAAATATGGAAAAAACTCGTAGTGCTTCTAAATGCCCACTATTTGGTGAATGTTGTGAGTTAAAAAAAAATGTTCTACCTACCTACGAAGATGTTGTGAAACATTACGAATGGACGAGGCAAAGCATGAAAACGAGCAAACAGGAGCCCAAATTTTCAGAAATTTCCGATAAAATTGTGCCTGAAATCGAGAGCATATGGCGAGCGGCATCTTTATCAACAGTGACTAGTACCAGAATTATACAAATATTAAAAACTTACCACGAGAAGCGGAAAAATCTTCTTACGTCGATGAAAAAGAATTCCCAGCAAACTTTAGAAAATTTTATGAAAAATAAAAAGTTACTTTATAATATATCAGCTTGTAAATGAAAGATTTCAACTGATGCACGTGTCCAAGAGGAAAGAAACGTGAACAAGCTTTTTTAATTGACCAAAGAACGGCTCGTAAAATGATAATTGGCTGAGTTGATGTTACTGTAAGTAAAAAAAATGTAATAAATCAGGAAAGGAAGCTAAAACAACAATATCGCTCTGTTAGCCTGGCAATTGCAAGTACGTCCTCTGTTAATTTAGATATCAGCACCTCTTCTCTTTCTTCCGAAACGGATGAGCCACTGAAAACGATGCCTGCGCTGAGGCGATGCCTGCGCCGTTTTTCCTCTAAAGAAAAAGAAAAAAGTGTCGTTCATTGACTTGCCTACAGTATCGAAAACGTGTGATAGATACGGAGTGTCTGACAGGGCTGCTGCTGCGATTGTGTCATCAGTATTACATGATATTGGTTCTGAAGAAACCAAATTAAAAGATGTTCCTAGCATATATGTTACATTTACTTCTTTTTGCATATCACTTGTCTGATTATTGCTTTGTGTATTATTTCACATCCATTTTTCCGTAATTTCCAATAAATATAGATTTGAACAAAGAAGTCAGTTTTTTCAAGAATTTCGAAATTTTAGAGGCGATTCGGAGGTAAAAAGAAATTTTCATTACCAAAATTGGTATACGTTCATGTTTTTACATAAGGCATAAATCCCCCCATTTAGAAATCAAAAATATTATATATATATATATATATATATATATATATATATATATATATATATATATATATATATATATATATATATATATATATATATATATATATCACCAAGAATCTATAATGAATTGCCTTTCGAATTAATAATTATGATTAATATTGAAAAATTTAAATCTGCCTTAAAGAACTGGATGAAAACAAAGGACAGATATATGATTCATATATAAAACAATATATTATAGTGTTACACATTTGTATAATATTGATATTCGCTTCTCCCCAATATTGTTACCAAATTTTTAGATTAATAAGTTTATTCTCAAATAATCAAAATAGATACCTTGATATATATGTAGGCATTAAATATTGCAGAATATAAATAGACATTATTCGTACTCACCACAGGCTACGGTATTTGTGAGAAAATGTATTATCTTTGTTTAGGCAACATAATTGACGAGATAGATCTCAAAATTAGAATAGTTTCTATTGTTTTACCTATATAATTGTATTACGAGAACCTTAAATAAAGATGATTATTATTATTATTAGTATATATATCCATAACATAATATATATGTATAACTATAATATATAATAAATCAACAGTCTGTATTTAATCACTCAATCAAGATTCGATGACTTTCAAAACGCCCACAGGTCCTATATCCGAATGAGGGGAACAACACTTTGTGAACATTCACGTGGGCTCCCTCTATAGAAGAAAAGACGTATAAACTCTTCCTAGCGTTCTAGATTCCTACTCATGAGAACGCTAGTGCGAGTACATGAAGTTTCGTGGACAATTCATTCGAACACCACAGAAATCTTTCTGCAATGTGTAAGAATGTCCTATGCTTAATCGCTCCAGATCACGCCACGTCGGGCAAAAGTATAGCTAGTTTCGAGATTCACGAATCATTCATAGTATTAAATACTGAAACTCTTAATCAAAATATCGAAATATTTCAAATAAAACTCTCAGGGGGCAGTCTACACAAATGTTATCAACGAGAACGAACCCATCACTTTCGAGAGTGAATATTAAGTGGGCTTCGAAAAGCATTCTAAATGCTTCGAAATGAAAGATGAAATATATGTATTATTCTTTCATAAACTTTGTGTGCTTGTGCGAAACTTGAACAAGCGTCCGAAAAAGTTGTTAACCTGACGAAACACGTCACGCTATTATACTTTAAGTATAATAGCGTGAGTATCAATCAAATTCAAGTGTATTATCGAATATTCTGAATATATCATTATGATAGTATATAGCATTTTTTTACATAGAGTATCATCTAGATTGAAATCATCAGTATTTATATTAAGGAATTGAGAATAGGTGAATGATGAACTGAAAAGTTAATTCATGCACATTGCATATTAAAAGCGAGATGCTCAAATTAATATTGAAAAATTGAACTCTTTCACTCGTTGAACTCAATTAGTTAAACTGGAGTAAATGTTTTGAATTTGGGTCAACACCTGACTCTGGTGCGGTAGAACTCGGGTTCGAATCCCGGTGAAAAGCATGGGTGTATGTGTTTGTCTATGATTTAAAGTAAAATAAAGATGATATATGCTTGGTAATGTACATTGATTACAAGCCCAATTGCTGTTCGGAACCGGCGTTGACTGTAGGTCCACTGAATTAAGAAGAATATTGCACTAATAGAATGTTGCATTAATACAAGTATATCTAATATTCTCAGTGGAAATTGATTCAATTTCATGACGTACCTACATGTAATAGAAACATAGCACAGATAATGAATATAAACCCCGTTTATTAAACCAAAACATTGCAGAACTACCTGCATATCAAAGTTTCATTCATTTCTTTAGAAAGATAATTCAGACAGATTCGCTGTAGGTATACTATAACCTTTTTGTGATATGATGAGAACATAAATCAACCATGATGTTATGATATTCAATTCCATTTGGAAGCTAAAATAATTGAAGCAGGAATATCTCTCTCGTTTATATTTCACGCATTAAAAAAACAACTACGCTATGCATTTGATTCCTTTGAGTATGTTCAGTTATAATTAATTAGAGATATATGCTACACGGAGATAACATAATTCAATATGCAGGTTTAATTATTTTTTGGGTAAGTTAGCTGATTCCATTAACAGAAGCGGTGACCGCTTCGATCATTTTGTAACGACAGAAACATATTTGCTAGAACAAATTTAGATCTTTCATTGAAAAATTCAAATAAGAGAATGTATGTTAATGTTTTTACTCGTAAAATGTTTATCTAGGGAACACAGGGTACTTCGTACTTGTTTATCAGTGAGAGCTGTTGAGTGAAAATGGTTGAGCAGGTTTTAGGTCAATAGGAATATTAAGTGAAAAATTAGGGCTAGTTGAGATTGAAGCAGACTTTTAGTGTTTCCCAGGACGCTAAATATTTTAGAGATAATTTAATTAAAGGAACGCCGGTGAAGAGTTTGTCCCGTGTATTTATTTATTATTGATATATAGTACGTTAATTGAAGAGTCACTCAAAAATAGTCAGTTCAAACTTTTCCTATAGTATCATCGTCTATTAGACAACATTTTCACATTTCGAAAAGAAAGAAGAGAAAAAACTGAGTAAGATTTTCGAGCTATTGAAGTGAATATTGACAATACACTACATGAATTCCTTGCAGAAAAGTCAGGTCGAATATTGTGAAATATTGATATTTATGGCTTATAAACATTTATTGACGAACATTGAAAATGAAATTTTTAATTTTTTTCTTCGAATAATTGAAAATATGCATTTGTTTTCACTGAATTCAATACTCAACTGGACCACAGAAATTTTATAGAAATGATAATTTCATATTCGACAGCCATAATAGGCTGGTATAATAGAAAATCAGGAGTAATAAAAATATTTTTTTTGTATTCTGATGTTTAAATTTCAAATTCACAGTATCGTGACATTTTACTTTCCCTCATACCTTGAGCAAAAATCTATCAGAACTTCTCTCAAGTCATTATCTTTTCGATTTACAAAATACTCACGATAACAAAATTCACGATAAAATCTAAATTTATTTTTGAAATATCTGTTAGTGCACTCTCTTATTTTGCAATTTTTCATTTATTTTCACTGATTACTACTTTTCATTCAGTGAAAATCTAATTCTAATTCAACATTTTTTGAACAAATTAAGTTATTTCTGATCATTCAAGCACTTAACCGCTAACACCTGATGAATTTTTATCTATTATATTCATCTTTGATGTCCACTATTGCAGTATGTATTATTTGGTTCATTTTCTGAAAACGATATTTTGAACAATAAAATATACGAGAAGATTACTAATTGGTAGAAATGCAAGGCCGATTCAATATGAATTTGAAGGAATAATAAAGGTATTTTTCACAATAAAACAATATTTAAAATTTTCTCATAATTTCATATAAAAACGCATGACGACGTTTCGAAGTACTACTTCTTTATCAAATGCTGGACTAGTACTATGCATGTGATAAAGAAGTAGTACTTCAAAACGTCGTCATGAGTATTTTATATTAAATTATGAGAAAATTTTATATATCGTTTTATTATGGATATTAGTTTTCTCCAAGTATCGGCCTCATCAATTATCAAGGTATTTTTCAATTACTCATTGATCTTGAAGTCACTAAAAAGTAAACAACTGACATATGCCAATTGATCGAGATGAGAATTTTCTTGATTGTGTATCAAATATATCATCATAAAAAATATTTTTGTGTTTTATGAGGATAATGAAAGATACAGAGCAGTACAGATTTCATTAATTCTCTGTAGAAATATTCATTCAGTCTCAAGTATGTGAGATATAGGGTTAAGTTGTACTTTTTGTACAATTGTACTGTATTATTATAGTCTTAATAAAGGAAACTTATTTCTATTATATTTTAGTAGAATTTATTGAGGTTTTTAAATGGATCTTTAGTATTCCCAAGATACTTAACGTTCTTGATATTCTCTTTGAGGAACAGGCTTTTTGAAATTTTTTAGGCGTACCTTCGAATCAAGTTGCTAGATAATGAGAATCGCTACTTCAATCAGGTAGTGAGCGTTTTAAAATCAGGATCATTTGAGCACTTTTTACATGATATCTACGCCTATTTCTATTCTAGTTGATTCACCGGAACAGTGAGCTGAAATATGTTTGATATTACACCACAGTTTTCACCAAAATTTTCCATTCTTACCTGGTTGACCGACGTCAATTCGTACAGCTGGAGGGTATACAGTCGTCTGAGTTCATACCTACCTCCAGAATACCTCAAGGATCTAATCCTGGACCACTGTTATTTATTCTGTTTGCAAATAATCTAATGGATAATATTCACTCTCCATATTTGATGTTCGCAGTCGATTCGAAACTATATCATGAAACTAGATCTCAGGACAACTGTGTTCAACTTCAGCTAGCGCTAGACCATGCTAGTTGGTGTGAGGCAATTATTTGAGATTGAATGTGTCAAAGTGTAATGTTAAGTGTAATGTCTCTTTCACTAGGAAAAGAGATCGAATTGAATGTGATCATAGCGTCGGTGGTCAGGTTATTTCCCGTTCTGATAAGGTGAGAGATCTTGGTGTAGTCTTCGATCAGAAGCTTTCCTTCGTTCCTCACATCACCCAACTTATTATATCTGCCTCGAAGATATATGGAGTCATTATATGCAATTAGAGATATCTCAATTATTCCTCAACATTTATGGGACTATTTAATACCCTAATCCGCAAGTTGGAATATGGCAGAATAATCTGGCATCCTACTTACATTTGCCATCAAGCCATCTTGAGGCCATTCAGAGAAGCTTCAATCATAACAAAATATTGAGTCGATTCAGTTTTATCTCATTGCAGAGCAGGAGAGAAATTTTATTACTCATATTTTTGTACAAATTACTGCACAACAATATTGATTGTTTTACTCTCTTGTCCGCTTTGAAATTTCGTGTCCCTTGGCAAAATTCTCGCACTACAGATTTATTTCACTTAGAGACTCCGAGGACCAAATCGCTAATACAATCCCCATTTGGTTTATGCAGTCTACATTCAATAGAGTTGCCAATAATTGTAACATTCACTTTAACTCCATAGCAGTTATCATTAGGAGTTATGTGAACAAAGGAAATTCACTGAAGTTGAATGATTAAGATTGTTCTTTGTAATGTTTTTAGTTTTTCATTTAACTATTTTAGTTTTTTCAGATAAGACTGAAAAGAGATCTCTTTGAATTCAATTACTTAGTTATTATTCAACATTATGTTATTATTTTTTGTAATTGGGTAATATACCTGTTGAGAATAAAGAAATTGTTAGTCAAAAACCATCATTTGAAGTGTCATCGCAAATTGGTCTACCAAGAAATTATGGTTGTAGATTTAGATCAGCGTAATATTGATATCTGTTTCTATTTTGTTGCTTAGTCCGCTGTCTAGCAATTATATGGAGGGATTCGCGAAATTGATGAGTCCACTCCATGAAGTCTTGAAGACCATCATATCTCATGATGAAAACGTTCAAGTGATGAAAAGAAAAATCTTTGGGGTACATTGAGGAGATAACGAAGAAGCATGTTCATAGGACAGTGTTGAACTGGTGGATTTCAGATCCAAGGCTATTCTTTTTCGTTGCGGTATTACATAAAACACATAGTCGACACAATGTCTCATCAGTCGTCAGTGTTGAACAACAGGTATTGGTAAGGATGATCAACATCAGAAATAATTCAGCAAATTACAGGAGGATTTCAGATATTCACTTCCATGGAATGCAAAGAAAGACACGACTTCGTAGCGAAGATTATGAACACGCAAATAGAACTGAATTTACTGAGCTTCTAGTAGCTTCGTGTCTTTTTTGTATTCCGTTGAAGTGAATACTTGACATCGTTCTGTAAGAGCTGAAATGTTTCGGTGTTCAGGAAATCCGCGCCGGCATATAATAATACACACAATCATATTTATAATTAATTTTTTGGAATGAATGAGTTAGCCAAACTTTCAAAGGCGACACCTTAACCTCAATCTGATAATCAGTTACTTTCAATGGGATAGCATACCAGAATCATATTATTTAGATAATTGACATTCACATTGCATTATCCATGTGTCAATCTTTCATATGATTCATCTATACCGAATGTTGAATTTTGGAATATTTTGCTTATATCGTAACATGAATATTTATTTTTTTACTGAAGTGGATATCTGCGGAATTATATAATGGAAATTTATTTTTAGTGTTTTCGTTATAGGTGTAGAATAACATGAAAAAATCAAACCAATGAACACAAAATAGTTGAGTAGGCTCGACTTACTAAGACTAAGTAGTTGACGTGATTTCGAACTCGTATTTTTGTAGTTATCGGCTGAACAAACATGTTTGAAAATATCTGGTCTTTCAAGATTACTGTGGAAGTTTCAAACAACTTTCATTAATACTCAACTTTGATTTATCATTTTTCCATATTTTTTTCGGTTGGGAAAAAAACTTTCAATAAATGTATTTTCAGACACAACGTGAATAATTGTGGAAAAGTTGGAAGAATGAAGATTTTTGGTACTAAAGTGCTCAAATTATTCAACCCAGCCAGAGATTTCTTTGTCTGTCGCAAAGATGTAAATAAGTGAACACTCATCAGAGATCTTCGTATCTTGGCTGCTGTTAGTTCTGCATGTGCAGAAAATGTGGCCAATTTTCATATGGAATTTCCGAAAAACGTCTTTGAGATAATTGGCCTTCTGTCGATACTCAGAGAATAGTTTCTAGAAGGCAGAAACATTTTCATAATTCTTCCAAGCGTGGACATTAACGCAAGCCCTCTGTTTTCACTGCGCCCAGCAATTGAGCGATGTTTTACTGTAGCCCAGAAGTTTGTGATACTCTGTCTTGGTAGAATCACAGAACTGTATCAAAGTTTCTACTTCTCAAATTTTCTCAAGTATGTATTCAAAGTAAACAGAAAGACAAGCAGGGGCTATTTTGATCAGGTTATAAACCATGTCAGCTCCACATCAGATTCCATGAGGCTGCCTGACGAATTAATCGTTCAATTGAAATTACAATTGAATTCGAGAAAAATATATTTCAAATGATCATTTGGTCTTGGTCTTGGTCTGACTTGTTCTGGATTTGGTCTTATCACTTGGTTTGCTAAAGCTGGACTATATCGGCCTCGTTGTGAACACAGGGACAAACTGACTAAAAGCGGGACTGTACTAGGTAGTGAGAGTATTTAGCATTGAGAACATGCATGAAAGGATGTGAAATTTTATATCTTTCTTGAGGTTTATTGTAATTTTTTTGATTCAGAATTATCAATAAACTTTTCTTCGTTTTCTAACAATACTGAACTGAATTTTGTTGCGTTGCCTACCACTTTTCATAGAAACAACATGAGTAATCTGATCGTTTAAACTTTTCAATCAATAATGATCCATTGATGGAGAACACAAATTCATCAATTTCAATTCCCATTTTATTGATTTTCAACGAACCGCTTTCACACTTTTGTAGACCTGAAGAAGCAATGATATGTGATGAATAGTGTTACCACTGAGTTTCCTTTGAATAACTCGCACCTTTTAATTTAGCCGCTATCAATTCAGCGAATAAGTGTCTCAACACTTCCATTAGCGATGTAAGAAGGAAGACATTGTTGTAGTCCTCGTAGGCAACTTGCGACCCTACTGTTTCTCTTCTTATGACTTTGGTACACATTCTCCTTGAATAGAAGAAATATCTGTTAACATAATACATGGTTTGCAAATGATACATGGTTTTCCTTGGGCAAATAGAAAAAGTCTCTTATTCTGATTCACCTTGTATAATCATCGAACAGATCAACGGATACATGATATCCTGCTTGATCATGTTATTAACATGTGAATTCGCCCATACAAAGCTCCGTAGAAATCTTGAGTTTTAGAAGTAATTAATTCAAGATTTTGTGTCAGAAACTCTGGACATGGTTTGAATTCGCTTTAATCAATGTGGAGTACATACATACATCTCTCGAGGCAAGTGGATGAAAGGACTTCCAGGTTCATGTCTTTACGATGCTTTGAAACAATTAACATCTTGTCAGCTCCCATGAAAGCGATTAAGGATGGCATAGCTACAATGTATATCTAAATGAGTTAAATACGGAGGAGTTAATTACGAGCTACGTTTTTGTGTTCGCACACTGTCCATTACATTCATGGATTTCGTTCAGGATTGTTAGACTAGGGTCGATGATTTTAGAAAACGAAAGAAATTTTAGTAGAAACCCATAGGAAAGGAGAAGATTATAACAGAAATGAAAGCAAAAATAATTCATAGGCGATCAGAGGTCGGGAAGTGGAAGGGGATGAGTTATTAGGGTTAAAAAACAGTTCATCTCGATTTACGGCAGAACTACAAGTTTCATGGAAAGCAATTGACTGGTAAGTTGAACATAATGAAGAAAAATACAACTGCTGTGTTCTCACTTTTTTCACATAACCACAAAATTGATATGAAGAATTTGAATGAACAATTTTTGATTTTTCATCTTTCACAAAAAAAAAATTTTTTCACGAAATTTGGTGGAAACTTGCCCTTTTTGTACCAAATACACTGTAATTTTTTCGATACGAAACATACATTTTTTCATCATATTTTAACACAATATCTTCAAAAAGTCTCTTGCTGTAAAAACTTGCCAGTATCAGAATCGTTCATAAAAATACACGTGCAGGCTGAGTTGCTTCAAGAAACTGTAGAACTGTACCATATATTTTCTTTACACCATCAGAAGGTAAAGATTTCAAAGTACAAAAGGCCAACTGACTATGTTAAAAAGCAGATATTTTGACGCGCGATTTTCGATTGAGAATTAGGGTTGTTTCTCGATATTGAGTCATAAGAAGGTCAAGAAATCAACTATTTCTGTAATTTAAATTACAGTGTATTTGGGACATGAAAAGGTAAGTTTTCAGCAAATTGCATAAAAAAAAAGTACTTTCTGCAAAGATGAACTAAAAAACTTGCTTATTCAAATTTTTCACACAATTTTTGAGGTTATGTGAAAAAACTACGAATAGAAGATTTGTACAACTCAGTCATTCCTCCGTTTTCTCATAGGACTTGTAGTTTTGCGAGAAAACGAAGTAAACCATTTCTTATACTTAAAAACTCACCCCCTTTTACTTTCCGACTGTAATCGCCCGTAATCTTCCAGACCGCCTGTGAATTACATATCCTTTCATTTTTGTTATATACTCCTCCCTCTTCTATAAGTTTTATTGCACTATTTTCTCACTTTTTAGCATGTTCGCTTTTCTGAGAATCTAATAGGGATGAATAAGAATGGGTAAAAGCAAATTTTGTTCTTGGATCCTTCTTTTCATGAATATGAAAAAATTTTATGTTTTCATATTCATTCAACTCGTGAAGTGAGACGAATGGGCCGAACGAATTTGAGATAATGATAAAGCAGTAATACATATTTTATTAATTAAATCATTTTGTTTGGAATTATACCACTCACCAGGTTCAGCCAATTACAAAGTGAGAAAGGTCAATAAGATTTACAACTTCTGTGAAGCTGAACTAGAAACAAAATTGAAAATTACAAACAATGCATAGGAACGAGGTCACTCAGTGAGCCATTCAAAATAAAAGTTTACTCACAAAACTGCATGAAAATTTATATTATCTATAAATCTTATATACTTAGGCCCTCATGCGAATATGTCAATTATATCATGAAAAGGCTCAAAGTCACTCAAATTTCACGAAGTGAAGAAAAACCCAGAACATGAGTACGAAACAGAAGTGGATGAACAATGTAATATCGGAACATAGAAATTTGTCAGTGAAAGACGAAGCAATCAGAAAAAAATTGGTCACTTGGCATAGGAACATAATTCTCAAATATTTCGTACATGATTCGAATAATGGAACATTAACCCTGTTAATAAGTTCCTAGTGAGATATAAGTCTTTCTGGATGAACATAATCAGAGCAAAACTGAAATATTTCAATAAACAACTCTGAACGGATTGAGGTATTGTATAGAAGTTTGGAATATTCAAATTAAGACAGTCATTTCTAATAACAATGGTTTGTTAGAACTTGAAACAAAGTAGCAAAAGTATGTTTTGAATCAAAGGTCAGTCTCAGATCCCTGAATTTTAGATTCTTTACATCGATTGATATTGATAAATTTTTCGTTATAATCGATATAACTGAGTTTTTACGACCAAATGACATTATCTTATTTTTGGGACCATTCATTGCCAAGAGAGTTTTTTCAAACCGACGATTCAAATTTGAGATATCTTCATAAATAATGTAACAATTGAATATAGCTGGTATCTCCGCATAAAGGAGAATGTTGCATTCTCCATGTTGCAGAAAATGTTGTTCACGAAAAAATTCGATAATAGCGGATATAAGACAGAGTCATGAGGAGCTCCTGTCACCCCAATGAATTCGGGTCAATTGAAGCCAACTCTTTTACAATAATCCGACAGTTAAGGGACCGAGAGAGTGTCGGATTACCGAAAATGTCGTATTACCAAAAATGTCATATTATCAAAGATGTTTTATTCTTAATGCGTTTGAACACAATGAAGTTAAAAAAAAGAAAGAAACAGTAAAGGTACATGTAATTTATTAATACCAGGATACAAAATGTCAGTACATGTAAGTTTTTAAAAAAAATACGGAAAGAAATTTAAGTTAAATCTACAATATGTATGTACATACATACATATGTATTTACACATTAAAGAAGTCTGTGATTTTCTTTTGTTTCTTCGCACGCAGGCAGTCCGTCATTGCTTGTTCTTGAATACCTTTTAACATCAAAATACTTGAAAAGTCTAATTCTCTCTCCTCACACCAACGAAGCAAAGTCTTCGTTGCCGATAACGCTTCATCGCAGCTGACGGTGAAGTTTTTCTCTGGCACTGCCTCCTCGTTCACTTCGTCATCTACTGTCATGACTTCCTGGATTATTTCTGCTTCTGATATATCATAAGTAAGGTTGTCCTCAATAATCCATGTTCTGAATTCCTCACTTGATGCTGGCGGAAGTTTCACTTCGTTACAAATTTCAATTGCAGCCTCCAAAATAGATTCAGAATCGTTGAAAGAAGAGTAGCATGTTGTAAGATGTGGGTTGTTAGGCCAAATATTCTTCCAAGATTTTATCAAGGTTGTGCTTTTGAGTTGCTGCCAAGCAAATGCTCCATTGAAAATCGCATCCTCAATGTTGAAGGATTTCTAAATGGCTGCAATGTCATCATAAGTTGACTCGCAATATCCATTAGAAGGCGCTTTTTGTAATACGCCTCGAGAGTCTTTATGACGTTTTGGTCCATTGGCTGAATCAAAGCGGTCTTGTTTTTGGGCAAGTACATTACCTCAATATACCACCATATATATATATATATATATATATATATATATATATATATATATATATATATATATATATATATAATATATATAACCATCGGCAGTTTTAACTTTTAATTCATCCTTGTCAGGGTGTCCGGGTGCGTTGTCAAGCAATAGAAGGGCTTTCACTGGTAACTTCTTCTTTTTTAGTTCTTGCTTAACTTGAGGGACAAAGCTTTTAAAGTACCAATCATGAAAAACCTCTTTTGTGACCCATGCACGGCTTTGACACATGTAGGTTACTGGTAAGGATTCGACCTTTACGTTTTTTAACGCACGTGGGTTTTTTGATTTACCAACAACTAACAGTTTTAACTCGTGAGTTCCTGAAGCATTCACACATACTTTTACATATTCTTTCTTTTTGTAATTTTCTTCCAGAAACTTTCTTTTCATCTTCGGTTACAAATGACTTTGTTGGTAGCTGACGCCAATTCAAGCCGGTTTCATCGGCGTTATAAATTTGTTCAGGAACTAGGCCAAGTTCTCATCGCCACTCATCTGCATAATTCGTATACCATGGCGTTTTTTGAAGTTTTCAAACCACCCGTGACTAGCGCGGAAGTCAGTTTTCTTTGATATTTCTTGGTAAAAAAACTAGGCTTTTTGTTTCAAAATGTCTCCTGAAATAGGTGCATTCCGGTTTCGCTGCTGTTTGAACCAAATTAAAAGAGCGTCTTCGACCTCGGGCAACTCGCTAGTCTTAAGAGTTCTTCTGTTCCTGGGCTCATCATCAACAGACTTTATGAATTTTTCAATTTTTTCCCTATTTTTCACAATATCGTAGACAGTAGGTCGTCCAATGTCATACTCTTTAGATATTGCACTCGGAGTTTCACCACGGTCTATTCGTTTAATAATTTTCCGTTTTTCAGATAAACTTAATGTTTTATATTTACGTTTCACACTTGTGCTTGCCATTTTTACACTGTCACTACACGAATTCACACTGTCAAAACGTAACACAAAGCAATAGTGTATACATACTTTCCGTCCGAAACTATACAACACAACTGCTGAACTAACTACACTTGACTGATCTGTCCCCACAGAGCGGTTCGTTTTGCTTCCTGCCGGAGCGGTGGGAGGGAGATGTATGTTGCTGTCTGTAGCGCGTCGGACTACCGAGTACGTCGGATTAAAAAGTGTCGGATTATCGAGGGACAGCTGATAAGTTCATCTAACTTCACAAATGCCTTAGAAAAATTGAAATACGAACCTGAATATGGAGTAGCGAGAAAAATAGAGATGTCCTTGAAGGACGTCTACACATTTCAGGCTTTCGCGTTTCTCCAGTTCGTACAACTTGATCTGAACTACGTCGTTCTGAGGGGAGCCAATAACCTCAAAACACGTGTCAACCGCAACTTCCAAGTTCGGGCTATACCGATTATATTCACTTCTGTTTATATTTTCCCTCTCATTAAACATTTACTCATATATTACTCAGATTCTCGGTTTACAGCACCCGTAAAGAATAAAAAGCGCACTTAATATTCACTCTCGACAGTGATGAGTTCGTTCTCGTTGGCAACACTGTAGACAGCTTCCTGAGAGTTTTATTTGAAATATTTCGATATTTCGATTAAGAGTCTCAGTATTTACTAGTATGAATGATTCGTGAATCTCGAAACTAGCTATACTTTTGACCGCCGTGGCGTGATCTGGAGCGATTAGGCATTGGACCATTCTTACACATTGCATACAGTTTTCTGTAGTGTTCGAATGAAATGTCTTCAAAGCCTTACGCGCTCGCACTAATGTTGTCATGAGTGGGAATCTAGAACGCTATGTAGAGTTTATACGTCTTTTCTCCGATAAAGGGGGCTCACGTGACTTTTCACTAAGAGTTGTTCACCTCATTCCGGTATAGGACCTGTGAGCGTTTTGAAAGTCATCGATTCTTGATTGATAGATTAAATATGGACTGATGATTCAAAATAATGATGAAACAATTGTATCCTATTATCATTCAACAAAATCGATTAATTTTTCGAAGCGCACCATCTCTTTCGAGAGAGTGATGGTTTCGTTCTCGTTGACAACATCTGTGTAGACAGCTCTCTGAGAGTTCTATTCGAAGTATTTAGATTAAGAGACTTAGTATTCAATATATATATATATATATATATATATATATATATATATATATATATATATATATATATAGATAAACAACCGTCTCTTTCGAACGTACAATGAATGATATCGAATATAACAATTTCTTTCTGAGCGAAGAATTTCTCATGAGCTTAATACTTTATCACTAATTCAATCACAAAAGACGACATATGAGACGACACTAAAAGACACGAAATATGCTTGTCATTGCTATTGTTGAAATTCTTGACTAGAATGGTAATGATAGAGCTAGGCTGTACTTTGAAATGTGTCATATTCAAAAGGATAAGAATTTCATTAACTATAAATCTGATACTGGTGTACTGGGTAACATTCACACTGATTTTTTGAATGAAGCAATATCAGCCGTTTCATCAATACGAAACGGTTCCAGCGATAAAAAATGATGCCACCATTATACAGTTTTCTCTCAGCTGTGGATTGATAATGAATAATGGGTGTGTTTCAGTATTTTACTGCTTCTGTTTAAGTGTTCAGTGCTGTTTGAATTTGAAAAGTTAAAATCTAACTGATTCAGAATCTGACAATGTCTGTACCTAATTTAATTCTCAGTACGGTAATGAAGAAGTCACAAACTGGTGACGAGATATTGACCTCACAAGAATATAAGGTATCTTTGTAATGAAGATGCTTCAATAAATCACCATTTTGCATCAGATTGATACGAATCTAAACTTCCATCAACAAATTTCAATATTATGTTGAGTTCTTTATAAACTCTTATTCATAACTTCAAATATTAATTGATTGATATCATATTTATATATTAATATCACCTATATTTTTATATAAATATTAAACATCTCAATCAAAAAATTAATATATTATAATAAACACATTTTCATATTCACTACTCTCAGTGTGTATCGGCCCACAACTGAACCAATTTCATTATAGTTTTCAAAAAGATGGATTGCTTCGTGAACATTTCTCTTCAAGTAATAATAGTTTCCATGTTGTTGACAATTCAGCTGAATCGGACATTTTGCTTCTGTGTAGGAAATGCTTTATCACAGCAAGTTGCTCCAGATACTCCCTCCATTACAGCTGCTATTTTACCCTGTTCCATATTTAACAAGTCGTTTCATTCTTTCATTAGGAGTTCTTGGTTTTCGAGAAAAGTATAGTCGATAAAATGCATAGTCTTAATTGTGTTCCAAGTAAGAGACGTAGGTGAAATTTTTTGTATCTTAACGTACAAAGAGATTCCTTTTATTACAAGAATTATTGCTTGAATTAGATTCAAGAAAATGATAAGTAGCAGTTTTTCCTCTCGAGTTAAATATTCAAGAAAAGATGAAGGTTTGTCTCTTCGACATGACAAAATGGACATCTGAGCTACAAATTTTTCCTTCATAGCTCTCCAGGCACATTCACTACATCTCCTTTCACTACAGCTACTAGTTTACCCTGTTCCCTATTGAACAAGTCGTTTCATTCGTTCATTAGGTTGGTTCTTTCAAAGAAAAGTCTAGTTGGGAAGTTTCGCGGTCCTAATTGAGTTCCTAGTAAAAACGTAGGCGGAAATCTTTCTGTCTCCAGAAAGTAGGAAAAGATCGCTTATACAGAACTCGTTTGAATTTCAAATACTGCTTGAAGTAGATTCGAGAACATAGTTGCAATTTTTTATCTCGAGATAAATATTGGAAAAAAGATTGAGGTTGGTCTCTTCGATATGACAGAATAGACATCTGTGCTAAAACTCTTTCCTTCATAGCACACTAGGCATTGCGCTGTTACGCGTATTTCTGTTTATAAGCAACATTTTGCAGCTAGTTGGTCAGTAACGAAATCGACGCCGGGTGCGACGCTTCAAAATCAGACGCCGTCTCGGAACGCGATTTTGACGAGCGTTATCCGCGAGTTGCGTAAAGTTTGATGAAGGATTTCACAGGACGATGTTTTCGTGAATACATTATACTACTGAATTTTTAAGGGGTAAGTTCATTTACTGATCATGCATAAATATATATATGTATTTTAATATGTGAAAATAAACATCAATTGTTAAATAATTTCAGTTATGAAATTGTTTTAAATGTGTCTTGGAGTCTTGGAACACGCTATAAAGCGAAATAAGTTCTGAGTAATTGACAGATATCAATTGTTTCGGAGCAATAGTTGTGAAATTTTAAAAATGAGGAAATATATATACCTGTAATAAATCTGATATTCGTTTGAGGAAAACTCACTGAGTGTAAGATTTATGCAGATACCTAAATCAATTTTTAATTTTAATTGTCTTATAAAATTTTTTCAAGAATTTTCGAAAACAAAATATATTTTTTGACGAAATCGAAATGGCGCAATCAAAAATTGCAAAATGTAATGGAAAATAGAATTTTGAATCTGAATATTTCGCAAATTCCATAGTTTCCATGTGAGTGATAGTAATAACGCTTTCGCGAACTTCTTTCTGGTGATTTTTGATTTTCTTAGGCAACGAATTGGATTCTTGAACATTGAATATCTAAGATGTACTTTTATGGCCGTAACCTTTCGGAAGTGATTTCAGAGTCAGAAAAAGGCAACATCAAGTTCATTAAATGAATCATAAATTTTTTGTTCATATGCTTATGGTCAGTTCAAAAGGATTTCAGACCGGAATAATTTATTCAGGGAACGTTTGGATGCGATACATATTCGAGGTAAAAAAAAAATTCTCTTCTATAATAATCTGTTTTTACTTTATTTTGATTCCTATTTGTGTGTTCCAATATGTATCACAGTTCAATTGCAACGAAATTGAGTTGTCGAGAATACTCAGATTAGTCAGAGAACTATTTAACTTTTCAACCTACTGGCTGTGTGAAGTTTAAATATGAGACTTCAAGAATTTCGAAAAAAAAATTCAAACAAAATGAAGAATTGAGAATTCAAATTCAAAGATCTTGTTATCACGAGAGAACGTTCAAAATGAATTGGAATATTGAGTTGAACTGTTAATAAATTCATAATTTTATTCGAGATAATACGATCTAATGGAATTTTAAAAACTAATTTTACAGAAAATAATACGAACAGTTCACTGAATGGATGATTGCAATGCATAATTCAGAAGTGAAATTACCTCTGTTATAAGAGTTGTATGTAAGTTTACAATTTTCTCATCAAAACTGAACATAAACTATATCAATTAAGAAAAATCAGCTCATTATCAATACTGATTGTCTTGATAATGAGCTGACTGCTCGAAAGATGTCGACTCAACGTTATAATTTTATTGTATTATTCTTCAATATATATTTGTGAAACATTAAGTCAAGAGTTTGATTCAAATTACCATTTAATCATATTCCACCAAGAGGTAAGCTAGAATTCAATCTCAGTTATAAACTTTATCTTCGCAATATAGATTGAGAGCGTCGAGCAAACTGTATTGTCCTGCATTATAAATACATTAAAATTTCATGAACTTCAATTTTCCTGTTTCCTTTCAAATATTTACCTGGTGAAATTTGTTTATATTCTGAATTTCTTGCGATGTGTGGGGATAATGAAACTTTGCAATTTATTATGCGGTAAGGAGATTAATATTTAATAGTAGGTTTGATAATAAGTTCTTTATTCTGAACAGGTATAATACCCAATTACAAAAAATAATAACATAATGTTGAATAATATAATTAATACGTTTAACTAAATAATTAGAGCTCAATCTTATCTAAAAAACTAAAATAGTAACTAATAACAAAATAATAGCATTTAATGAAATATTACAAATAAATCAAACTAAATCAATTCATTTAAGTCAATTTCCTCTGTTCACATAACTCCTAATAATAAGTTCTATGGAGTCAAAGTGAATGTCACAATTATTGGCAACTCTATTGAATGTAGACTCCTCAAACCAAATGGGGGATTGTATTAGCGAGTTGGTCCTTGGAGTCTCTAGGTGGAATAATTCTGTAGCACGAGAATTTTGCTTAGGAACACGAAATTTCAAAGTGGACAAAAAAAAATGAGGATAATGAATACTGTTGTGCAGTAATTTGTACTTTAATGGGAGTGATGAAATTTCTCTTCTTCTCTGCAATGGGATTAAACTAGATCAACTCAATAATGCGTTATGATTGACTCCTCTCTGTGGATAAACTTTATCCTCCTCCAAACTAAGAATTTCAAGAACCTTCTTTGAAAGGCCTCAAGTTGGCGTTGATAAATAGGATGACATCAAATACTCCTATGAATGTTGAGGAATTATTGAAACATTTGCCATTGCGTTTAACGAATTGATATATTATCGAGGCAGATGCAATATTTTTGGGATGCATAGCCAATATTCAATAGTGATTAATTTCAAACCTTCAATAAAATTACTCATTGAGTATTATTAAATGAATAAATAACTTGTACTACGCCAGTAATAATTTTGTACACGTTTTCTGTAATAAAGTAAAACAATTTTGATCAGAAAGTAAAAAATGATAAGTGTTACTCATTTCGGCATGTGAAGAGATACTATTATTTTGAACTGATGGCAACGAAAATTGTTCAGAATTTTGAAACTAATTTCTTGGTACTATGATATTCTTCTTCTTCTTTGGCTTCGCCTTGTCCCGTTATACGGGGTTGGCCTTCTTGATCTTGAGGCGCCATTCCTTTCGCTGGTTAGCATCGTCATACGATCGCCCTAACCTCTTTATGTCCCTCTGGACATTCGTCAACCAAGAAGTTGGTCGAAGTCTATCTTCCTCTTTTTGTGTAGCAAAGGAAAAGCACTTTTTCATTATATGATCTTAGGCTGGACTCGCTGAGATTGTCCGAGCTCGGTGGAACTTTAAAACTACCCGAACGAATTCTTTTCTCCTTTAGAAAGAAATCTTCTTTAAGGCCCCTGTTTCGCTACCATAGAGCAAAACTGGTCTGACAACTGATTCTTGGTACTGTGGTCATTTTATTATTATTATTATTCCCGATTTCAAGCCTTAGGGCTTTCACACGTCTTCATAAGGGAACCTTCACTTAGTCTAGATAGTATATATCAGAGGGATTCAGCTCTATGAGGACCCTTTCCAAGCTATCAGGCCCGTGGAGGCAGTCCAAATGACTGCGATCTTCATGGAGGAGGCCTTCGTGGAGTTGACTTCACTTATGCCTTAAAAATTTTCTGGGAGTCCTTGCTATGGAGCACCGATTTCCGTTATTCCTTATACAGATGATCGACGAGTTCTAGTTCTCTGATGTTTTCCATAATAAAGATCCTGAGATGAATGTAACAGTTTTGACTACGTTCATTATTTTTATTTCAATAAAAATATCAGTATTATTTTCGTTAATGGAAATAAATTCATTGTTCTCAACAAGTTTTTATATACCCAAGTATTTTTCTCTATAATTATGTTTTTTACGGAAGCATAATGATTCCAAAGATAAGAAAGTGAATTGTTCTTCTCTCAAATAAATTTTATCGAGAGAATAAGTTTTTCTCGAAGTATTCTGTGCTAGTAAGAAAATGGAAGTTCACTTCTGTAGAACTTCGAACTTTTCATTTTAAACGTATAACTTTGTCTTGTGATTGAATATAAACTTAAATTCAAACACTTGAACTTATGATTTACACTTTATTGACTACATAGCATGACGCGTTTCGTCGTTACAAACGACTTCTTCAGATGCTTACAGAAAGATGCATACATTCTGCAAGCATCTGAAGAAGTCGTTTGTAACTTTGTAAGACGAAACGCGTCATGCTATGTAGTCAATAAAGTGTAAATCATAAGTTCAAGTGTTTGAATTTAAGTTTATATTCAGTTAAAATGAATTTACATCAAGTAAACGCCAACACTATCAAATACTTTGTCTTGTAATGAAAATTTATGCGTATTGAAGAGAGTAAGGAAGAAGCCGATATAAAAGTGCATCAGCCAACAGAAAAATGAACTTTTTACTATCAGTAAATTCAAGTGATCGATTTTCTGACCAAACAACATTTTGTCGACTATTTATGTGCTTACATCGTCTTTCCGACATCTTCTTTCAGTTGTTTTCATACAAACACAAGTATATTGAATGCAATATATTCAACGGAGAAATTCTATTTCGAAATACGAGAATCGATTTAACTATTATAGGAAATGAACTCCCGCGGAATCAATAAAACTCTGCTATGAATATATCATTACTAGATTCTTCATGACAGCCGAAGGCTACGTATTCAGTTAAGAGACACACATACATACTCGTGTAATATATATATATATATATATATATATATATATATATATATATATATATATATATATATATATATATATATTTTAATTGGCAATATTTTCTTGTTTTGTCAAATTGGTGTTTATTATAATCGTGTGATTTTATAGTTCTTTCCAACGCCTTTTTCTATCTTGTAATAAATCATTTTGTGTTTTGTGCTGTTTCAATTCATCTGGTAATATATTAATGATTTTTCCTTCCATTAAATATAATGGGGAAAATCCTGTCACAGTATGTTCTGTTTCCTGTTATATTTCTGTGTGCATTCATGAGCGATGGCTGTCCATGCTTTTTTTAAATTTTTTTCATTGATTTTACATCTTATTTTGTTAACTAATGTTTGATTTAACCGTTCATTTAAACCGTTTGAAAAAGATGCATTTACTGCGGTGAAGATAATAGATATGTTCTTCTTTTTCCAAAAACCTTTGAATTCTCTAGAATTTATGCCCGGGTATTGATCAGATAGAATTATTCCAATTTTATTTTCAGGTGTAACTTTTTTTAAAAGCTTTTGTATAAAATCATTTGCGTTTTGTGTTTTAGAAGTCAATATGTAGGCATATCTGGTGAAATGATCCACCAGAAGATGTAAATATTTTTTGTGGAGCAGGGAGCCACCAAATCCACCAATGGTGTCTATTGACATTATTTCAAAAGGATAAGTAGCGGGACCCAGATGAGACATAAGTCCATATTTGAATTTAATTCTAGATTTATTTTTAATGCAGATTTCACGCATGTATCACAGATTTTTTTTATATTATGTGTCAAGTTCTTTGCTGTGTAGAATGGCTTGATTTTATTCTCTATTTGTTTAATTCCTATATGGCAGTATGAATAATGTACATTTTCTATTATTTTCTTACTAAATTCCTCAGTGAGTATAATTTTTTCCCTCTTTCCTATCTTTTTGAACAGTATATATTTTTTTAATATAAGTTTATTTTTATACAGCTTAATGTCTTCGTTTTTCTTTGATCGTCTTGGATATCTTTTAGTTTAATAAAATTTACAATTTTTAAAACATCTTCCTGATTTATATGTGCTTCTAACACAGGATTTCTACTCAAACTGTCGGCCTCTAAGTTGTTTTTTCCTGGTGAATATATCACTTCAAAATTGAATTGTGATAAGTAATACATGTGGTCTCCTAATTCTTCATCTGGTCTTGCCTTAATATTCAGGTTTTCTAGAGGTTTATGGTCGGAGAACACTATAAATTTTTTTCCTATGAGCCAGTGTTGCCAGTATTTCACTGCTTCTTTTATTGCTAAACACTCTAGATAGGTGGCTTTTTTTTCGTTTCTGACTGTCACTCAATTTCCTCGAAAAGTATGCACATGGTTTTTCTTCTCCATTTTCTTGTGGTTGTTTCAAAATAGCCCCTATACCCTGTATACTTCAGCATCTGTATAAATATGTATAGGTAGATTCTTGATCAAAGATTTCCAAAACAGGTTTTGAGCATAGTAGTTTCTTTATTTTATCAAAAGATTCTTGACATATTTCATCGTCCAGGTAAATTTCTGATCATTTCTTAACAAATTGTAAAGGATCTAATATGATTGATATATTTGGTACATATTTTCCATAGAAATTTACTTTACCCAAAAACTGTCGGATATTTTTCTTTGTTTTTTGGAACAGGAAATTCTTTTATAGCTATTAAATTATCCTTTAATGGAGTAACTGTATTGTTTTTAATTATGTGGCCCAAGTATTTTAAATGAGTCCTGTGCAAAATTGCATTTAGAAAATTTCAATCTGAAGCCTTCCCTTTGAAATACCTTCCAATAACAATGATAGATGTTCAATGTGATCCGTGAATGTCTGAGAAAATACCAAAATATCATCGATGAAATTTACTGTGGAGAAGTTTGATAATTTATGTTTCCTAATAATGCTATTTAATATTCTTTGAAATATTGCAGGCGCAGTTTTTAAACCAAACGGTAAACATGTCCATTGAAAAATGATTTTCTTGTGTAACAAATGCCGTTTTTTTCCTATCTTCTACTTTTAAGGGTATAGACCAGAAAGCCGAATTTATATCTAAAGTTGAAAAAAATTTACAATTTCTTGTTTTTATCATTAAATCCTCAATAGAGTGGAAATGGTTGGGACTGAGGGATCACTATTTTATTCAAATCGCGAAAATCAATACAAAGTCTAGATTTTTTCCTTCTTTTCTTTCTTATTAGGCTTAAAAAGTTACAGGAGCTGCAAAAAGGACTATAAGATTCTTCACCATTAATTTTTTTCTAATAATTTCGAAAACTTGTTGTTCTATTTCTTTTTTATCTTCGAAATTGCACCTATATGGTCGTTTGCTGCAATATGTATCTACTAGTAGATCAATATGAGCTTCATATCCACCTATTATACTGAGCCTACATCATATTTATCTTATCGCTTTAATAAAATAGTGATTTATATTTGTTGATCCACCCAATCTCCATTTTTGATTGTTGATCAGTTTATAAATGATTTTACAGAAATGGTGAAGTTTGCAACTTCTATGATGTTTCATTGAAGTTAACCCTTTTTGGACTTATCATTTATATATAAAAGTATTTTTCATTTATCATTTCATTATCATCCTTTTCATTAACCGAAAAGTTGTTGGTTTTCAATTTTATTACCTGTGAAGCCAGGAATCTTATCGTGCACTCGGTTTCATTTCTTTGTTTTAAGTTTTGCTAGAGATTTCTGAAGGTTTTCTTATTTTGAGTCTAGTTGAAACGATTTTATGCAAATCCAAACCCCAATCAAAAAATCATGTATCAAAATTTTGTTCGTCTATGATAAAAACATTCATACTCTTTCTCAATTTGAAAAATGCTTTAATTTTAACATTACTATTCCTAAAGCCTTTTTCACACCATTACATCGTTTTTAAATCAGTTTGGTTATTGTTCTTGTCGTTTGGGTCATTTTTCAAGGACAATAATCTCGAATTAATTAAACTTACATTTGATCCTGAATCGTAAACCCCCAATGTTTCTATTGTCATCATTTAAAACTAATTTAATTTTGATTAATGGTGTGGAATTATTAGTTTTTTGATCTATTTCCATTTAAAACTCATTTCTAATTCAGAATTATTAACACTTCTAATTGGCTCTTTCTTAAAGCTGATCTACTATTTCTATTTTTGAACCAACACACGGATTCTGAATGATACCGAGTTCTTTCTTTCTTTTTCACAGATTCTACATGGTTGATCTGCTACATTTTTCTGTTTTATTTTATTTTCAGACTCTATTCCGCTTTTTTTCCACAATCTTTTGCAATTTCAGTAAATGTTCTAAGCCCCTGAATATTACTAAATAAGTCCTCAGTGTCCCTTAATTTATGTCTGTCAATTTCATCTGCTATAAAATTAGGTAGCCCAGTTACAATTAAATCAATTAAAGTAGGTCATCTATCAATTTATTTATCTCTAATAAAAGTCGCTCTTCTTTAGAGCATATTCTAGTAATGAGCCTCTACCTATATTTAAATAAAAAAACATACCTTATTGGTGTCCAGCCCTTGTTCACATATGTTTCACAAAAGCTTTTTTTCCAAATACACCATTCAGAATTAATTGTATGTTTTATAAGCATAGAGTTATACCAGTCTAGACAAGAATCCTCTAAAAATAACTGAAACACTTGAATTTTTTTTTCAATATCTTCATCTACACCTATGCGACTACATTCAGCTTCGAAGATGAATATCCATTGTGTCACACTCGATGTTTTTTTTGTGAATTTTTCTAGGACAAATTGTTCAGATAATTTCTTCAAATTAGGTTGTCTAGATTCCCGTTTAAAATCAGCAAGATTTTGCAGGATTTTTGTGAGTGCTTCTGTAGATATTTCTCCTTCGTAGAATCTTGCTGTTGTGTTGTTGCTGTAATTTCCTCCAGTAAGTATCCCTTAAACTGTATATTTCCATCTTCATCAAAATAAGTGTCACGTAATTCTGGAGTTATTGAAATCCATACTTGTCTTTTGTCATGTCGTCTTTGCAGTGTGTTCAACTTTTTGAAAAATGTGGGTCTTCATTACTGCATCATGTAGTTTCACCGGTTGTAATTTGTCCGGAATTGAAAACATTTCGTTGTCCTTCATAATTGAGGTTATGCAGATAACATATCTGTTTTCAGGTCTTCATTATTTTCTAACAAACTCAAATTTTAATTTTTTCCATTGTTTCCAAAAGCTATAGATACAATGTTGTTTTGTAATATGTTATCTCTATAGAAACAAAAACTATAGTTGTTGCTCTGAAAAAAGATATTTTCTTTATTTACTACATTACAATATGTATGATAATTATAAATTAATATGTACAAACCTGAAAAAAGAAACAACATTAAGAGCTATTGCTTCTCACCTTAAAATCTTATATTTAAGAAATACTCAAACAATATCAATTTCTTATTCTGAAAAACTAAGATATACAATCATACGATGAACATAATGCCAAGTGCCACCACCGGAGGTAATGCTGTGATGTATGACATTACGCGGTAATTTAATATATATATATATATATATATATATATATATATATATATATATATATATATATATATATTATCGAATGTTTCACGACTGTAAATATGTATTTTCAGTGTTTAATTGGGATTATAGTCGAGGACGGAAAATAAGATACCTCTTTGGTATTTTCCAAGCTTTCGAAAAGGTTTATTTTTTCTTCAGGGATGAAATAGTACATCATTAACAGTTTATAAAAGAAGGCACTATTGAAAATTTTTGCTTACAATTACTATGAAGTTGAATATAAACTTAAATTCAAACACTTAAACTTATGATTCACACTTTATTGACTACATAGCATGACGCGTTTCGTCGTTACAAACGACTTCTTAAAAATTACAGAATAATTCATTGATAATATAATAATTATCAATGATTCATTAATAATATTCAATAATTCATTACAGAATAATTCATTATTTTGTAAGCATTTGAAGAAGTCGTTTGTAACGACGAAACGCGTCATGCTATGTAGTCAATAAAGTGTAAATCATAAGTTCAACTGTTCATTCATCTGTTATATTCAACTATATTCAATTATAATGGATTTACATCGAGTAAACGCCAACACTATCAAATATTTACTATGAAGTTATTCCGAAAGTAGATTTGAAGTCCACTGGAAAAGGAGAATTGAAAAATACAGTTAGTGTCGTTACTTCCGATACTAACAACACTAAACACGTAGAATGCAATAATATTCGAACCTAATTCATTTGGGAATACTCGTACTTATTTTCAAAATTCAAGAAACAAAGGTACTTTCGGATTATATTCATAGCAATTGTCAGAAAAAATTTTAATAGTGCCTTATAAACTGTTGATATTGTACTATTTTAGCCCTGAAGAAGAAAATGAACATTTTCGAAATCTTGGAAAATACTAAAGAGGTAACTTATTTTCATATATATATATATATATATATATATATATATATATATATATATAAATATGTAGGGTTAGTTGCGACTGACTAGTTGAGACATAAATTAGATATTCGTGGGATAGCAGTCAGGTGGTGTCAAATAAGAAGACTCTTTTTTCCATAACTCGAGCTTTCAAACTCGAAACAGAACTATATTATTCCTTCATCAGGAGTGCTTCAACGTAATATTACAATCAAAATGATGAATCAAACAACAGAAAAGTTGAATTACGAAATTGAGGTTTATTCTGAGAGGCTGTTCCATAAAATAAACGAAATTTGTACCAGGCTGCATGGTTTAGCTCCAATTGATAACCTATCGTGCAGGTTATGTCTGATGTTTACAAAACAATGACATTATTAAAAGTCAGTTCCTCAAAAATCTATGTTAACAACTAAATGATCCATAGTCTTAAAATTAAACAACTCATGTACAACCTTGATAATAAAAGAACTGGTAGCTAACGATACAGAGCATTATTAATCCATAACCACTTTTCTGTGTACCTGATTTTATTTAGATTTTCATATTGAAAAGAAGGAGAATTGAAATATCTCAACATTTCAACTTTCATTATATTTTTTGTTGTGACGATTGCGTCCTCTTTGCTAAGAGAGAATTGATTTATCTTCTATTTTCTCAATTTTTCTTTGCATTTCACATTACTAACTTTTTTTTATATTTAATGTATATGTATATTTATATAAAACCATATCATCATTCATTACTAGTACTGTTAGGGAGAATAAAGATTATATCTTTATTCTCCCTAACAGTACTAGATATATATATAAGAACTGTTATATCTGGTTGTTTGATCCACCAGAAAACCAATGGAATTCTACCGACAACTTTCAAAGCTCTAGCGCCTGGCATTAAATTTTTCTTACTAGGTATATTTACCCACCCCATTTTCAGTGTAGCTGACAATTCATTAACTCTCAGTTCTCACTTAGAAGTTACTCAGGTTTTGAACCATAGTTTAATCGCATGTTTACTTACATCTTGTGTGTGTGTGAGATCAAAGATGTATACAAATCTCTTACTAGATAACAAAAGTAGGTTATAGATATTGGCCCACGTTGGGAGCCAATATCTATAACAAAAATCAATATAATAGCACTAGCAGGCTATTTTCAATGTAAAAAGCTTTATTTTTGTAGATGTTTCGTTGTATATCACAACATTGTCAAAACTAATAAATAATTTATTACTCTCTTTCTTTTTTCTCTCTATTTTTCTTATTACTCTATTTACTCACTTTCTGTGGCCTTAAAGACGCTATTCCATCTTTAATCATTTGTGTCGAATTGAGTGAATCAACCACACTTGCTGACGAGGGATGTGAATCCGAATATGACGAATGTAGTGATAAATATCCGTGATAAAAATTGAAACCAATTGTAACATTGATAGGTTTCTTTATCAGTATATGAAGATTTGGAGTATCGTTCAAAGATAATCTTCACAAATGTGGAAATGAGAAAAGTACTATCTTGATATTTCTAGTGTCAATTCAATGCAACATATGCTGAATATGTGTCATAGCTAACTCGATCAGAATTCAATTCAATTTAAATTTATGTTGAACATGAAATATTCGGACCATTTTTTCATATTTTTTTCGGGTGTATTGAATGATTTTATTATTCTCCAATTTTGTTTGCAAGCGTAGATGTACAGGAAATAATTGTATTATAATACTGTTTGTAAATCCAAACAACAACAAAACGTTAATTGTGTGGCCTCCACTGTGCTCACTCATGTGAGGCATTTCTATATGTTTTTCGATGCGTGAAAGCTAAAATTATTTTCAATTATTGTAATTATTATTAAGGAATATAATTCAAAATTGCAATAAAATTCGAAAATTTCTTTTTCGAAAAACTTTTTTTTCGATTATCATGTTTGTATTAATATTTATAGTGAAAATTGAGAATTGAAATTACATTTCAAAAGGTTTCGAGTCCCAGTCGAGTTCAAAACTTTTGAAATGTAATTTCAATTCTCAATTTTCACTATAAATATAATACATATATATATATATATATATATATATATATATATATATATATATATATATATATATATATATATATATATATATAATATATATATATATATATATATATATATATATATATATATATATACATATTATGCTTGATGTGTCTCTTAATGGTATATGTCGATGAATTTAACTTGAATTTAGCCCGCCTGGAGAAAATTCTGTTCGAGATTTCGAGCTCGTTTATTCTCATCAAAACTAAGTAGCTTAATTAGGCTGTATTAATTTGAATTATTTTCAGTTCATAACATCGTTAGTGAAGAAAACCATCACAACGATCTACCCGTTCAACGAAACTTATTGATATTAAAACAAATATTGCGTTCATATTAATTTCTCTTCCATGAATTTTTATGGATCAACAATTTGGTACAAAACCAGAAAAAATTAATAATTATATATTCATAAGAAAATGAACACTTGACATTCATGTGAAAAATTTAAATTGATGAACGTGTACGATGTGATGCCTCCATTACCCTTCAAGGGATTAATGTTAGAGAACTATGGAAGTGATAGTGATGATATATATATATATATATATATATATATATATATATATATATATATATATATATATATATATATATATATATATATATATATATATATATATATATATATATATATATATATATATATATATATATATATATATATATATATACATATATATATATATATATATATGCCTATATATATGTTATATATATATTATATATATATATATATATATATATTATATATATATATATATATATATATATATATATATATATATATATATATATATATATATATATATATATATATATATATATATATATATATATATATATATATATATATATATATATATATATATATATATATATATATATATATATATATATATATGCATACATCAATAATGAGTTAGAAATTTCCATTCATTGTTGAAAATCACAACCGCATCTAACAAAGATTGCTCTTGACGAATAAATTCAAACATGTTTTTTTTGAAATTGGAGAATATGTTATTTAGTGGTCTTCTATGAGAAAAAGCCATAACCAAATATTCCAATTTGCGAGTCCGTATCGATTTTGAATTTGAAATTCACTGAATCAAAAACCAACAAGGTGATTTTTTTGTGAACAATGAAAATAATTAATATCTGATTGAAGCCAAACAACATCGTCCATTCAATAGAAAACCTTATTATGTTTCCGTGTTTTCACCCATCCATTTTCAACGGACCGGAGAAAATATATGAATAACAAAATCAGAAGTGAATCAATAACACTCAATAACTTTGCAAATTTATATATATATATATATATATATATATATATATATATATATATATATATATATATATATATATATATATATATATATATATATATATATATATATATATATATATATATATATATATATATATATATATATATATATATATATATATATATATATATATATATACATATATATATATATATATATATATATATATATATATATATATATATATATATATATATATATATATATAAACTTTATCGTGTTATATATTAATATTTTTATAGTTAAACTTGAGGATTGAAATTGTTTTTTCAAAATTTTCGAACTCGACTGGGATTCGAACCCATGTATTCATCCCAGTCGAGTTCGAAAACTTTTGAAAATGCAATTTCTATTCTTTAGTTTCACTATAAAAAGAATAATATATCATTCATTTCCGCAGGAGGTTGTTAAACACGATAAAATTTTTGTACTATATTTATCATTGATCCTAAAGAGAATAAATTAATACATCTGGGAATATGGGTAGGTTTCACTCAACTCAACAAAAAAAATTTATTTACAAATTAAACCTTCAAAGGATTTATAAACATACATAATAAAATATACTTCAAATTAATACTATTACTCATGTTTTTATAAGTTGATCTATTTTATTTCCAGTTCCTGCTCCATACAAAAGCTCACACTGTGACTTATGTTAAATAGTGGCTCGATGGGGCCTTACGATAATTAGTCTATTATTTTAATGAATGATGTAGTTACAATTTAATTACATATAATATCTACAGGAAAACAATCTTTAAAAACCTTCTTGAGGCAATTAGAAGATAATGTTATTAGTTCATTATCAGTTTTGTAAGATTATTCTAATGGTGTTTTAAATTTTGGTAGATGTTGATAGGGCAACGTATGTCTTTGATCATTATTAAAATTGTTGAATCTTATTCGGGTTATATTTTTTGTTATAACGTTGGCTTTTAACTGATTTTCATAGTAATTGTTTGATATACGATTTATGTGGTCCCTAATGGTGGCTATTTTTGCTAGGTTGTGGGGTTCATCTATACGAGTGTATATATCTTTGTTTGCAATTAAACTCAACATTTTATTTTGAAAATTTTGTAATGGCCTGAGGGTCAGGATTTAAAATGACACCAGGCTGGAGATGTATACATTATAATTGGCCTGATTATAGTTGTATATAACAATCTTTTGTTTTTTTTTAATTTAATTTATTTTTCTTGTTCATTAGAGAATACAGTGACCTATTCACCGCATACGCTTTTCCAAGAGAGTTTGAAATGTGTTTCTTGAAATTTAGTGTTTTATCTTACTCGATTCCGAGATATTCAACTGAATCTTTCGATCTGATGATATGACTGTTTACTTGTAACGGAGTCGTTTTCGACTACAGTTTCGAAGACGAAAATCCGAGCGTCGAATAACTAGCTTGACGAATAAAAGAGTTGTTAGATATGCATTGAAGATGCATCTCAAAGTATAGACCTCTGTAGCTTAGCGGTTCAAAAGGGGCGTAAACATGAACACCTGAGTTCGAAAACTTTTGAAAATGCAATTTCAAAATTATCTATAAGCTTCACTATGAATAATATATATATATATATATATATATATATATATATATATATATATATATATATATATATAAATATATGAGACTCTTAATCGAAATATTTCATATAAAACTCTCAGGGAGCTGTCTACACAAATGTTGTCAACGAGAACGAACCCATCACTTTCGAGAGTGAATATTAAGAGCGTTTCGAAAAATTCATCGATCTTGTTGAATGATAATAGGATACAATTGTTTCATCATTATTATGAATCATCAGTCCATATTTAATCTATCAATCAAGAATCGATGGCTTTCAAAATGAACATAGGTCCCATACCAAATTAAGAGAAGTTCTAGAGAGTGAAATACTCACGTAGGCTCCCTCTATCGGCGAAAGGACGTATAAACACTCCCTAGCGTTCAAGATTCCTACTCATGACAACAAGAGTGCGAGTGGAAGGCTTTGTAGATATTTCATTCGAACACAACAGAAAATTGTCTGAAATGTGTAGGAATGATCCCATGCCTAATCGCTCCAGATCACGCCCAGGCGGGCAAAAGTGTAGCTAGTTCAAAATATATATATATATATATATATATATATATATATATATATATATATATATATATATATAACATTTTAGGCTACACGTTTGTTCTTTCCGGATTGGGAAAATTGGAAACTGCTGTGCCCGTGAGGTGACTATTTATCCTTCAAAGGATGCTCTAAGCCGTGATTGAATGGAACGTTCTCACTGATCTCGTCACCAGAAGCGATGTGCAATGCTCGAAAGATTTCATCTCGTTTCTTAGATAGAGGGGACTCACTTGGTTAGTCCACGAATGAGAGTTCGTCTCATTTTAAAGATAAAACCTGGGTGCTTTTGGAGAACCATCGAATTGTTCAGATTATGCCAATGAGGATTCCTAATAAGGATGAAACAATTGTCTGGTATTTGCATTTAACAAGTTTGATTATTTGCGGAACCACTCTCAAATATTGACTCTCGACAGTCGTAGGTTGTGTTTTCGTTTATACTAGTAAACCATTTATACTAGTAAATACTAAGACTCATATCGAAATATTAAAATAAAACTCTCAGGGAGCTGTCTACACAAATGTTGTCAACGAGGACGATCCTATCACTTTCGAAAGTGAATATTAAGTGTAAATAAAAAAGTGTGAATGAAGTAAGTTAAGTCTGAATGAAAAAAGTCAATAATTTTCATATATATGTAATTTTCATATATATGTATAATTGGATACATTATATTTCATATTTTAATATATCTTTCCATAGTCTAAAAACCCGTTGGACCTCGACTCGTCCATCTGATAACCAGATGAGACCTTATTCATGCTGTCATTGATTTAGAAACACGCCTATGTTGATACGTTTAGATACGTTGCCTCTCAAAAAGTGTTCATGGCTATTTTTCATTTGGTTAATTTCAATAAATTTTTTTTCTTTTTATTACCTCTGAATATCATATTTTAATATTTGGGTTCATGGTTTAGGCTCAGTATTCGCTCAGGAGAGTTACATGTCTTATTCACCATGAATTTCTTCCAAAAACTCATCGTGTTTGGTGAACAGAATAATTTATATATAAAACAACTCATTTGAACCACCTGGCTTACCATGAGTTTTCCGAGATTTTCTCATGGTGGAGAAGACTTATGAAGCAAATGCTAGTGTGAATTCTAAAGAGGCAAAGAATCCAAGGTGGCTATCGAAATAACAATTGACGTATTTTCATGAAAGTTTTCATTAGTTTTACCAAAAATACCAATCGCAACGAAACGTCAACTGAAATGGAAATTCTTCAATTAAGAAAATCTGTTATTGCTATAAATAAGACCTATGTATTAGCTTATCTTGCTATAATATACAAACTCAAAAATTAATAATACTTATCTGAATTCATTTACTTTATGAAATATAATAAATAATGATGAAACAATATTTAAATTTGACAGTGTTAATTTAGCATCAGAAGAAGAAAATGTATCTCGAAACGCGCGTCATAAATATTATTACTTAATATATGAGAAAACTTTAAATATTGTTTCATTATGGATATTGATTTTCTTCAAGTATCGGCTTCATCAATCATCAATAATAAATAAATAAAACTAGAAGAGTCGTTATATTTCTTCAAGGACTTATATATGTTCGCAATAATATTCCAGAATGAAGGATAACAACCCAGAAAGAATTCTTTAATAAAACTGCCATCGCAATCACCCTCAAGTGGCATCCCTCTGATAGGACATAATCAATTAATTCGATAAACTAGGCATTCAATTTATTCTGCGACACTTTGAGTAAAATAGTAATTTCATGGTACGATATTATATAGATACTATAATGAGTTGCGAATCAATAACACATTTTTCGAACATGAAGAACAGTACAAATATACATTCGCAAATACTAGGGGTCAAAAATCAACAATTGACTATATTGTGACAAACAGAAATTTCCACCCATCACAAATATTAGAGGTCAGAACATTAAACTCTGCTAATGTGGGCAGCGACCATAGTCTACTGTTAGGGAAACTAAGAATCAAATTTATGCTGCAAAAGAATACTAAACCAGCTGTGAAAACACGGAAAATAAACGTTGAATCATTACGGGATCCAACCATAGAAGAACTATATAAGAACAGACTAAATGGGAAAATCGAGGAAAACCCGATAACAGAGGAAGATGATGTCAATCGCAGCTGGGAAAAGATAAAAAACAACATACACACGGCTGCATACGAAGCACTAGGCACTAGAATATCAAATAACAGTGAGAAGAACACAAACAGAACTCCGTGGTTCTATAGGGAAGTTAAAGAAAAATGCAAGGAAAAGAAACATGCTTACCTCGCATATCGAACATTAAGAACACCAGCATACAATGAATATCAAAGATTCCGAAACGAGACCACAACGTTAGTACGTTCAACTAAAGACCAGTACTGGGATATTTATTCCAAAAACATGGAGAATGACTTCTATGGGCTACAAAAACAAATATGGAGACTAATCCGATCACAACGGAAAGAAATAAATGAGTTAGTTGAAACAAAACATATAACCAACGAGACCTGGATCGAGTACCTAACTGAACTATATTCGGCAGAGGATACAAAAAAAGACCTAAGGACACCGGAAATAGTAGTGAGCGAAGATGCTGAAGTTAATGTGGGTGACGTACAGTTAGCCCTACAAAAATTAAAGAATAGGAAAAGTGCCGGGCAGGACGGAATTAGCAACGAACTACTCAAATATGGCGGACAACGTCTTACTCAAGAGTTGACAATTTTAATTCAAAAGATCCTTTACCATCACAGGATCCCAGATGAATGGCGTACAAGCACTACTATTCTTATGTTCAAGAAAGGAGACAAGAAAGTACCTTCGAATTACAGGGCAATAAATCTGCTGAGCACCACGCTGAAACTTACTACGAAGTTTATGACAAACAAAATTAATAGCCTCACCTCTTTCGCTGATGAACAACAAGGATTCAGATCTGGAAGATCTTGCACCGACGCCGTATTTGTCATAAGACAAGTAACAGAAAAGTCTATAGAATATAATAAGCCAGCATTTATGTGCTTTATTGACTTACTCAAAGCTTTCGACCGGGTCCAACTATCAGACATTTTACATCTGCTCTACAACAGGCAAATCCCACGTAATATAATAAAGACTATCGAAAATATATATACTGCGAATAAGATCCAGGCAAGATTAGACGGGGAGCTTACCACACAGATACCAGTGAGAAGTGGTATTCGTCAAGGAAATTCGTTAAGCCCCCTTCTGTTCAACATCATCATGGATGAGATAATCAAAAAAGTAAGAGGAATGAGGGTTACAAAATGGGGACAAAGAGATATCCATTCTGTGTTACGCCGATGACGCTGTGCTGATTGCAGAAAATGAAGACGATTTACAGCGCCTCCTACATCAGTTCAACCTTACAGCCAAATCGTTTAATATGATAATCTCTGCTTCTAAAATAAAGTGCATGACTACATCAAAAACACCATTGAGATGCAAGCTTGAGGTTGATGGTAAATCTATACAGCAGGAAATGAAATTTAAATACCTCGGGATAGAGATTTCGAGTTATGGTGATGTCGAGGCAGAGGTAAGGGAGCAGGCAACAAAAGCAGCAAGGATAGCAGGATGTCTGAATGACACAATATGGCGCAATAAGCATATCGGAATTGAAGCCAAGGCACGAATCTATAAAGCAACCGTAAGGCCCATTATGACATATACCGCAGAAACTAGACCAGAAACAACGAAAACCAGGCGACTACTGGAGACAACCGAAATGAAGGTACTTCGCAGGATAACCGGAAAAACACTTCTCAACAGAGAAAGGAGTGAAAATGTTAGAAACATGTGCAAGGTGGAAAGCATTAATGACTGGGTATTGAACAGAAAACAGGAGTGGAATGATCATATAAACAGAATGGACGACAGAAGAATAGTAAGAATTGCCCGTGATAAATATCCACTGGGGCGCAGAAGCGTGGGACGACCACGGAAAAGATGGAATGACAACTTGAACGTTCCGTAACAGACAAACGACCGAAGAATAAACAGGCGGCTTTCGCCTAAAATAAAGAAGAAGAAGAAGAAGAAGAAGATATTATATAGGTCAGCTCGTTTGTAGTTTCCTTGTCAGTCTGTATAGTTAGCCCTGATTGAACTTTTAAAACGCATTGCACTCACCCAATGAAATATTTCCACTTATATTTCGTCTATAATTCTTTTTTTATACTTGTCAAACAGAATATTTAGCCCTTATAGTTTCTTCTCCTTGCGGCGTGTACAAGAGCTGTTTCGGCAGCAGTTCGTAATAAATTCATCCAATTCATTAGCAATTGTTCCCTAGATAAGAATAACTTCGGTGCGATAATATGTTGCTTGCATAATTTTGAAGTGCTTCCTTGAGCTTCTATCAGAAACGGCTGTGATTTCGAATGTTTGTCGTTCTTCCATTAGAGATATAGATCTATCAATTCATATCCCTCTTTCGTTGATATGATGATTCTGAGGATTTTTTACGCTATAACTCTGATATCCACTAGTTATGAAAAAAGACGTGCTTTAGGCGACTTGATTACTTGATAACGCTAAGTGTATTTCTTTCAATCTATAATATAAAAATGAATCGCAAAATGTGTTGGTTAGCGCATAACTCAACAACGCCTGGACCAATTTTGCAATTCTTTTTTTTAAATGTTCCTTGAAATCCAAGGATGGTTTCTACATCGAGAAAAATTCCCAGGAAAACCCTAAAACAGCCCATTTTTTCCCATACAAACGTTTTCTATCTAAAATGTAGATCAACGGCTGGACCGATGTCCAGGAATTATTGTCAGGGAAAAAATTGAGTATAAAATTAGAAAATTTAAGATTACGTAATCAATAATGTAAGTAAGAAATAATTATTGATTCTCAAAAAGGGGATGTAAAAAAACTGAATATCTTATCACATATCTCGGTTAGTTCAGAGCTATCACGACTAATATTAAAACTTCAATTCAATATAAAATTTTGGAAAGATTGAATAGGCTTACACACACGTTACTAACATGACATGTAGTATACTTGCTTATAAAGAAGAATATATAGTTTGCTTTGATTTAAAGTTGAAATTTCGTCTTTAAAAATGATAGCTATTATATGTACGAACTTAAGTCGCAGAAATCGCAATGCAGCTAGTTAAAGATATAAAAGAGCAAGTCAAACTGACAAGCAACGCGAAGCTCGGAATGAAGTTCAACGGAATCGATGGAATTGAAATCAACATTATGAAAGAGTTGCGTTTAACTCCTATCGACCGGCATTAAATTATAATGTTGAAATAGATGACAGTTCACAGAAAATTGTTGCTATAGGACCAATGAAGGTTGTGTGTCAATATTGCAAGCAAAGTTAAATGTTATTGGTAAGAAAATACTACCAATGATGCGACAAAATATTGCACGAAGAATCAATTCAAATAGACGCTATTGGTAAAGCCACCAGAGCCACTATATTCATTGGTTTCTGGGAATGGACTAAATTATGAACATTTTTTGACTTATATCCAGCAAATATCTCATATAATTAATGATGAAGTTCATGGAAAGCACTTGCTACGAAATTAGAAACATGCTTTTCAACTATAAAACGGACAGGATTCGACTGATTTGAAATGACAGGAAGTATTGCAGTCCTGCTTTATTCCCCACACGGAATAAATATTAAAAACAAGATAGTGTAGCATTAAGAGTAAAAATTGTCTTTCCTCTTTTTTATACAAATAAAAATAAATGGTCGTACAAAGTTCTCTAGGTCAGCTAGTATATCATAAAAATATGGTCCTCGTATCTTGCCGAAACTAGGTTCACATACTGCAATTATGCAATTCTTTGAATTCTTTGAATTTATTTCGAATACTACGAACTAATTTTTAACGAAGAATGATTGTTTCGAATAGAAATTACTTAATTTTGTTTTGATCGTCAGTAGGACTAATGAAATGTAACGTATCTAGCAGCTAGAGTTTATAATATTCTTCCTACTAGCATAAAATATACTTAAAATTATATCACTCTCAAAAAAAAACTCAAATCGTATATATATATATATATATATATATATATATATATATATATATATATATATAATGAATGTGAATAGAAAAAAATTTCATTACGTAATAAATCCTACATGATTCACTTCAAACTAATGGCTTCTGATGAAAAACTGATTTGGAGAAAGCAAACCGATTATGTCAATTTTATTGCTCAATTTAGAGACTTTCAACCTAACGTTTCTGTAGATTTACAAGAATATACTCAAGAAATTATATTATGTGTACTCTAATATTACAGGTAACTGTACTTTCTGAAATTCTTTTACTTCTTTCATTTATGTTTATTTTGAACTATTGTCATTTTGTGTAACGATAAGTAGGCTTTTTTAAAGCAACCCAACAAATCAACATTATTATTATAAATATTAACGCGACATCGCATTAATTACAGTTAACCCCTTAAATTAAGAGAATTTATTGAAATGGGTTGAATATATAAATTAGTTTATACATGGGCTTTGAATTGAGCGCATCATCGATAATATATTCATTATTGAAATAGTTTGAACAGTTTATCTGGAAATAAGTTCGGCTAGCACCTCACACGCTTCTAACTTGTCAAATCCAATATGTAGTAGGATTTTTGTGACATAATTTCTTTCCTTTTTTCCTTCACATTTGTGATATTTTTCTTTCAGAATATTTTTCAAAAAGAGATACACAGTGAAAAATTAACTTTAAGTTAAGTTGAGCTACAATTCTTTTTGTTAGTTTCTTTTCAACAAGATGTATGCCTTCTAAGGACCTATGCGTATGTGGATCAGGTGAAAAAAAGGTGACATCTGATTAAGTAGCGGAATTTTAATTTTTGTGGTGTGTATATGGTACTGAAGCATATGGAAGGCATGAAAAGTGATCTGAAATGGTCAGGAGTCTTCTATAGGCTGCTTTTTTCAAAGGTATAGAACTTTAAATTGCAATTAAACAACGATGGATCATTCGATTGACAAGAATTTTTTTTATTCGAAAGATAATCTTGTGGCATTACATTTTGAATATGATTTTTCGCATATGACCGCCACGGTTGGCTTGGATGTAGTCCAATCTGGACGTCCAATTTTAGATGACTTTTTCCCACATTTGTGGCCGCATATCGGCAATAACACGGTGAATATTGTCTTCCAAATGGTCAAGCGTTTGTTGGTTATCCGCATAGACCAATGACTTTACATAGCCCCACAGAAACTAATCTAGAGGTGTAAAATCACAAGATCTTGGAGGCCAGTTCACAGCTCCAAAACGTAATATTAGGTGGTCACCAAACGTGTCTTTCAACAAATCGATTGTGGCAAGAGCTGTGTGACATGTTGCGCCGTCTTGTTGAAACCACAGCTCCTGGACATTATAGTTGTTAAATTCATGAATGAAAAAGTTAGTAATCATGGCTCTATACCAATCACCATTGACTGTAACGTTCTGGCCATCATCGTTTCTGAATAAGTGCGGACCAATGATTCCACCAGCCCATAAAGCGTACCAAACAGTCAGTTTTGTACGGTGTTTTGACATACACTTCAGGATTATCTTCACTCCAAATGCGGCAGTTTTGTTTGTTGACGTAGCCATTCAACCAAGTGCTGCGTCGCCGTCGAAAAAATGGACGTAGTGCGCGATACGTATTCCGCACAGCACCATTATTTTCGAAACAAAATTGCACTATTTTCAAACGTTGTTCAGGCGTGAGTCTATTCATGATGAATTGACAAACCAAACTGAGAATAAAACACTTCTCAGCTGTTATATCGGTCGTCATCTTCAACAGTAATGCCAACTTAAAGTTCTAAAAAAAAACACCCGTTACCATGTATCGAATAGCCTATCGTATGATTTGATGAGAATTGAATAAGAAAAATCACTGGTCATTCAACGTTCTGACGATCAATTGGATAAATTTTGAAATCACTAATTAATAGGTAACTACAAGTTTAAAATGTTATGCAAATATAAAATTATAACTCAAAGAAAGCCAGTTATACAATTTGAAGGTCTGAAGTAAAAATATGACTTTTATATTCGTTTGCATAATTTCACGTTCGCGAGGATGACCTGGTGCATTATACAAAACTAGATTTGCTTTAAAGTCTAAATTTTTTTTTTCAAAATGAGTTTCAACTTCCGAAACGAATAATTCCGGAACAAGCAACGAAAAATCTTAGCGAATAAAGGAATCTTTTGCAGCGAATAAAGGAATTGGGTCACTTTTCTTTCAATCCTCGAATAGTGAAACGCGAATAAAGGATTCTCAAATAAGGAGCTTTTACTCTACTTGGCTCTCAGTAGTTTGTGTATTACCATCAACCCAAATACGAATCTGCATATGTGCTATTTTCATAGATAAGAAGCTTCTGGAGTATTCATTTTGTTCCTGTCCTTCATTACCTTTATGTACCAAGAATGTGAAAACTAGAGTGCCAGTAATCCTTGTCCATTGAAATATTAGTGTACTCACCATATTTTCACTTTCATCCATTTCCATATGTACATATTCGTAGGTTCCCATAATGTCAAGTGAGGATGTCAGATACATCTGATGAAGCCAATATATTAACAAAGAAGTAATCCACTGAAAATATGATCAAAACCTTCATTTGAATAATTTTTTGAACGTTTTTTCATGTTGTAACCCAGAAACGTACACCTTATAATCCCATATAAATTTTATCATTCCATATTCACGGTTTCTGTGTTCGCGACATATTTTCGGAACATATACCCCACGAATAAAGAGATTTTACTGTACTGGAATCATGTTGAATACGATTAACTATTCAAATAAACTGTTATAATATTTTAAACATACTGAACTTTTTTTGTACTATTCTAACAAACTGAGATAGCAATCTGTAATTTCTCTATGCAATATTCCAAATATTCTCGTTGAAACTTTGGTTTTCCTCCAAAAGTTGGTTTGCACACGTGAATCCGATTGCATCTTGAAGTATCCTTTATAACCATATACTCTGAGATATAACTATCACAAAAATAATCCAGAAATTGCAGTATTTGCTGTATGAGTTCAAATTCTTAGACATCTTCGCTAACTCATTTTAGCAGGGGTGGTACTGTCAAGAGTAATATGAAACCTTTCGAGATCATCCAAAAATGATTCTTCAAAAAAATGTCTTAGAGACCATATACCTATCCATCAGACAATTTCTATAATGCAAGTTGTATACTTGATCTTAACCAAATAAACTTTCTATCTGCTTCAATAAAATACCCCTTTCAAAAGGAGTGGGCATACTTTCAGCATATTTATGGCACTAGACGGTTACAGACAGTTGTGCAGTACTCCCAGAATGTTTTAATGAATCTGTTGAAGCTCTTTTGAAATTTTGGGGGCCGGTCTTGGCTCTTCTGGCCGTTTTCATTAGAATGATTCAACCTTGGTTTCGACGTCATGAACATGTACTTACGTTTCGTCACTAGTTTTGACCTTTTTGGATCTTCGTTGACGTCAACTACCCTTGAGCGAAACTAATACGACGTGCTTTTGCTCAAAATTTAGCAATTTCGGAAAAAACTTCACTGCCATACGTTTCATGCCCAAAACATCCGCGAAAATAGCATGGCATGCTAATATCCTCTGGAGCTTCCCTTATAGTGATTCGATGATTTTTCAAAATCAATTTCTTCACTGTCTCGATGTATTCTCCGTTTGTTGACTTGGTCGCAACTCCAGGACGCTCATCGCCATCAGCATCTTCGCAACCTGCTGTAAAGTGCTTGTACCACTTATAAACACTTTTTGGGGACAATGTAGACTCTCCGAATGACAGAGTCAATATATTAAATGCGTTATTCTGTTTTTAGAGAAAAATTGGATACAGATTTCTTGATACGAGTACAATTTTCTTCGAAAGTTAGAATGGAAGAACATACAAAAAAGGCAAACAAACTATTAGTCCAAATGGCTAATAATGTCAACTTATGAGAAGTGTATGTGTACAAACATGAGAAAAAAAGTTTTTGATAATCGAACAGCCTTCGAAAATTCAAAACTCACGTCTTCTTTTGAAAAGACCACTTATTTTGAAGTGAAAGAATAGATTATTATATTATATATTAAGAATTCATACTAGACTTTAATTCATAAAATTCTAGATACCTCATTATTTAATACTGGATCACTTAATAGATCCTGATTAGAAATATTCTGCTATTATCATCCCTTATTCGAGAAAACACTTAATATATACCATTTCAATCTAAGCTTTTCCTTGAAACATTGAATGTGGAGGATATCCATTATTATGTGCGTCCAATTCCAGAACTTCCAATTTTTGTGAGTGAACTGTTACTATAGTAACTCTAACACTTGAATCTGATTTATTTTTCTTAGTCATTAAGTTACGCGTTTCGTTCGTACAATCGACCTCTACAGAAGTTAATAGAATATGAACAGAAAAATTTTATTCTTATCACCGGGAAAAATGTTTCATGAAAATAAAAATATAAATCAAATTTAAGTGTTTCAATTAAGATATAGTTATACAGGATTAACACCAAGTAAATGCCAATAATTTTCTTTGAGTGTTAGTTATGAGACTCATATCCTTTCACATAAGCATGAAATTTCGAAGAATAATATTTGTTCTATATATTTCTGATTCTTGGACTAATTTGAATAAGAAACACAATGTGTTTACTTACTGTGGCTGTGTCGATATTGGTGATTGTAGATGTTGGGGACACAAGTAATATCCATGTGAAACTGAGAGTGAATCTTGATTAAAATTTGCCTAGTCGATGGATAAAAAATTATAGTGGGACTTATAATAGTGGGAAATTATAATGGAATGAATTCATTCGAATTATAAATTGAATAATAAAAATTAAGTACTATTTATTGAATTAGTATTTTAGAAATGAATTTGCAGTCCACTATAGCACGCACACTGGCTCCGAATTGCTACTGAACTGTTAAATTCAATAATCGATAGACGATTTTAATTATATTTCAGTAGCATATACACGTTTCATTAAATTTTGCAAATGAATAAACTGTTACTGTTGATGTTATGTATGAAGATTCATTCGTAAAATCATTTCTGAGAGTCCCTTCAATCTGTGTGATAGATATTTGCATGAAAATACCAGTCTAGACGTTCTTAAAAATCTATTGATACAAACATCGTGTGAAAAATAGACATAATTCCATTGAAATTCCATAGAACTCTGAAGAATTCTGTTCAACTTCTTGTACAACATTTGGTAAAACATTGTTTTTTGAGTATATGATATATATATATATATATATATATATATATATATATATATATATATATATATATATATATATATAGTATATGATATATATATATATCATTATATATGAGAGTGTATATATAGATGAGTTCTCGGCAAAAGTAGGGCCACTATAATTGATACACAACCAATTTATTAACCTTATATTTCTAACATGTCTTTATTTCGAATATGTTTATATTCTTCATCAGGACTCTGAAAAATATAAGTGTAAATATAGGAATAAACAACGGATTATCAGAAAACACAGATAAACGTCACTAGAGATCACAGAGTGTCAAGTGTGACACTCTCTGTCAATTGTCACCACAAGTGAAAAAACACAAAACGTCTATCAGAGCTCAGGAATTGTAGCAGGGCTTTTCTTCGACAGCTGAGCCTAGCAATATATGTTTTCTAATAATGATATTGCCATTAACATTAATATGGCACATCTCCAAAAATATTCTTTTCTGGTAGTTACCAGATATATCCAGTATTTTAAAATTTTCGAATTGTTTGCCGCATGGAGGGCCAAAGCACATCCGTCTGGGTGAAGTCTTACACCACTTTTATGGAGAGTAATTCTTCGCTTGATGTTCTGTGAAGTTTGACCTATATACACTCCTCCACAATCTAAGCATGGTATACCATATAGACAGTTCGAAATAGAAGATGAAGGGACCTTGTCTTTCAGTTTTGCGAAAGCACTTTTACCAGAAATGATATTATATTTGGCCAATTTTAAATGTTTTATTTCAGATAGGATGTGAGATAGTTTGCTAGTGAGTGATATGATAAGGACATACTCGTATTTGGTTGACGGAGTCTGTGAATCGATTTGTGATGGTTCCTCTATATCAAAAGTGATTGTAGAGGATGGAACCGATGGTCTAGTGACAGTACTCCATAGAATCTTTTTAACAGTATATATCCATTGTTGAGAAGGATTAATTGTAAACGGGCTAGTGAACTCTGCCAGTAATCTGCATGTACAATGTTGGTAATTCGATTCTTGAGTTGACTAATCAGATTCAACTTCATTTTCATTTCGTGATGGGATCTGAAGTGTATTTTATTTAAATCATACGGCAATACTCCCTTTATTTTCGTTGACGTTTCGTTGTATATCACAACTTTGTCAAAACTAATATTAATAAATTATATATAAATTATATTATAAATTATAATTATATATAATTTATATATTATATATATATATATATAAATATATATTAACTATATATATATATATATATATATATATATATATATATATATATATATATATATATATATATATATATATATATATATATATATATATATATATATATATATATATATATATATATATATACATGTATATATATATCACATTATATTATAATAATGTAATATTAATAAGTATTTCAAGTGTATCAGTTGTGAGTGGTTATTAAGTTGTTATTTGAAAAAAAATTGGATAAAACAATTTTTTTGTCTTCTTTTTCTCTGTATATGGACTATTTGAATAATCGTTCCAATTCTGTCTTATTTTCAGTGATATTTGTCATCAGTCATTTTGTGAGTTTCAATTTCCGTTTCTCTCAATATAACAAAAAAGTTCAGATTACTATTATTAACGTACGTTGTCTGCTATTAAGTCCCATACATTTAGCCCAGCCGAATTGTAGACTGAATTTTGTAAAGGTTCGAGTTCTCTTCGAAAAATTCCAGAAAACCTAACTATTTGATTTATTGATAAAAAATTAAAAATTTATACACCATAGATTTGAGAAGGGGTGATCTGTTCAGATGAAGACCAAATATTTGATGTACAATGAACGAAATGAATATTTGCTCTTCCTCTTGGCAAGAAATTGTTAAAAAAATATATTGCAAATTTGATTTATGAAACATTATATTTCGGGTTCTAAACTTATCACCAAGAGATTATTAGAAAATTTGTGGAAGCAACAACAACACTATGATACAAATGACTGGAAAATGCAGACATTTTCATACATAGGATAATCTGCTGACAAATTTTTTTATCATTTTCCTCCGTTGAATGATCGTTAAGCCTCCTGATTATGCATAACAATTAATTGTTATTTTGTTTTCTATACTTTTCTATACATTTGGATCGGTAAACTTCTTCTTTACTATGATAGATTTTGTAGGTTTTCATACATCATCGCTATTCCTTTCAGATTATTCCATGAAAATGATCAGTTAACAGACAGAGTTAACATTTTCAGTTGTTATTGATATGTTTGTGTCTATATCGATTTACATATTTACTGGAGGATATATATGTGCTTTGTAGGAATTCCTTTATTAAATCGTTTTATTCTCCCAATAAGTATATTTAATATGATGCTTTAGAAATAACAAAACTGTATAAATGAATGAATGAATTTATTTAACTGGAATACAGTGATGTCGTAACTAAGTAATCCTCAACATTATAAACTCGGCAGCCAACAACTTGACAAGATTCAAACTATGCATCTAAACATAGATATAAACTTCACGAAAAAAAGTTAGACAGTTGTTACTTTATTGAACATAGCGTAAATACCAGATATTGTTGGAACTCTTTATCAATTCCGCAATACAGTAAATCCATATGTCTTCGTATTCGCAATACATTATATCCATATGGCACCGAGAATTTATAATGAATAACCATTTGAATTAAAAACTATGGTTAACATGAAAAAAGTCTGCCATGAAGAGGTAGATGAAAGTAAAGGAGAGATATATGATTCATTAACTGGTGAACATTTACAAGCTAAAATGGTTGTAGAACAAATATGATAGTGTTACACATTTTTATAATATTGATATTCGGTTCTCTCCAATATTGTTATCAAATTTTCATATTGATGAGTTTTTTCTCAAATTATTACCATAGATACCTTGATATGAATAAATTCATTTAATCGGAATACAGTGATGTCATAACTAAGTAATACTGAACATTATAAGATTCGAACCATCTTAAAACTAAATAGTTTTTCGATTTTCACTATAATTAATTCAAAAACATGACAATATCGTCTTCATCACAGTCTATCATCAATACCTGATCAAGCCACTGTGTTCGCGAAACGATATTGTCATGTTTTTCAATTAATTATAGTGAAAATCGAAAACTACTTAGTTTTATTCAGTTTATGTATTCAGATTTTCTTCAAGTATCGGCCCAATTGAGCAAATATGCATCTTAACATAGGTATTTACAGACTTTTCAGATCGAGTCTCCCAAATATTTCTTTATACTATAATAGAACCTAATTAACAACTTCTTTCAACTCTGACACATACTGCTTGTAATTGAATTAATATACTCGTAGAGCTTTTTATATTGGTTGGTAATTCATTGAAAAAGTTACTATATATGATGTTATATTTAGTAACATCAAGTAGGTGCATATTATATATTATATATATTTATATAATATATAATATATTTATACTGCTACATATTATATATAGCAGTTATATTTAGTGACATCAACATAACTGCATGTTCTATTGTATGTGTTTGCAAGTTTTGTGTTCGGAATGTTAATTGAAGGAATTTTGCGGTGAACTTTCAACAAGTCTAGCCCAATTATAGATTATAATTTCCATTATTGTCGGGACGAAGCTTTCATCATTTCGTAAATTCATTTTTGATAATAGTATGTAACTTTGTTAGTGCACAGAACAATACAATTATGCGAGGAAATTTGTACGGAGTCAAACATATTCAAAGAGAGTTTCAGATAGAATCCTTTTCATTCGATATTTTGCAGAGCTTTGCATTTATATGAATGATATCTTTTTGTTCCGACGTTTCCATAATCCGCATCTCCGTTGAGAAATTCTAGTCAGAATATTTCATTGATTTTGTCGCTTAGACCGTGCTGATATTGAAAGAACACGTGTAATATGGCTGAGAGGAATGAAGTCATTATTTTTTTGGAATATTCTGATGGATAAAAAATAGAATAATATGAAGTAGAACATTGTTTATTCCCTGAAGAACACAATGTGTTACTGAAAATTTTTATCAGAATTGGTTTTATTACCTATTTGATATAGTTATATTCACAATATATTCAGCAATAATAGTCTATTTGTGATGCAAAAATCTTTATTTTTGTTGACGTTTCGTTGTACATCACAGCGTTGTCGAAACTAATGAAAAATTGAATTTTATGAACAAGTACGATTATCAAAAATGTCAAACTTATTTGTTTTGAAAAATCAACTCGAATTTTCGGCCCCTTTAAAATTCAGTGCAACATTTTTCGCTCAACATTTGCTTCGGAAGTTTATTAATCATCTTAGTCATGAGGAAACCTCTGAATTGACCCAGGGGATTCAAATGGTATTACATATTTTTTAAAAATTGAATTTTACATAAATGAGATTTTATAAACTCATCCAGAAAATTTATATTTAAATATTTATTTTGAATTTATGTGTGTGGAATGAATGGTAGATCAGGAAAAAATGAGTTTTGATTTCCTGAAGTTCAACACTTCATATAATATTGATGCGGAATTGAGAATTATATTCGATTACATAATGAAACAAAATCAGTGCTTCTATCCATCATGCCAAAGAATCAGTGTTTGATACTCGAAATCATATGATAGTTTTCGATATCGGATAAATGTACTCTTCATGAGTGGAAAGCTACCGCCACTCATCCCACCGACGAAACCGCAGCTATCGTTTACGGGGCTTTATGATACAACTCTCTGATGCACACCAGTAATTACCGCTACTCGCTTGTGTAAATCTCTGTTAGGCTCCTGAAGTTACAGCATAATTCACCTCATTATGTCAATATATTTGGCAAAACAGTTGGGAACAGCAGCAATATACGATCAATTGAAAACTGAAGAAAATTTGGATCTGGCAATATTCTCCTGAAAAAAACTGATTGTAACGAAGATAATTTTTGTAATTGGAAATTATATTCAATTTAATTTAACGTTGTTTTGAATTGGAATATATATATATATATATATATATATATATATATATATATATATATATATATATATATATATGAGAGTTTTATTTGAAATATTTCGATATTTCGGTTAAGAGTCTCAGTATTTACTAGTATTGAATGATTTGTGAATCTTGAAACTAGCTATACTTTTGCCCACCGTGACGTGATCTGGAGCGAATGAGATATCTACAAAGCCTTTCACTCGCGCTACTGTTGTCATGAGTAGGGATCGTGAACGCTGGGAAAAGTTTATACTTTTTTTCTTCCATAGAAGAAGCCTACGTGAATATTCCACTATTGGCACCTCTCGAAATGCAGTTTTCGTTATAGTACGCCCATGTTAGCTTGTAGGTCGTTAGACTCAGTCTTGAAAATGAGCTCACGCTCAAAACATGTTGACAAATTCATATTGTTAAATATAATTGTGAAATATTAAGCCAAGAGTTTAATTTAATTCAATATTTAATTATGTTTCATCAAGAGTTAAGCGAGAATTCAACCTCAGTCATTAATTTTTTGATAGCTGTTGATAACATTTACAACTTTCATGGGCACTTGTAATGCATCATTAAGGCAACCAAAAAGAGTTCCAGAAGCTAACGATGGGCGATATATTAATACATGGCGTTGTTATGAACAAAGTTTTTTTTGTTTTTTTGGGAAATATAAAACAAGGCTACTAATTAATTTTTCGATGTTTTTAATCTCGTAGCAAGAGATCTGCGATTAATTGTTTTCGAATAATTAGTATAGAAATATAGTCCGCTAAATTTAAAATAATTCGCGGGCCATATCTTGGCTTCTGCGGACCATTGTAGGTCCATGGATCACTGGTTAGGAACCATTGCAGTATACAGATGCATATGATCTATCGGAGAGTAAGACAAAAAGACTGCGGTAGTCTTGAAACGCCAATGTAAAATATTGATAGTGTAAATAATAATATTCTACTGAATCGTTTCCAAAGAAAATAACTTTTGGCTGTAGGATGAGATATAAAACAAATTGAACTCCATGACTCAAAATTTTCACGAAACTCTGAGAGTAGGAGGGTAAGAATAATCATTTTTCCACGCTCTAGATTTGAAATTTCAAATGAGATCTACTATAGGATCTAACTGCAATCGCTGTCACAGGTATCAGAAATAAATTGTAGTCAATATTTTCTGGAATATTAAATGCTCTGGTAATCAATATAAACAATCTGAAGATGTTATGTTCAATATTTATTTTGAATTGTGTAAATCTCTGTTAGGCTCCTGAAGTTACAGCATGATTCACCTCATTATGTCAATATATTTGGCAAAACAGTTGGGAACAGCAGCAACATACGATCAGTATAAAACTGATGAAAGTTTGGATCTGGCAATATTCTCCTGAAAAAAACTGATTGTAACGAAGATAATTTTTGTAATTGGAAATTATATTCAATTTAATTTACGTTCATGAAATTGGATATATATATATATATATATATATATATATATATATATATATATATATATATATATATATATATATATAGTTTCAAGATTCACATTCACAAATCTTTTTTGAAAAGCCTGTTATTGCGTTTCGAAAAATTTATCGATCTTGTTGAATGACAATGGGAGACAATTATCATTTCATTATTGTTTCATCATTATTTATAATAAATCATCAGTCCCTATTTAATATATCAATCAAGAATCGATGACTTTCAAAACGAACATAGGTCCTATACCAAATTGATGGGAACATTTCCTAGTGGAATATTCACGTAGGCCCCCTCTATCGGAGAAAAGACGTGTAAACTCTCCCTTGCGTTCAAGATTCCTAATCATGACAACAGTAGCGCGAGTGAACGGCTTAGTAGATATTTCATTCGAACATTACAGATGTTCTTGTTGACAACATTTGTACAGCTTCCTGAGAATTTTATTTGAACTATTTCGATATTTCGGTTAAGAGTCTCAGTATTTACTAGTATTGAATGATTTGTGAATCTTGAAACTAGCTATACTTTTGCCCGCCAAGTGTCGTGATCTGGAGCGAATGAGATATCTACAAAGCCTTTCACTCGCGCTACTGTTGTCATGAGTAGGGATCGTGAACGCTGGGAAGATTTCATACTTTTTTTCTTCCATATAAGAAGCCTACGTGAATATTTCACTATTGGCACCTCTCGAAATGCGTACGAATTATAGAACTTTATAGTACGCCCATGTTAGCCTGTAGGTCGTTAGCTCATTTTCAAGACTGAGTCTTGGAAATGTGCTCACGCTCGAAACATGTTGACAAATTTATATTGTTAAATATAATCGTGAAATATTAAGCCAAGAGTTTAATTTAATTTAATATTTAATTATGTTTCATCAAGAGTTAAGCGAGAATTCAATCTCAGTCATTAATTTTTTGATAGCTCTTGATAACATTTAGGTACAACTTTCATGGGCATTTGTAATGCCCATTGAGGCAACCAAAAAGAGTTCCAGAAGCTAACGAGGGGCGATATATTAATACATGGCGTTGTTATGAACAAAGTTTTTTTTTGGGAAATATAAAATAAGGCTACTATTTAATTTTTCGATGTTTTCAATCCCGTAGCAAGAGATCTGCCATTAATTGTTTTCGAATAATCAGTATAGAAATATAGTCCGCTAAATTTAAAATAATTCGCGGGCCATATCTTGGTTCTGCGGACCATTGTTGGTCCACGGATCACTGGTTAGGAACCATTGCAGTATACAGATGCATATCATCTATCGGAGAGTCAGACAAAAACACTGCGGTAGTCTTGAAATGCCAATGTAAAATATTGATAGTGTAAATAATAACATTCTACTGAATCGTTACCAAAGAAAATACTTTTTGGCTGTAGGATGAGATATAAAACAAATCGAACTCCATGACTCAAGATTTTTAAGAAACTCTGAGGGTAGGAGGGTGAGAATAATCATTTTTCCAAGCTCTAGATTTGAAATTTCAAATGAGATCTACTATAGGATCTAACTGCAATCGCTGTCACAGGTATCAGAAATAAATTGTAGTCAATATTTTCTGGAATATTAAATGCTCTGGTAATCAATATAAACAATCTGAAGATGTTATGTTCAATGAAAATTTTGAATGTGAATGGTACAACGCTTGAATCAAGTTACGAAATGTTAGTACGTTTAATGAATAAATAAATATCAATTTTTATATGAGCTGATAAAATAAAAATTACTTTAAATATCTGTTAACGACAGAATGCATGTATATAATTTAGCAGAAAATATAGATTCGAATCAGTTAACACATCGAATAACTACGAACATCCGTAAGGCAAAGTACCTATTAACATTTGATTCCTTCCAGAAATTGTTAATATGAAGCATCTGTATACAATAAAGATTCACCTAATCGATTTAACATAACCGTTACAATTCGGAAACATTTTCACGCTTCTATTTCTGAACTCTATTATCTCACTGGATAACGAAAATACACAAGTTAATTCCCCTTTGCTACATCCTATAGAGTTACTAATCGCGAGGTTTAGCTACAGTGTCAAAACACGTTTTAGATAACGTGTTATCGACAGAAAAGCTTTTAACATTAATCCCCTTATGTTGTTACAGTGATCGACCTCTGATAAACATTATGCAAATATGAGCAGAATATAATTTTGATTTCAGCCATGCTATTATCAATTATCTGGAATATACTTTGATATATCTACAGAGGACTCAAGCTAGTTAGCGAAATGGATACTTTATGAAGGATATCAAAATAAATGAATAGAAAACGGCAAGTATTATGAGATTTATGGCATCATTATCTGCCGAATATATTTTATTCTTGGTTTTGAGCCTTTTAAACCGGTGATTTCATGAAAAAGGTTCATTAGATAATTAAGGATCATTCAACCTTTTTGATATATCATTATTTCACGATCATTGCGTCGAAATGAGGGATCTGAGAAGATGTTTGAAATTGAACATTCAATGGATGAATTCTTGGTTTTTGTACACCAAAAGAATATATATCAAAACTGAAATAATTATAATAATAATAAAATTTATATATATCTATATATATATAATATATATATATATATATATATATATATATATATATATATATATATATATATATATATATATATATATATATATATATATATATATATATATATATATATATATATATATATATATCTTCTACCTGAAGTTTGATGAAAATGAAGTTTTCCTTCATTTCTTCGACTTTTTTTTTTAAATTTTTTTCTTGACTGATTTTCTTGGGTTATTTAGTCTGTAGACAATTGGTGGTATAATTATATTTTCACTAATATACAGATTACTTGACGTTTCGGCAATCAATGTTGCTTTCTTCAGAAAGATTTTCATATTCAGCTAAAACTGTAAGTAAAATACACTCAAAAATGGTAAAGTAAAATCGAGAAACAATAATAGTCTACCTTTTCTTGAATCAGGAGCGGCAAATTCTTCTGAAATCATATCAATTTAACAAAATACGCTGTTAAATACGAGGGTGTCATCAACGTTAAAATTCAAACTGAAATTCAAAATTAGTTTTTTTTTGTCAATCTACATCGAGTTGTCGGTATGTAGCAAGTGAAAACGTTTATGCGGAGATATCTCTCTTATTATGGCAAAACATTTGCGTAGAATTTCCGTATTAAATTTGTATAAGCCCTTGTGTTAACCTTTTTTATACTCTTTTTTCGATTATTTCTAAGATTTCACTTTTTCTGGTATTCGCTCTACTAGAAAACGTTCTACGTTAATTTCTAAGAATTTTTTTCCTGGCGAAATCAAACTGATGTTGAAGCTCGATTATATGGTTAGTTACTGCTGTTTTATTTCTTTTGTCGTAATTATGGCTGTTTAGTCTGGAATTTAGTTATTGGCTGGTTTGTCCTATGTACACTTTATCGCAGTTGAAACAGGGTATCTCGTAAATAATGTCACTTTTCTCTTCTTTAGGTCATGGATTTCAATATTCTCTAACATTGATCCCTAGAAAAATAATGGAGACATAAATTCAATGGACGATGAATCAACTATGTGATAAATCATATTTAAATGAGAGGTAGTAATAAACAGCTGTCTAAAAATCACTGATTGAATAATTCTTTATTCGACTAGTTTCACCTTTTACGGCATTATCAGGAATGATTCTTAATAATGCCGTAAAAATCTAGTCGAATAAAGAATTGTTCAGTCAGTGATTTTTAAACAAGTATTCATTATTACCTCTCATTTAATAATGGAGACATCGCATTGTTCATGTTTCACATAGCCAGCTCTGCTATAATGTTCTTCAATATATATATATATATATATATATATATATATATATATATATATATATATATATATATATATATATATATATATATATATATATATATATATATATATATATATATATATATATATATATATATATATATATATATATATATATATATATATATATATATATATATATTATTATATCAGAGCTGGCTAGGTGAAACATGAATAATGCGATGTCTCCATTATTCTTCTAGGAATCAATGTTAGAGAATATCGAAATCTATGCCTACATTTATTCAAAGCGTAAGACAGTTACTGTTTCGTACTACCCGTACTGATCAGTTACGCCACGTTCAACGAATGAAAGACAACGACTTTAATCCTCACATACCGTCCTATCAATTATAGGACATAAATATACGTTAAGGCTTATGCATATGAAATGCATATTTTCCTGTACATCTCAAATATTAGACACATAAATTTATCTTACATTGATAATGATTAGGATAATGGGGACATCGTATTGTTCATGTTTCAAATAGCCAGCTATATTGTTCTTTTGAATAATTTGTCAAAAAATTATCGAAAGAAAGTTATAGTATACTTTTGATATCGAATATCTAGAAGTGCGATAATATAGCACGTGAACTACAGAATTCTTTTTCTGGTAATATATATATATATATATATATATATATATATATATATATATATATATATATATATATATACATTTGACAATCTATCTGATTCTTGAACCATTTTATTTATATTGTAAAAATTCGAATCTTGGAATATATTCCAGTTTGATAAAGGTTAAAATAATAACCGAAACGTAATTTGGAAATAAACTAATATCATTTTGTTTCAATTGAACCAAAAAACCCAAGATTCGAATTTTTACAATATATATATATATATATATATATATATATATATATATATATATATATATATATATATATATATATATATATATATATATATATATATATATATATATATATATATATATATATATATATATATATATATATATATATATTATTATTTTATTTTGAATGTTTTTGGCAATAACATTTCAACTAATTATTAATTAACTAATTAAGTTTGACAAAGTTTTGATATACAACGAAACGTCAACAAAAATGAAGTTTTACATATTAAAAGAAGCCTGTTTTTGCTGAACACATTCAAAATAAAATATCTTAAACAGGCAGCAAATCAATTTAAAATATATATATATATATATATATATATATATATATATATATATATATATATATATATATATATATATATATATATATATATATATATATATATATATATATATATATATATATATATATAAACGAAAGAACGTATAAAGCCTTAACACACTCATATATGAATACCTTCATATATGAGTGTGTTATAATCATATATTATGCACACACATACATATAATTTTTGTGCTGAGTTATAAGTAGCATATGTTATGCTACTGAATGAAATAATTGAGAAAATTAATAGTAGAACATCCACTCGAAAAATTAAAATTTCGAAGTAGAACTCTGTGAACGTGAAAGCGTTATCTCTGTTCAACGAATCATATTATTTCTGATATATGAACATATATACAATGAAATAATATTCGATGCGATTCATTAAATTTCAAGTCTTGTCAAGTTTCTCCACCCTTCAAATGAATGTTTATGAAGGTAACTATATTAGCAGGGACTATATTAGCAACAAAACTCCAAGAGAAGTTTTTGTCAGTAAATCCTGGATTGCATGAGAAGACTAGTAGAAGAATCAAACTTTCAAATTAAAGCATTTTCAGACGGCTAGAACTAAAAATCCTGCTCTAGAAAACTACTGCTGTGTTCCTATTTAATATCATATTCGATAATCGAAGAACTGTCGAAGGTTGTTTGTATATATATATATATATATATATATATATATATATATATATATATATATATATATATGTATATATATATATATATATATATATATATATATATATATATATATATATATATATATATATATATATATATATATATATATATATATATATATATATATATATATATATATATATATATATATATATATATATATATATATATATATATATATATATATATATATATATATATATATATATATATATATATATATATAAATTAAAGGACTAAGGTTTTGAATTTCTCTTCGAAATAGTTGAAGTTAAATCAATGTTTGGCCGAACCTATAAGACACCACAAAAAACATTTTTTTCGTAAGATGCTTCGATGGAAATGTATGATTATATGGGGAAAAACATATGTTAGGCTACCAAAAGGTACTTCCAAGTGATAACTTGTTACAGTTTCGTACACATATCAACAGTTCTCAACCGCCCTATAAATGTTACAACATCTTTCTTCAAATTTCACATATGAAGTGCTTTTACATTCATTTTCTGAAGTCGAAAAAGAGAACAACGTAGAAACATGATTGTTATACTTTATAAAGTAGCACAGTTACTTTATGTTATACTTTATACTAGTAGGCTTAAATCTCCATGAACAGAGAATTTATAAAAGAGAGAAACCATCCAATGGACAGTAGAAAAGGAACATAAATTAATTTTTTATTTATTAAGTTGTTTAATTTACCATGAGATAATAATGGATATATAACGTTCCAAAAAACGATACTTGATACCCTGAAAACGCATTTTATAAAAACTCTGGAGAATAAAACATTATCGTTGACATTCTGAGATAGATTAGGATCAGAAGGATAAGGAGCTGGAAAATTACTTTCCTGATGGGAATTCGTATCTGAAAAAAGCAAGATTTATAGCTGGTTTTTAGTTTGTATCCCACATCACACCCTTGTTTAGCTTTTCTGGCTTTTCTATTTTGTGATATAAATTCTTGTTGAATATATAAGTGAATGGTTGATATTGTGAAGTGGTGGCTTGTTCGCCATTAAATTGTCGTGAAATTATGGCCCCTGTTACAGACTGAATGAGCGCACTTGCGATAACTCAAGCCATCTTGATTTTCAAATATATAAACGGTGTTTATTTCAGACGCCATAAAAAGAATTTCCTTGAGCAATGTAGAACATCCTTTTTTATTTTTAAAACTTGCATTGCTTCCAGATTGTTGACGTTATTTTCTATGCATATTTGGACCAGCACCTCTATTTTTGTCAGAACTTCATGACTCCTTTGGATTCCAAGATTTGATCCTAGTTTGAACATGAAGGCATATATTACACAGGCCAACAAAATGAAAAAAAAATTGGTGCCAGAAATCTAACATCTGATTTCAGATGTTTTTAATGTGCCGATTCCAAAAATGTGTTCAGATTTTTTCTATCAGCTCTAGTTTTTGAGATACACGTTACAGGTTAAATGATATATTTTTTTCTGATAAGGGACAACAAATAAAGAGATAAATATGTACTTAATCGTCAAAATAGAAATTTCCCAGAATGTAATTAGCCAAATGGATACCTGGAATTGTCCCTGACCCAATGTTCCTCCCAAGTAAAGTTGTGCTATCATTTTGTGTAAATTTTGGTCGTTTTGTAGTATCAAGACACTAAACTGAAACAATGGCATCCACAAGCAGACGTACCTGTGTAAATCATCCCGATGTTTTTTGTTATGTGTGTGGTGAATACACTTTGAAAGAGAGCAGAAAAACGATTTCTGACTTTGTGAAAAGAAATTATCTTGCCTATTTTGGCGTTCATTTAGGAGATCAAGATAAATCTTGGGCCCCACATTTCATAAGTAAAACATGTGTTGAACATTTGCGACAGTGGACAACTGGAAAGAGGAAGTGCCTAAAGTTTGGTGTACCAATGGTTTGGAGAGAACCGCGGAACCATCATGACGACTGCTATTTTTGTCTCGTTAATATTAAAGGCATAAATAGAAACAATAGACACAAATCGACATATCCTGATCTAAATTCTGCAAGAAGGCCTGTAGTGCATTCGGAAGAAATACCCGTTCCATCATTCAGCAGTCTACCTGAACTGACAGAAGATGATACAGAAACATCAACGTCTGTTAAAAGAATTCAATCAGAAAACGACAGCGATTTTGAAGCAGATTTAGCAACTCCGCAGTGTTTCAATCAAGAAGAACTAAACGATCTTATAAGAGACCTGAATCTCTCAAAGGAATCCGCTGAATTACTTGCATCCAGATTAAAAGAAAAAAATCTACTTTGTCGAGGTACTAATATTACATTTTATCGTAAAAGAGATAAGGATTTGCTGCCTTTTTTCACTCAGGAAAATGACTCGGTATTCTGTAACAATATAAAAGGGCTCTTAGAAAAAATGGGTTTGCCTGAATACACTCCAGATGATTGGCGCCTTTTTATTGACAGTTCAAAACGTAGTTTAAAATGTATTCTTTCACATAACGGTAACAAATATGGCTCAATTCCTATTGGTCATTCTACTACCATGAAGGAAGAATATGAAAAAATAGCATTTGTTTTGAGAAAAATTAAATACGAAGAACATCAGTGGTCAATTTGTGTTGATTTAAAAACGATTAACTTCCTCCTTGGACAGCAGAGTGGTTATACAAAATATCCTTGTTTTTTGTGCCTTTGGGACAGCAGAGCTAAAAATGAGCACTGGGTTAACAAAAATTGGCCTTCAAGAGATGTCATGATTCAAGGAATACAAAACGTGATCAACGAACCTTTGGTTTCAAGACAAAAAATCTTACTTCCGCTCTTGCATAGCAAGCTAGGCCTAATGAAGCAATTTGTGAAGGCCTTGAATCGAGATGGAAATTGTTTTGGGTATTTGTCACGTAAATGTAATTATGTAAATTAAGTTTTTTGCAATAAATACTTAAATCCATGTGTCTTTGTTTTTTTTTAAATGTCAATAGTAATATTATATATTATAACAGTTATATTGTAAATTATATACACAATTTTTTGAAAAATCTCAAAAACTAGATCTGATAGACAAAATCTGAGATTTTGTTTACATTCTGCATCCAAAAATTACTCAGGAACAGTTGAAAACTCGCAGGCACCAAAATGTGTGTTGGCCTGAATTATTATTATTATGACGATTGTTCTCTATGAGGAGAGCGACCGAACTTGAATTCGCAATTATTAGGACTTTTTCTTCATCTCTCTTGCCCCACAAAAATGCTTCATCCTCTCTGAATGCTCTTTCTTCGGTTTATCTGTCCCTTTTACTCCAGGTTGACTTTTGCTCAAACTTCTTATGCGCGATTTTATAGCGACATTCACTGCGATCTTCGAGATTTCTTATATTGATCCGTTGTAGATCCTTTCGCACTTCTTTTAGCCACTCTGTTCCGCATTTACTGTTCATAATTATATCGAGTAGTTTCTTTGGTATTCTGGACTGTTTCATTCTGTAGACATGTGCATAGAACTTCGCTCGTCGTTTTCTGATTTCTTTCGTTATCGTATTTGTCTTTTGAAACAGTTCACTTTGAGGTCTTCTCATTCAAATGTCGTTTCTATTGATTGGCCCGTAAATATTTCTGAGAATCGTTCGTTTATAAAAAAATAATTCTGGAATGACCGTTTATAAAAAAATAATTCTTGAATGACCGTCAATAACCATTGTTTCAGATGCGTAGATTGCTTCTGGAAGAATCGTTGTATTATAATGCCCCAATTTGGCGTCTCTCGAAATGCACTTTTTGTTATAGTGAGCCCATGTTAGTTTGTAGGCCCTTTGGAGCTTGGTCATTCTCTGTTCATTAGCGATTCGTTTCAAACCTGAGGACTGTATAATTTCCCTGAGGTATTTGAAATTGCCGACTTGCAAAATTTCACCATCTTTTGTGATAAGAGAGAATTTATTATCTGGTTTTCTTTCCGTGTGTTTGGTTTTATCATACGAAATTTGTGACCCGGTTTTCTGCGCAATTTCATGTAGTTTTCGTACGGCGAGAATGGCGTCCGTTCTGTTGTTTGTGACGATAGCAATATCGTCTGCGAAGGCGAGACATTTGACATTCTATTTTTTTTTGATATAGTGGGTATCAAAAAGTTTATGCTCTTACGTGAAGTTCCCATTCTCTGATGAACATTTCTAAAACAATTTTGAACAGGATTTTCGAAAGTCCGTCCCCCTTCCGCATACCGGTTTTGTTTTGAAAGGGATCTGATACTTCGCCCATAAATTTTACCTTGGAAGCTGTAACTGTAAGTGTCTGTTCTATAATTTTTCGGGTCTTCCGATCCATTCCAAATTCTGGCTGTCGACACTAGATTATCGAAATTTGTTTTCGTTGGTACGAATACGTTTCTCATATGTTGAAATCACTAGCCATTTTCGATTAGTAGTTTGTTTTTGATAACTGAAAACGTTGGTACGTTTCGGTTTGTTTTCCGATTCCTTATTTTTGGAAAAAATGAATCGAAGAATCTGAATTGAGTTGTGCGTTAAAAATGGAGTAGGGTGCTCCATTCCGCGAATCTACTTCATCCCAAAAACGTGTTTATAAGTGATACAAGTGCTTTACAAAAGGCCGAGGAGATTTCAACAATTCGCAGACGTTGCTCGTAAGTCAATTACATCATAGAAAGACTCACAAACGAGCAACGATTGCAAATTCTTGAAATTTACTATCAATATTCGTGCTATGTGAAAAATGTGTATTGTTTATTACGACCATATTATGGTCGTCATAATCGATCTATTGATTTAACAATTCTTTTATCACCAAATTTCGCACCAGGTTTACTTTGTTGAACATTAAACCATTGTCTTGTATGCGTACAGTGCTGAAGAGAATATTGCAGCCGTAGCGTACAGTGATAATGAGGATCGTGAAATGTCAATTCGTCGCCGTTCTCAACAATTGGGCATATGTTACTCAACCACATGGAAAATTTTACGTGTTGATTTGGGTTTGAGAGCCTATAAAATTCAACTTCTGCAAGAATTGAAGCCGAGTGACCTGCCAAAAAGTCTAATTTTTGGTGAATGGGCCTTAGAACAGCTTAATGAAAATCCGCTGTTTCATCGAAAAATTGTTTTCAGCGATGAGGCTCATTTTTAGCTTGAAGTATATGTAAATAAATAAAACTGTCGCATCTGGAGTGATGAACAGCCACATGCCATACAAGAGTTACCGATGCATCCCGAAAGAAGTTTGGTGTGGTCTATGGGCTGGTGGCATCATCGTCCATGTTTCTTCAAAGGATATCGTGAAAGAAACGTTACCGTCAACGGCGAACAATATCGAGCCATGATACTCAACTTTTTTTGCCCCAGTTGGCCGAGTTGAACTTGGTTGACATGCGGTTTCATCAAGGCGGTGCTACGTGCCACATAGCTCGTGAAACAATGGACACGTTGAAGGATAAATTTGGTGAGCAGCTTATCTCTCGAAATGGACCTGTGAATTGGCCGCCAAGATCATGCGATTTGACGCCTCTGGATTATTTCTCGTGGGGTTGTATGTGTCTCATAAGTGGTTAGTGTATGTAGACAAGCCGAACACGATCGGAGCTTTACAGAATAATAAACACGCGTAATTCGTGGGATACAGGCCGAAATACTCGAAAAAGTGGAGCAAAATTGGACTTTCCGAATGGACCATTTGATGCGGAGCCGCGGACAACATTTACATGAAGTTATCTTTAAAATGTAAATGGAAAAGGCCGAGTTATCAATTTCATTGAAAATTTTGATGATGCAAATTGAGTGTTTTATTCGTTAAAAAAACTACTCCTAAAAAATCACCCATTATTTATATACTTTATATACACTTTATATATTTATATACTTAAGCGCGTAATTAAATTTCATTCAATAATATAGTCATATTCTGGTTGAATTTTTTGAAGTGAGAATATTCGTGTTTTTGCCGAACATTTCTTGAAATTCGCTGTCACAGTTATTCCGGTACTGTATACTCACTGTTCTGTATTTGGAACGCAGAATTGGAAGGAAGATAGTAAAACCCAAATGCGTAATGATGTTTCAGCTAGAATTAATTATTGCATCGAAAAAGATAACTTGACAGGTACGTTAAATGATGATCCTACGATGTGATGTAAAATAAACAAGCATTTCTTTGTATTTCAGCTGAAATAGATTCGATGTGTACTATTATTGTTGAATAAAATATACATACATGAGAACCGATAAAGAGCTCAGTCAATTTCTGTTAATTTCGTAGTGATTTATTTTGTTTCAATTCTGATCAAACATGTATTTGGCATTTCTCCATAGTATTCATGTGGAGTTATTAGGTTTTCACTTTCAGACTTATGACTAAAAGGTGTTTTGGAATCGTGTCGACTTTTCTGATCATCCTTCATGAATTATATTCAGATATATACTTACCTTCATTTGGTTTACTTATATGAACTCTTTTAGAATAACTCAATTCAAAACTACTGAATATATTGATTTTTTAGATAACTATGGAACTCAAACGTCAATTGCAATTTTTCAAAAAATCAACTAGGCGCTCTTGGCTCTTTAGTATTAGAAGGAATACTAAATCGCTGAATCGCTCATCAGCATTTGCTTCGGAGTTCATTAGTCTTCGTCGCACTAAGGAAATTAGTAATCTAACAATGAGTGTAATAAGAAAAGTATTACGCTCAATTTTATCGCCTGGCTTACCATGAGTTCTTCAGAATTCTGGAGAAGACTAATAATCTTCCGAAGCAATTGCTGAGCCAGAAACATTTCAGAGAATACTGAAGAGGGAGAAGGCTAATAGTAAAAACGTGAAATTGCCTTTGATATGGAACTAAACAAAATTGAGATTTTCTCAATCGAAAAGCTTTGTGTTGCTCAAAATATTATGAAAGTTTCGTTATATATATATATATATATATATATATATATATATATATATATATATATATATATATATATATATATATATAATATTTCAATTAAAATTGATGATGTGGGCCTAACTCCAAAGAGTACAGCTAAAAATCTTGAAATTATTATGGATAATAAATTACGCTTTTATGATCATTTGCTTCTTATAGAAAAAAATGCTACATACCTCTTAAGGCCTTGTATATGAATGTAGATATCCTAAATTTCAAATTACTTAAAACTCGTAGAAATGACTGCTTTGCCAATAATGCATTATGGTTTCATTAATGAGATTGAATTCTCGCTTAACTCTTGGTGAAACATAATTGAATATTAAAATAAATTAAACTCTTGGCTTAATGTTTCACGATTTATTTAACAATATGTATAGTCTTTTACAGGAAATCTTCATATATTTTGGTGTTAGTTTTTTCTTCAGACACTCCTTGTTGAACCAAATGTGGTTATTGCAAGATTTAAATTTGATGAGAACTCTTCTGTAGTGGATAGCGAGATATGCATAATTGAATATTAAAATAAATTAAACTCTTGGCTTAATGTTTCACGATTTATTTAACAATATGTATAGTCAACATTATATATATATATATATATGTATATCAACATGTATGTCAACATTATATATATATATATGTATAGTCAACATAGTATTTGACTATACATATTGTTAAATAAATCGTGAAACATTAAGCCAAGAGTTTAATTTATTTTAACATTATGGTTTCATTCTTATTTATCCTTGTTTGGATCAATGCTATAAGAATAGACTTCAACGCATTCAAAATTCATGTTGTAGGTCTGTTTTCAGAATACGTAAATACGAAAGAGTATCTACTAGAATCGTTCAGATAGGGTGGTTTTAAATTGACCAACTATTCCGCTTTCAAATGAGTTCATTGGTACATCGCATTCTATTATCCGGAATGCCCATTTACCTCCATCGTAGACTAAATTTTAGACGACATGCACATTCTTTTAACATTAGAGATGTTGATACCCTTCATTCACCTCGGTTTCGCCTGAATATTTTAAAAGATCTCTCACATTTAATGTGACCTCAATTTATAATACATTAGATAGTGACATACAAAAATCTTTCTCTGTCCGGATTTAGAAAAAAGTTTAAATACCAGCTGCCCAGTAAAACTGTATGAATACATTTAACAGACTCCATTTAACACACTTTGCACCTCTTTTTTTTGTTTTGTTTTTTCCCTCATTTTTTCATTAAATAAGGTTAATTTGACAATGGTTGTCATATTCATTTTTTTAAATTATTGTTGAATAATGTTCAATTCATGTTTTATTTTTTTTCTATATTCTATTATTTTTGTTATTTTTAATATGATTATATTTTCTTCTATTTTCTTGTTTCAAGAAGTTGAGTAAGAATAGCTATGCTGAACTTCGCCTCTCACTGTCGCAACGCAATTTGTGTATGAAAGTGAATCCTTAGTATATATAAGTAGTTATTATTATTATATATATATATATATATATATATATATATATATATATATATATATATATATATATATATATATATATATATATATATATATATATATATATATATATATATATATATATATATATATATATATATATATATATATAAGAAACACAAGACAGTAGCCTATTTTCTTCCGCATGAACAGTTGTATCATGTCCGCCAAGGAAAAGACATTTACAAATATAAAGAAAGACGTAAATATATATATAGGAAACACTATTTCCTTCCGCATGGGACTCATCAGTTGTACCAAGTCCGCCAAGGAAAAGACATCTACATATAAAAAAGAACAACCTATATATATATAGGAAACATGAGACAGCACACTTTTTCCTTCCGCATAGAGCTTATCAGTTGTACCATGTACGCCAAGCAGAAGATATCGACTTCAATTCTCAAAGTCCCTCTTATGACTGGAATATAGAAATAAATAGTCATGCATTCTGCATATATATATATATATATATATATATATATATATATATATATATATATATATATATATATATATAGAAAATGAACACGAGAACATTCATTCGAAAAATTCAAATTATTCAAGAGAATGTTATAGTAGAGCTAGAAATGTGAACGTGTACGATGTGATATGTTAGAGAAATATTGAAATCGATGCCACACCTCATGGAAATGCAAGACATATATGTTTCGTTCTGCAAGGAACTCGTCAGTCGCACCACGTCCATCGAAGTGAGGCAACGATTTCAACCCCCAAGCATCTTCTTGTAACTCCAAGTGGAAGACTGTAGAGTTATGAATACTCCACAATTCCATCTATGGGAATCAGTAGAAAACACCTCTCAGGTTATAGACACACCAAGCATCGAAATTTCACATATCTTCTATACCCGTAGGTATCTACTAAATTGCAATGTCTATTTGACAAATATCATCGAACGATGTTTTTAAATGTCAATAGGTTGCGTTAGTAGTACGCTCGCGTTTATTCCCGTATTTCAGGAATAGATCTACTATAATATTTTCTTGAACCAGAAACTGAATGAATTCAATCTGCCACTGCGAGACAACAAAACGCACATAAATTTTTGAATTAGATTCAAGCGTTCAAAAAGAACTGTACTTGTTGATGAAAAACCTCAAAGAACGTGGAGGTCACGATTGCCTTTCGTTATGGTGAAAATATGCGACATCTAATGAATTGATTGTCTCATAAGACCTGATGGCCCTTTTCACGAAACACCCTTCTTTTCATACAGAAGCTTCCCAGGATTCACATCACAATAAAAATAATAATAATGATAAGTTATTTATTCTCAACAGGTATAACATCCAATTACAGAAAATAATAACAATGTTGAATACTAACTAAATAATTTAAATGAAAAAGATATAACAAAGAGCTCACTACTCTGAAAAAATAGTGAGTAATAACTACATTATAGCATTCAATGAAATATTTCAAAGAACACAATATGAATCAATTCATTTCAGTCAATTTTCTTTGTTCACATAAGTTCTGATAATACACTCTATGTAATCAAAGTGAATGTCACAATTATTGGCAAGTCTATTGAATGTAGACTCCATAAACCAAATGCGGGATTGTTTAAGGGAGTTTGTTCTCGCAGTCTCTAGGTGGAATAATTCAGTATTACAACAATTTTGCGTAGGAACACGAAATTTCAAAGTGGACAAAAGAGGAGGACAACCAATACTATTGTGCAGTAATTTGTACAAATATTTGAGTGATGAAGTTTCTCTCCTGCTCTGCAATGAGATTAAACTCAATCGACTCAAAATTCGTTCTGATTGACTCCTGTCTGTGGATAAACTTTATCCTCTTCCAAACTAAGAATTTTAAGAACCTTTCCTGAATAGCCTCAAGATGTTGATGGCAATTGTAAATGGGAAGCCAGATCATGCTGCCATACTCCCAATTGCTACGGATTACGGTATTAAATAGTCCTATGATTGTTGAGGAATTACTTAAATATTTGCCATTACGTAAAACGAATCCATAAATTTTCGCATCAGATGAAATAAGTTGGGTGATGTGTGGGACAAAGGAAAGCTTCTGGTCGAATACTACACCAAGATCTCTCACCTTATCACAACGAGAAAGAACCTGACCACCGACGATGCGATCACAGTCAATTCGATCTCTTTTTCTTGTGAAAGAAACAACATTACACTTTGACACATTCAAACTTAAATAATTGTGCCCACACCAACTATCCACATGGTCCAACGCGAGCTGAAGTTGAGCACAGTTATCCTGTGATCTAATTTCATCATATAGTTTCAAATCGTCTGCCAACATCAAATGTGGAGAGTGAATATTATCCATCAGATCATTTACGAACAGAATGAATAACAGTGGCCCAATATAAGACCCTTGAGGTATTCCATAGGTAGGTGTGAACTCAGACGACTGTATACCCTCCAGCTTCACAAACTGACGTCGGTCAACCAGGTAGGAATGAAAAAGGTTAGAAATGAATGGTGAGGCTATCAGAGAATCCAACAATGTGAGATTGTCTCAATGAATTGTCCTGAAACAGCAGCCTTGAATCTATATTAATCAGTTCCGGCTTGATGGAGTTTTGGATGAAGGTTCAAACAAAAATATTCAAATTTTGAGAATAACTAATTGGACTAAATTTGATTTGAACACAATAAACATACACACAGAGAAATATTAGCACATCGTTAAATAATAGCAAAATACCATATTAAGTTTACTCGTATACTTACATTTTTCAGCTGATAATTACGCTTTGAATTTCTGGCGTGACTGCACACGATTTCCTTCTAAAAATGAGCTAGTGACGTGAGAATTGAATGGCGTCACAAAATAATTCCTCAACATCAAATTTAGTGCAGCAGATGAAACACCATTACACTTTATCTCTTACGGCTTTTTCAATCGCAATAAATAACCTATTTGAACTTCCATGATGGATTTCATCGATATAGTTGAGATTAATGGATTCAGTGCTATATTCGATAAGCTCGATGATTGTAAAATGGCAGCGGACATAGATGGAGAAATCGTAAAGCATTTTAAGTTCAAACTTCAAACTGTTCCTGCGTTGCCAGATTTTTTCTGCTATGTGGTATTTATAAACCTTTCGAGACGAGAAGCATTATTTTCTTTGATACATAAAATGGTCTCTGACTTCTGATGATTTATCGTTTTTTCGGTTCTCAAGTTGAGTTACAATAATAATAGAGAAAAAATCGTTTCTACTAATTCGGTAATAAACACTGTCTGCTTCACCTGTGGAATGTTTAATTTTAAAATAATTAATGTAATTTTGAAGTAATGAGTCAATTACATGTTTATAGTTTCAATAAGATTCTCCTCTTCAATCTTTTTTTATCAGTACAGTTCATGTTTCCTGCTTTAGATGATATCGTAGTAATGTTACGTTTTCATCAAAGGAGATTTTAACAGATTAACCTTACGTTAATCTAATTTTTCTAATATTTTTGGTACCCAGTATCTTGCTTGCAAATTTATGCTGCAAGTCAATGACCAAGGCCAACAGTGATATACATATATATATATATATATATATATATATATATATATATATATATATATATATATATATATATATATATATATATATATATATATATATATATATATATATATATATATATATATATATAATTTCTGCCTTTCGTTGAAATAAATGCTCCTCTTCTTATTTATTAAATGATCCTCAGAATATTTTGTTGCTGCATTTTTTTTATTCGAATGATCCCCATACGTTTAAGGCCATTGAATTTGGCATTGCATTTGAGTGAAATGAAGAGGTCTGGCAACACTGATAAGTACGCAAACTGAAGTTCGGTGTGTTATTTCCATCGACTTGGATTAATTCCATAAATCACATCTATAACTCGAATGTGCAATAAATACTAGATATAGGTACGCATTCGACGTTAAAGCGTATTGAGGAAAACTCATTGATTTTCTAAGCATTCCAATTATTTATTTCGACGCAGTACTACTTCTATATATATATATATATATATATATATATATATATATATATATATATATATATATATATATATATATATATATATATATATATATATATATAATATATTGATATTTGATAATTTTTTCCACGAATTATTCAATTATTCAAAAGAATGCTACAGTATAGCTGGCTATGTGAAACATGTACACTTTGATGCCTTCATTATTCTTCAACGTATAATTGTTAACGAATATTGATATCGGTGCCTACATTCGACTGTTACTGTTTCGTATTACAAGGCATTCATTCGTCATTCTTTTATATCAACCTTCTATTCATGAAATTGAATGAACTTGTCGAAACAGTAGTTTAAAAATCAGTTATATCTTAATTGATAGGGTAGTGTGAAATATTCAGGTCTCGATTTATTTTGTTTTTCAACAAAATGAAGAACTTAAGGGAAAATTTTGAAATACTCCGACAGCTCCTTATTTAGAATGGATCTTCCTCATTCATATTGCCAACAGCCTGCTATTCAATTTCTCCACCAGGTCCCAACATCACGTTGTTGAGTCCCAATCTCAGGATGTTGCTACGCTCAGATACTATACATTTCCTTATATCAAAGAATTGACTCCATAACTCAACAAAATGTTCAGAGGTGTGGACAATATTAAGCTGGTTATTACGAATAAATCTGCTTGGCCTAGAGTTAAGGATGGGGTTTCCTCTCCCCACAGATCAGATGTGGTATACGGTATGCAATATGGTGGATGCGATGCCATATAAGTGGGACAGACCTCGAAGCAGTTGAAATCCATGATCCTGTTGAATGATAATAGGATACAATTGTTCCATCATTATTATGAATCATCAGTCCATATTTAACCTATCCATCGAGAATCGATAACTTTCAAAACGCCCATAGGTCCTATACCAAACTGAGTGGAATTTTTCTCAGTGAAAAATTCACGTGAGCTCCCTCTATCGGAGAAAAGGCGTATGAACTCTCCCTAGCGTTCAATATTCCTACTCATGCAGGGAGTCCTTCCATGCATGGGACTATTCTTACACATTTCGGATAGATTTCTGTAGTGTTCGAATGAAATGTCTACAAAACCTTTCACGCGCGCTACTGCTGTCGTGAGTAGGAATCTTGAACGCTAGGGAGAGTTTATACGTCTTTTATCCGATAGAGGGAGCTAGGGAATATTTCACTGAGAAAAATTCCCCTCAATTTAGTATAGGACCTATATGTTCGTTTTGAAAGTCATCGATTCTTGATTGATAGATTAAATATGGAGGGATGATTCATAATAATGATGAAACAATTGTATCCAATCATCATTTAACAAGATCGATGAATTTTTCGAAACGCTCTTAATATTCACTCTCGAAAGTGATGGGTTAATTCTCGTTGACAACATTTGTGTAGACAGCTCCCTAAGAGTTTCATTTGAAATATTTCAATATTTCGATTAAGAGACCCAGTATTTACTATATATTCATATATATATATATATATATATATATATATATATATATATATATATATATATATATATATATATATATATATATATATATATATATATATATATATATATATATATATATATATATACTAGCGACCCGCCCCGGCTTCGCACGCCGCAAACGCTACGCCCCGCAATTTTTAAATCTGTAATATCTTCGAAAATATTCACTTAAATCATACGGTGTAAAGGGCCATATATATCTATATTAAATGAACAATGTATTCAAGGTATTCAATTGGTTAAGGATTAATGCTGTATGGGTTCAAATCGCTTCAAAATTAGCCATTATTTGTCGCAAAAAGTAAATGACAAAAAAAGTTATTGTGGGTTATCCATAAGAGATAGACATATACCATCACGGACTTTTCTGTAGACCTTTTCAATGTGTACAATACTTAGTACATTATTTTGATAAAACTCGTAGGGTTCAGCCTGCGTTTGCAATGTAAGCGGAAAAAATGTAATTATTTACGACATCACATTAGAAACCTCAAAAAAAAACAGTACTTCTCCACTATTTAGTGGATGTTATTATACATATAAACCTTCCTCTTGAATCACTCTATCTATTAAAAACAACCGCATCAAAATCCGTTGCGTAGTTTCAAAGATTAAAGCGTACAAAGGGACAGAAAAAGCGACTTTGCTTTGTACTATGTAGTGATATATATATATATATATATATATATATATATATATATATATATATATATATATATAATAAATATTATATATTTATATATATATATATATATATATATATATATATATATATATATATATATATATATATATATATATATATATATATATATATATATATATATATATATATATATGTATATAAATATATATATATATATATATATATATATATATATATTATATATATATATATATATATATATATATATATATATATATATATATATATATATATATATATATATATATATATATATATGAATATATAGTAAATACTGGGTCTCTTAATCGAAATATTTCAAATGAAACTCTTAGGGAGCTGTCTACACAAATGTTGTCAACGAGAACTAACCCATCACTTTCGAGAGTGAATATTAAGCGCGTTTCGAAAAATTCATCGATCTTGTTGAATGATAATAGGATACAATTGTTTCATCATTATTATGAATCATCACTCCATATTTAATTTATCAATCAAGAATCGATGACTTTCAAAACGAACATATAGATCCTATACTAAATTGAGGGTAATTTTTCTCAGTGAAATATTCCCGTGAGCTCCCTCTATCGGATAAAAGACGTATAAACTCTCCCTAGCGTTCAAGATTCCTACTCACGACAGCAGTAGCGCGAGTGAAAGGTTTTGTAGACATTTCATTCGAACACTACAGAAATCTATCCGAAATGTGTAAGAATAGTCCCATGCATGGAAGGAATCCCTGCATGAGTAGGAACATTGAACGCTAGGAGAGTTTATACGTCTTTTCTCCGATAGAGGGAGCTCACGTGAATTTTTCACTCAGAAAAATTCCACTCAGTTTGGTATAGGACCTATGGGCGTTTTGAAAGTTATCGATTCTCGATGGATAGGTTAAATATGGACTGATGATTCATAATAATGATGGAACAATTGTATCCTATTATCATTCAACAGGATCGATGAATTTTTCGAAGCTTTCTTAATATTCACTCTCGAAAGTGATGGGTTCGTTCTCAATGTTTATTTGAAATATTTCGATATTTCGATTGAGAGTCTTGAAACTAGATTTCCAAATTTTTTCATTCAACAAAAACACAAGCATTCTCATATTGATTGTACTCTTCTTCAGGATCTGAAACAACACAATATAAAAGTTATATGCGAAACTCAAATCCAAATTACAATAGTCCTACTTTACAGTAAACAAATTCAAATTGATATCTTTTCTAGTGGAAAAAATAGCAAGCCATCGAAGTACATCCGCAGAGCTTATCACATAAGTAAAAACACAATCCCCAGGAAGAGATGGTACGTAAACATTTGGCGATTTGACCGCGAAGAAAATACGGACGATCTCACAAATGTTAATGCTCTGGACTCAACGTTTAGCAAATTCTTATATATAACGGTAAGGTCCTGAATATCAGATCTTTTATTCAAAGCATTGGATGTCAGCATGATTTGTACCATTTCAAGGAACTATCTCTTGTACGAATATTGTTGTTCGAGAATCACGACTTCTTCAAAATTAGGGCATGTGCAGTGCAGTGATAGTGTTCCGACAAGGCAGTTATGCTACTGGGTTCATTTCTTAGGACTTTTTTATGTGCCGCGATCATGGATTTCAACTGCTTCGAGGTCTGTCCCACTTATATGGCATCGCATCCACCATATTGCATACCGTATACCACATCTGATCTGTGGGGAGAGGAAACCCCATCCTTAACTCTAGGCCAAGCAGATTTATTCGTAAAAACATAATAACTGGCCAGCTTAATACTGTCCACGCCTCTGAACATTTTTTTGAGTTATGGAGTCAATTATTTGATATAAGGAAATGTATAGTATCTGAGCGTAGCAACATCCTGAGATTGGGGCTCAACAACGTGATGTTGGGACCTGGTGGAGGAATTGAATAGCAGGCTGTTGGCAATATGAATGAGGAAGATCCATTCTAAATAAGGAGCTGTCGAGTATTTCAAAATTTTCCCTTAAGTTCTTCATTTTGTTGAAAAAAAAATAAATCGAGACCTGAATATTTCACACTCCCTATCAATTAATATATTACTGATTTTGAAACTACTGTCTCGACAATTTCATTCAATTTCCTGAATAAAAGGTTAATATGAAAGAATAACGAATGAATGCCTTGTAATACGAAACAGTAACAGTCGAATGTAGGCACCGATATCAATATTCGTTATCAATTATACGTTGAAGAATAATGAAGGCATCAAAGTGTACATGTAATAAAACAATTATTAAACTGATTTACACATATATTAAAAATAATGCTGCATGACGTACGTTTCGATGAGATTCACCTTTTTCAAATGCTACGTGCAGACTAATGATTAGTCTGCATATATATATTATATATATATATATATATATATATATATATATATATATATATATATATATATATATAGACTTATATTTACATATATATTTTATTGAATGGAGTTTTTGGGTTATTAAGTCTATTAGTAACTGTCTTATTATCGTATTGTATGTAATTTTAAAAGTATCGGCCTCATCAATTATTAAGTGTAAATTTAATGTTATTGTCACATTTAAATACTATACTGAAACATTCTTTATAAGAATAAAATTGAATAATTTGTCGAAACGTTAAAATATCAAATAAAATATGAGTTATCAAACATTACTAATAGATTATAACCCATATATATTCATATATATATATATATATATATATATATATATATATATATATATATATATATATATATATATATATATATATATATATATATATATATATATATATATAGTTGAAATATAACTTGAATATAACTTAAATTCAAACACTTGAACTTATGATTTACACTTTATTGACTACATAGCATGACGCGTTTCGTCGTTACAAACGACTTCTTCAGATGCTTACAGAATAATATCATTCTGATAAAATAAAAATTATATAAATAATATTAATTAAATTATTAATATTAATAAATAAATTAAATTAATAAATAAATTAAAAAATAATATTAATAAAAAGATAAAATAATATTATTCTGTAAGCATCTGAAGAAGTCGTTTGTAACGACGAAACGCGTCATGCTTTGTAGTCAATAAAGTGTAAATCATAAGTTCAAGTGTTTGAATTTAAGTTATATTCAATTATAATGGATTTACATCAAGTAAACGCCAACACTATTAAATATATATATATATATATATATATATATATATATATATATATATATATATATATATGGAGTTCTTGGTTCTTGGGTTATTAAGTCTATTAGTAACTGTTGGTAACTCTATATTTTATTTACATATAGTTTTTAACGTTTCGACAAACCAATGTTGTCTTCTTCAGAAAATTTGTTTTCCTTATAACAGCTAAAATTATAATTAAACATGTAAATACAGTATTTAAATTGACAATAACATTAAATTTACCTCTTCTCTGCACAAAATAGTGTTAAATTCTTTTAAAATTACATACAATACGATAATAAGACAGTTACTAATAGACTTAATAACCCAAGAACTCCATTCAATAAAATATATATGTAAATATAAGTCTAAGAAATAATATTGAGTATATATATATATATATATATATATATATATATATATATATATATATATATATATATATATATATATATATATATATATATATAAGTAGTACTGCGTCGAAATAAATAATTGGAATGCTTAGAAAATCAATCAGTTTTCCTCAATACGCTTTAACGTCGAATGCGTACCTATATCTAGTATTTATTGCACATTCCGAGTTATAGATGTGATTTATGGAATTAATCCAAGTCGATGGAAATAACACACCGAACTTCAGTTTGCGTACTTATCAGTGTTGCCAGACCTCTTCATTTCACTCAAATGCAAAATGCCAAATTCAATGTCCTTAAACGTATGGGGATCATTCGAATAAAAAAATGCAGCAACAAAATATTCTGAGGATCATTTAATAAATAAGAAGAGGAGCATTTATTTCAACGAAAGGCAGAAATTACTACGAGTAAAATGAAAATGAGAAAAAAAAAACGTGTGGATATTTTGGCTGTATTTGTGCTACAGGTGCTACGACCATAATATGGTCGTCATAATCGACCTGGTGAATCAACAATGCGTGCTGTAATCACCGAATTTCGCACCAAAACATTAAACCTTTGTCTCGCATGCGTATAGTGCGTACTGAAGAGGATATTGCAACCGTAGCGTACAATGTTAATGAGGATTGGATTATATATATATATATATATATATATATATATATATATATATATATATATATATATATATATATATATATATATATATATATATATATATATATATATATATATATATATATATATATATATATATATATATATATATATATACATATGTATATATATAATCCAATCCTCATTAACATTGTACGCTAGTTGCAATATCCTCTTATACATACATATATATATATATATATATATATATATATATATATATATATATATATATATATATATATATATATATATATATATATATATATATATATATATATATATATATATATATATATATATATATATATATATATATATATATATATATATATATATATACACGTTATTTCTACTTCTACTGAATTTTCTATTCCAAAAGAGACTTCTTATATTTCACTGTTCAGTCGGACTCCCGTTGCCTATTAATTTGAATTCAATTAAGATGAAATCGGGACTCCCGACGCACAGTTTAGGATGCTATACTGTATTCTGATGATCTAAATCAGGGGTGCTCAAACGGGCGATCGCGATCGACCAGTCGATCGCGAGTGCTTTTTGAGTAGATCTCGAGAAGAAAAAAATATTTAGTAAGTAGGTAACTAAACTACAAAAATAGGTAATGAAATAACACTCTGCTAGCGGCAAAAGGCGGGTTTATGAAAGGAAAGCGCGGTACTTGTCAAAGAAAAGCCGCGTTTTTTATTCTTGCCGCTTTTATGAGAAGTTTCGGGCGGCGCGTTTGACGGGAATATTCGAGACTTTCGTCTGCAGGAATTGGTGTCATTCTGAATTGTTACTTAAACGCAATAGTACGTCAATACAAAGTTTATCATTAAATAGTACAAAATGAGCGCAGCGAAGAATTTTTCTTTTGTATGGTGAAGGGTAAGTGCGTTTGTCTTATTTGTCGTGCGTCAATTGCAATACCTAAGCGTGGTAACTTAGAGAGGCATCATAAAACGGTTCATAAAAACTATGAAAAGGATTTTCCGCCACAGAGCGAATTAAGAAAATAAAAAGTAGGTGATTTTATTTCTTGTTTGAAAAAAAAACAAACCATGTTCACAAGACCAACCAAACAATCAAAAGCTTGCTACGATCGCGTCATTCAAAATATCTCATATATTGGTGAAACACAAGAAACCATTCGAAGATGGATCGGTTGTGAAGGAAGCATTTATTGAAGCGGATGAAACTTCATTTGGAGATTTTAAAAATAAAACAGAAATCATATCTGCTATTAGAGAACTTCAGTTATCTCGTCCGACTGCCACAAGGCGTATTGAAGTCATGAGTCAGGACATAGATAAACTAAAACATGATATCATGGAATGTACATACTTTTCTTTACAGTTCGACGAATCCACCGATTTGACAGACACTGCCCAGCTGTGTATTTTTATTCGGATGGTATTCAATGACATGTTGGCTAAGGAAGAATTTTTGATAGTCATTCCTTTAAAGGGGAAGACCCGTGACGAAGATATATATGACGTTTTCTTAAATTTTGTAGAAAACAACAAGCTACCAATTTATAAATTAGTGTGCATAACAACCGATGGAGCACCAGCAATGACTGCAAACAAAAACGGTTTTGTGGCATTGTGTCGAGCTAATGAAGATTTCCCTCATTCCATCGCATTACACAACAACAAGTTTTGTGTTCAAAAGTTTTGAACACGGAGGAAATTATGGGCATTGCAACAAAAATTGTGAATTCCATCCGTGCACGTAGCTTGCAACGGCGGCTCTTTGAGTTGCAGTTGGAAGATAGGGAGTCAAACTGATTTAGTTCTTCACACGGACGTCAGGTGGTTGAGTCGCGGAAAATTCCTAGAAAGGTTTCAAGAATTATTGGCCGAAATAACAGTATTTCTAGACGAAAGAGCTGATAACACTCAGATGCTGAAAAACGAAAAATGGCTACCTGATCTGGCATTTTTGACAGACATCACAATGCACTTAAACACCATTAACTTGAAGCTTCAAGGTGAAGGAAAAACTATTATTGAGAAGATAAGCGCAGTGAACGCATTCAAAAGTAAATGAACTTAAAAAAAAATAAAATGCAACTAATGATAGCTCAACTGAAAAGAAAGGATCTGAAACATTTTCCGTCTTTGAAAGCAAGGATTCCTCAGTTGAATTATTATAGTTATGAGGCTGAATTATCAAATATTTTGGGACAATTCGAAATGCGTTTTTATGATTGCAGTAGATTGACAAATATAGCATCATTTATGAGTTATCCTTTTTCATGTAAAAACTTTGAGGAATTAGTTACTGAAATAGCAAGTCAGTTCAATATAAACACATGTTTTGTTGACAATGAGTTGGTGCAGATTATATCAGATATACATCTCATAGCTACAGCATCTGATACAAATTTCAGGTGTTTTATATCTATAGATAAATATTCGAATCTAAGGCAAATCGCCCTTCAACTGACGGCAATGTTTGGGTCAACTTATGGAAAGTTGATATACCATCTTATGAAAATAATATGCTGAGGACATGCAGTGCCACGCTTCAACTTCCGAAGTCACTCCTTAGTTAAGTTTAACACCATATGTAACTCTTTCGTTTTGTTACAACCAATTAACTCGCAATTTTGAATAACTATGAGTTTTTTCATTGATATTGTAAAAAAGAACCTAACTAAACCTAACCCAAACCTTTACTAAAATTACGCATATTGTTCGAAAAGCTAATTTCTATATATGCCACGGTACGACCTACCTAGATAGGTAGGGCGTATCTTGTATGCACGACAACCCTGCATCACACATACTTGCAGCCTGAGTCATTCGTAAGTAGTCTAAAAATATTGAGGTAGATCGCCAGCAGTTCAAGTTTGGGCACCCCTGATCTAAATGATTGATAGATATCTCATGTATGCGATATAAATCATGACATTTCATTACCAGGGCAGAATCCTTACTACTATAATTGTAATATTCTTGCGAAATTATTGATATTCAACAGAGGACTCCGAAAAACGATTAATTCCAAGCCTCTAATTGATCTAATCAAACAGGCTATCTCCCTGAAGTTCAGAAGATTCAATTACAGGAATACGGGACACGACAGACAATATTAATGTTGAATTATCATGGCTTCTCCGTAATAAGAATCGGAAGGTTTTTAATTTCGATTCATTAAAATGTCGAAAAGTTTTGTAAGATTGATATAAGGTATTATTCTTGTCAAGAAGCTCGTTCTGTCTTCTATCTTTTCGATTATAGAAGATGTAATCATGTCACTTCAAACTGTGAAAAAGTGACATAAATTTAGAACGAAGTTGAGATGGAAAACTAAAAGTAGGGAGTTATTGAATCTTTCAACCCAACCAAATTTGTATTGAAATTCATAATTTTTCAAGAAATTTGATTACTACATGAAAGTGGTGGAGATGCATAAAGCGGCTATAATTGAACTCCTAGTGAGATTTCATAATTTTCGACGTAAATCTTTTCCAAATGAATGTCAATAATAGTTTGAGGGACGGACAGGGGGATGGACTTTCGCCAATCCTTTTCAATATTGTTTCAGAAATGATTATTAGGGAATGGAAACTTCACGTGAGGGGCATACAAGTGGGTATCAAAAAAACCGAATAAATGTAAAATGTCTCGCCTCTGCAGACGATATTGCTATCATCACAGACAACAGAACTGAAGCCATTTTCGCCGTAGAAAAACTACATGAAATTGCGGGTTACAAATTTCTTATGATAAGACTGAAAACATGGGAAAAAAACAAGAAATAAATCTTCTCTTATCACATAACATGATGGAATTCTACAAGTCGGCCATTTTAAATACCTCGGAGAAGGCATACAGTCCTCAGGTTTGAATCGAATCGCTAATGAACTGTGAATTACCAAGCTCCAAAGGGCCTACAAGCTAACATGGGCCTACTATAACAAAAGGTGCATTTCGGGAGGCGCCAAATTGAGGCATTATAACACAACGATTCTTCCAGAAGCAATCTACGCATCTGAAACAATGGTTTTTGACGGTCATTCCAGAATTAGAGAAATAGAAAACCAAGAACGAGAAATTTTTAGAAAGATTCACGGGCCAATCATTAGAAACGACATTCGGAAGAAAAGACCTCAGAATGAATGAACTTCATCAAAAGACAAATACGATAACGGAAGAAATCAGAAAACGACGAGCAAAGTTCTATGCACATGTTGACAGAATGAAAGAGTCCAGAATACCGAAGAAACAACTCGTTATAAATATGAACAGTAAATGCGGAACCGAGTGGCTAAAAGAGGTCCAAAAAATCTACAACAGATTAATATAAAAAAATCTTTGAATAGAATGGACAGATGAACGGAAGAAGAAGCACTCAGAGAGAAAGGAGCGTTTTTGGGAGGCAAACAAGATGAAGCAAACGTCCCAATTGCGAATTCAAATTCAATCGCTCTCCTCATGGGGAATAATCGTAATAATAATAAGAAATATATAATATGATATATATATATATATATATATATATATATATATATATATATATATATATATATATATATATATATATATATATGCAGATAGTTTCCAGATTCATGAGGGCTCCATTTTCATTAAAACTCCCAGGAAGCTGTAACACATCACTTTCGAGAGTGAATATTAAGTGCTTTTCGAAAAATCATAAACCTGGTTGAATGGATTCACCATACAATTGTTTCATTCCCATTAGAATAGAATTTTTCCTGAGAGTTCTATTTGAAATATTCCGATTTTTCGATAAAGAGTCTCAGTGTTGACTAACTATGGAGGTTTCGTGAACTTGGAAACTACTTATCAAATTGCCCGCTAGGTTGTTAGTCGAAGCAATAAAGCAGGGGATCATTCACGCATCTACACAAAAAGTTCTAGGGTATTTCAATGAAATGTCTAAAAGCATCTACGTACTCTCAATGATCTTGTCACAAGAAAGCGATCAAAAATGCTCGGGAGAGTTCATGTCGCTTCTTCGATAGAAGGAGCTCGTAGGATTACTCCATGAATAAATGTTGCATTCATTCAGAAGATGGAAATGGTGCGTTTGGAAAATCATGGAGACATGATTGTTTGGATTCATGCCACTGACTTTTCAGAATAAGTTCGATGATTTTTCGAAACTCTTTTAATATCCACCCTCGAAAGTGATAGGTTCGTTCTCGTTGACACATTTCTGTTGACAGTTCCTTGAGAGGTTTATTTGAAATATTTCGATATCTCGATTAAAAGTCTCTGCGTTGACTAACTATGGAGGTTTCGTGAATTTGGAAACTACTTATCAAATTGCCCGCTAGGGTGTGAATCGTAGCAATAAAGCAGGGTATCATGCACTTATCTACACACAAAGTTCTGGTGTGTTCTAATGAAATGTTTAAAGTACGTACTCTCACTGATCTTGTCACGAGAAAGCGATCTACAATGCTCGGGCGAGTTCATGTCGTTTCGTCGATAGAGGGAGCTCGCGTGATTATGATTTAATGAATGTTCTATGTTCGAAATGGAAATGGTGCGTTTGGAAAACCATGGAAATATGATTGTTTGGATTCTTGCCACTGACGTTTCCGAATAATTTCGATGATTTTCGTAACGCTTCTAATATGCCTTCTGGAAAGTGATGGGTTCGTTCTCGTTGATAAAACTTTTGTAGACAGCTCCCTGAGACGATTATTTGAAATCTCTCGATTAAGATTCTCAAGTATTGACTTCTTTATTTTATATATATATATATAGATAGACGCCATTTTTCGTTTTATTATCAGGTGCAAGAAAAAAAACGCAAATGGTCCTCCGATCCGTGAACATGCCACATATACTCCGAATTGACCATGGGAAAACATAGAATTTTTAGATTCAGACCACAAACTTTTAATCATTGGTCGTGTGATTTGTTTAATGTCATGGCGAATGCAAGTCAGATCGGAAATTGAAGTCGTTTAAACTCAAACGGCATGTCAGTCGGGATCCTTGGAATGAGAACTTCCTCACCTTCGAATTTTCTTTTGAGTATCGTCGCGTAAATCACATTGTTCATCAATTTCTTTATCACCAAACGCGTTCCGTTGCACAGTTTTGGTTGGTTTATGTTTCGAAGCATGATTACTACGGAGCCAACCTTTAGTCGTAAATTGTGGGGTGGTAATCCCGGCACATCCAAGGAGTTTAAAAATTGCTCGCTCTCTCAACCATTCCTTATTTTTGTGTTTAGTAATGATTCTTGGGAATACTTTGTTGATAAGTTCGTCTTTTGATGAGACAAAGTTACAGAAATTCTAGGTACTCGACCATTACCGATAGTCAGTAATTTCTCAGAGAAATCTTCAGCAGATGTATCGTTCTGCAATGCAACTCCAAAACATCTTCATTGATTGCGTAGATTTTCCAATGTTCGGTGAAGTGCTTCCAATGCACGTTTATTTTTGTGGGCATTCGTCCCAGATGCTGATTTTTGATTCTAATAAAACTTTGGCAATTGCGGAGTGTTTTGCAATATTACATGTTAGTTCTTCAATAGTTTGAAGATTTAACGGATATTTTAATGCTGAATGAGTCATCCGTACGCCATCCTTCTAACAATGTAATGTGGCTGCTATTCCAGAAGAAGCAAACTGCAACCTCAATGTTGGATCTCGCACTAACAGTGGCTGAAACTACTGACATGAGGAATGTCTTACCAGTTCCACCAGGAGCATCCAGGAAATATAAACCACCATTTCCATCATCAATTGCGTTCATCATTGTATCATCCTCATGTTGGTGATTCAACAGGGGTACTTTCGTTTGAACTATTAAATATAATTCCTGGTGATCATATTCGAGTCAACGAAAAAGTTCCCGTTCAAATTCTTGATTAAATGCGTAATTCATTTCACGATTTGTCGGTTTCATTCCTAAACTGACTAATAAATTACCGAACATGAAGTAACACATGTCTTCGATCAATATCAAAGCCTGATTATGTATCTACTCATTCATCTGAAGGTCGGGATTTCTTTTACTGACACGAATTTGATGTAAAATGCCTTCCGACATAATTATCCTTGCTATGGTATATCCGTTTTCTTATACCACGTATTACGTCACGTCCCACGGGAACGTGACAAAAAGTATCCTATGTCCTTCTCCTGGTTCTAAGCTGCCCTCCGACCAATTTTCAGCCAAATCAGTTCAGCTGTTCTCGAATTATAAATGTGTAACTAACACGACTTTCTTTTATATATAGAAATATTAATTTCTTGAGTTATAAGTGGTGTAACTAACACGACTTTCTTTTATATATATATATAAGATATATATATATATATATATATATATATATATATATATATATATATATATATATATATATATAGATATGTATATATAACTATAAAAGCACGTGAGATGGTCGAGTGCGCTTTCAACTTCATCAAAATATTCTGGATGTCCATTAAACCAAGTAGAGCTATGAATTATAGACACTGCAATATGAAGTGGCTGAGCAGACTGCCTTGAAGCCATAAATGAAATCTATTGTTCCGGATGTTATTCCCCATTAAATTATCCCTTGGGTTCAAGGTAACAGTATTGTTATTCGCAGTTTGCGTATTCAAATACATCAGCAAATTTTACTGAAGTTATTCCATTTTACAGAGTTAATATAGGAAACCATATTTTCTTATTTTACTCAATATACCTACTCGTATACCGCATACACCTTTGGAAATATATGAACCACATCGAATGAAAGTCAATTGTATATGTTGCTAACACATAAACTCTTTCAAGATCAATAATGCTATGAATTGTATTTGGAATATGGCAACAAATTATTCATTAGTGAAATTTTATTAATGTAGTTATATAATTTTGTGCTATTTCTTCATGGATTTCCAAGAAATTTTGACGATATATCGGTTTGCTGATAGTAACGGTTACTTTGTTCTCACATTGCATGATTTCGATTGTTCGGCGAAAATTCTTACGGTTTGAAATGTGAACGGAGTATGCGATCTTTCGCATTATACGGTCACAATAAAATGCCATTGTTGTATCATATAGCAGCCTATATCGTATAGTACCTTGACACTTAAATCGACGGTCGTCGTAAGACGCCTTCGATATAATGCCCATTATGACTGCATCCTTTCACATTCAACTATTGGATTTTATTTTTCACGTCTTACTCGATGTTGTGGTGTTTCGTAGTAAACTAGAAAACACCAGCCATTCATTTCACTATTTTGGGCAGCATTCATATTAAAAAACACCCAATTCAAAAGTGTATTTTTTATTAATTTATGTATTCTGTTTATACTGATATTTGAAGTTTTATAAACAGAATCTATATTATTTCGTCGAAAGAAGTAGGAAATGGAATATTTGCGTTCGATATTTCAGTTTTCATTGAAAAACTAGAAAATATCAGACTTTTCTTGTCATTTTTGTCGGCATTCATATTGAAACAGATCTCTTTCAAAGTAGATTCGTATTGTTCATAAATAAAATTGGGTGTTGGTAAACAGAATATAATTCTTCGAAAAACTTCGAAAGAGTAAGAATTCAGTGTTTTTGCTGAAAAAAATCGAATTGATTGATAATTTCAATCAAACTCATGTCTTAAATGTTTCTCTTGTATTGAATGTATTGAATACAATATAATTATAATGTTGAGTCCACATGTTTTAAGCGGTCAGCTCATTATCAGCACTGATTAATGAGTCGACTCAACCTTATAACTTTATTGTATTTTCATACAATAAATTTGTGAAACATTATGCCAAGAATTCGATTTAAATTATGATTTAATTACAGTTAATCGAATTAGTGTTTTCCAATTATTTTCCTTATTTTAATCATGTCAGATGAATGAAACTTGAACTCATGTTGTTAGGCTTGTGATAAAAATCTAATTGACGAAATTGAGAAATTTTCTGAATTTTTAATCTAGCAACTCAGCTACCGGTCTTAAGGTAGACTTGTTGATGGTAATAATGACAGCCAAACTTTTTCAAATTTATATATCATCGCATTAGTGGAGGCAGACCCGCCGCTAGCTTGTTTCATCGCCGGCGTGCAATACCGATTATGCCGCCCTACTATAAGGGTTTTGTCAAAAAAAGGTAATTCTTTCTTGTATTTTCTTTATTATGGCGAGGAAAAAAAAAACTAAACGAAGATAGAACATTTATTCTTAATTCAATACAATATTCTACAATTAACTTGTTATTTTTTTTACTAATATGAAACATTTTGAACTTACGTTTTCTATTTCTATTTATCTACAAAAAATGTACTCTTCTTGCCTTCAAATTTGCGAAATTTTCTATCAACTTTCTTGTGTCCAAACTATTTAAAATTTCATGTTCAAACTATTGGTAAAAAAACTTAGTCTTGGCGAGCAATATATCTATTTCATTCTGAATTTGATCTCCTGAATAGTGAGTCATACGACTTGAATCTGATTTCGAGGATTGAATTCTGTGAATGTGTTTCCGCATGACTGAATCAAAGGATGCTATCTTTTCGATTGCTTTTAAAAAATTACCATTATCATGATCATATAATGTTTTTGGGGACTCTCAGAATGCCAGACAATGATGAAATAATTACTTGATTACGCCTATGATTCTTTCTAATACATCATACCATTGCTATTTTTCCGATTCTTACAGTCTCAGTTTCATTTGATTTACAGTAGTTTTATTTTTCTACATTTTAATTAAGTCTACCCACTATTTCACATTTTCGGTGTTGGAAACACTTGTTTCATGCCTTTTCAATGTTAATGACAAAGGTTTTCAATCAGAAAAACCGTTCAAAGCAGACAAACTACTAGCAGATTTACCAAATAATTCACAACAAAAACAATGTATTGAATCTTTCGAAATAGAGTAAATAAGCTATTCTCTCTTAATTTTTTCTCCATTGGGAAGATTTCTATAATAATAATTATCTGTAAATTTTCTTCCATCACTTATAGGAAAGTTACAGTTGGACGCCTTTACCGGACACGATTAACCAAAATATGAACAAAATCATTTCTCATACTTGCAGGCCACAAACCAGGATAATCACAACAATCTAAAGTGTTGCATGTTACTTTTGAAGATAAGCTGCTCAGGTTCTTCAGTAGTACCTTGTCTTGTTTTAGTTTAGTTCTTCCGAAGAACATATATCTTTCTCTTCAGTTATACCCATAGCTCTTCGATTTAAGGCTGTGCTGCTGCAAGCTACCTCGATATCTTCGTGGCATTTCGGTTCCTTATTATCTGGCTTGCCACAAAATTTTCGTAAAAAACCCGCCATATTCTCTTGTGTACCTCTTTTTCTCGATTTTGCAGTCGAAATTGCGCTCCCGAAAGTTTTTTCCATTTCTGCGGTTCCTGAAATTAATTGTGTATATAAGATTTTTTCACTCAAGTAATTTTTTTATACAATATTATGCCGGAAAAGTTCAGTCAGACAAATAGGTTTTGAACTCACGTAACATTTTCTACAATAAGTTCAATTTCAATCATACAAGTAATATAACCTACTCATTTATTTTCGAAATTAAGAAGTATTTGAAGACAAATTTTTCATACTAAAACGTTTATAATGTTACTTCATTATCTTCAATGTAGGTTAATACTTACCATAATTACGATTCTTTTGCACTTCTGTTTTATACTGACGGATGATTGAATTATAATCACACTAGACAAGTTCAAATATCAATAAATTAAGCCGAAATCCACCTCAAGAGAACAATGAACAAAATAATTGCGATTCATTGTGTCGGTCGTTCTATTTATCTATACTACCATAGAGAGCGAATTGAAGAGGAAGCTCAAAGGGATTCCCCCAACATCAACAGTCCCGTTTTCCTTAGAATGGTTGAGACGACGTTTGGTGTTCCATCTTAGTTTTGGTTGATGCCAATAGATGGCGGTGTTAACGTAATTCGGTCAGATCTTCTTAAATGCTATGACTTAATATTAATTTTCTTGAACAATAGATATTATGACAAGTGTCATAATGAAAGTTTTTCTCAATTTTGGGATTTTAATTAACGGAAATGAATTCAAATTATATACGTATTTGTTAGAACAAAAACTTGAGTATTCAGTGTTTTTAATATTATTGTATTGTTAATGAGATTGAATTCTCGCTTAACTCTTGGTGAAACATAATTGAATATTAAAATAAATTAAACTCTTGGCTTAATGTTTCACGATTTATTTAACAATATGTATAGTCAACATGTTTCGAGCGTTAGCTCATTTTCAAGACTAAACTACTATAAGAGACGTACAACAAATTTATATCTACAAAATGGATGTGAGTAGGGAGGATAGTTGAAAATCTACTTGTTCATTTACAATTTCTTCTTTTCTCTTCCAAGAACTGCTAATTTCAATTGCCTCCAGAAGGTCTAAACGTTTACCTTTATTACCTGAGTGTAGGCATTTAGTTTTATCAAAATCTATGAAGTGATTAGAGCTAATACAATGTTCTGAGAATCCAGTTTTATTAACATTGTACAAAATCGACCTTTTATGTTCATCAACCCGAGTTTTTATTTTTCTACCTGTTTGGCCGATATAAAATCTTATAAATACCGCTTTTGTCTTCAACATTTGTCTTTTCTTTATTATTTACTACTTAATATTCCTTTTGTTTGTACAAATGGTTTTTTCCATTTCTCTTCTTTAATCTTTCTTTTTTCAATTAAATCACTTTAATCTTATCGCAAATTTTTCACTGTGAGTTGAGGTATGAAATTAATAAAATGATATTTTTGTTCGTTTTCAATAATTTGAGATAGATTTTCAACTATCCTCCCTACTCACATCCATTTTGTAGATATAAATTTGTTGTACGTCTCTTATAGTAGTTTAGTCTTGAAAATGAGCTAACGCTCGAAACATGTTGACTATACATATTGTTAAATAAATCGTGAAACATTAAGCCAAGAGTTTAATTTATTTTAATATTATTGTATTGTAATGTTGGCACCATTATTACCTGTCGACACAGTCAGTTTTTTCGGCTTTTTGACCGACAATGGCTTATGCTATGTGAAACCATATTCGCTTTCTTTCTTCTTCTTGTGCCTTTGCTTCGGTGGACGTTGGCGATTACTAGGCTCATCTGATTTTTTTGCTGCAGCCCTGTTGATCTATAGATGTCACTCCTGTCCACTGCATTAGATTTCGCAGCCACGATATTCGTCTCGTCCCAGGACCTTTTCTGCCGTTAAGCATGCCTTGCATAATAGGCTTTAGTATGCTTCATTTCGGTGTCGCATAACATGTCTGTCATAACAAGTTTGAAAGTTTCCGTTCTTCGATTACGTTTTAAACTCTTTCTGTTTTCTCATACGCTGCAGTACTGCTTCTTCGGTTACATGGTAAATACATAATATTCTAAGCGTTTTCTGTAGCACCACATCTCAAATTCTTCCAGATGTTTACATGCAGCGTCGGTCAGATCAAGCTCCCACCCAATATGTTAGTATTGGAAAAAGGATGACATCAAAGAACTCTGACTATGATAGTCCAGTCATTTTAGGTTTTATCTGCGGAAGAATTTCTAGTAAGCTGAATTTTTGTACGCACCTTTATTACGGCATTCTTATGAAGATGTGAAAAATCGACATTGATATCGTGCCGGCTAAAAAAGTTATAAAGGTCAAAAGGTCACGAAAATAAGTTTTTCGCAAATATCTCGCGATCTATTGCTCAGAGGTTAATAAAGGTCATCATAAAAATTGTTTGCCGTAAAATTTTCTACAAAAAATGTTTCTTGCATTTTTCGGTAAAATCAACCGTTTTTGGAGTAGAGCGCCGAGAAAGCGACTATATTATAACGATGCACTCGTTTCCTCACCACCTTCGAGGTAGAATGCAGGGCGCGTTTTTTTTACATGGTTTCCCCCGTAGCATAATTCATAATATGTAATAAGGGGTTTTTTATTTACGAGTGAATAATTTTTTATTTGAATACAGAAAAATACAGAAAAATCATGAACTCTGACTTTGAGTCTGAGGTGCAAACCGATATTCAAATTGCACAGCACGTTTCTCATGACATTAAGAGTAGTTCTACTGTTTTCAATTCGGATATCAATTTCATTCATTCGTTTACATCTGTTGTTAAGAAATGTCCCAGGTAGTTTATCTCGTTTCCAGTTGGGATCGGATGGCGTGAAACTGGACATCAATTTCATGTTTGCTTATCATCATAACTTTTGTTTTATTTGTGTTAGGGCACATGTTGTAGATTTCGTAAACCCCTGTTACTCTTTCCATCTGTAACTTTTGTTACTCCTTTTCTAAGGAACCCGCTTTGAGTCTCATCTCATTCAGAAACTACATCGAATATAGGTGAAAAGAATTTTTGTACTTATTGTGCACGATGTAATACATCACTTCTTCGTTCTTTTTTTTGCAAAGACCGGCTTCGTTGAAGTTCCTTTAAGAATAATAACTATCTGAAGTTCAAGAGGAATGTTTTTCATTGAATTTTTCTTCGAAAAAAATTATTTGTTTTACTACGATTATTAGTGCATTTTTTGATATTGGAAAACCTAAAAACACTCAATATGAAATTCTCATCGTTCAGTTTGTGAAACCTTAAATAATTAAATTCTTGAAAATATAGAACGATAATATTCTCAGTTTCTGCTGATGAATATGTTTGAAATTAATTGTGGTATTAAGTTTGTAAAATCATTACTTAGAATTTATTCGGTTGAGTACACTCAGAATTTAAAGTTCAGTCTTTGATGTTTTCGGAGATCCATTTCTATAGTAGTCCTTCAATTCACTTGAAGCATGTTGGGCGATAAACTTGATGAAGTCATTCATTGAACGATCTCCCTGCGAAATAATAAATGACGTGAATTCTATTTCATTTTTCATTTACTGCTTCGAATTGAATTTATTATTCAATTATTAGACCATTTATAATATTCCATTTTTAGACCGCTTTGTTTGTTCAACGTGTATTATAACTATGTATTTGAATAGATATTATATAATACTATATATTATATTATATTATATTATATTATATTATATTATATTATATTATATTATATTATATTATATTATATTATATTATATTATATTATATTATATTATATTATATTATATTATATTATATTATATTATATTATATTATATTATATTATATTATATTATATTATATTATATTATATTATATTATATTATATTATATTATATTATATTATATTATATTATATTATATTATATTATATTATATTATATTATATATAATGTAGATTGAATACATGGAAAAAACTACAAAATTTTCATTTTCCTTTCTGTTTCTACCTTTCATGGCGAAAAATTCGGGCATTGAATTATTCGAGACGTTTCGGAACAGGTGACATAGAAAGTATTTCCTCAACTTACACGATATTCTACTGGATTCAATCGGTTTTCTTTAGTCGACCAATAAAAAGTTGGATACCCTCTGGGTGCGTATCCATTGGGAACATCATTTTGTGTAGCGTCAATCTTGATGAAGCATATGTTTTCATTTTTCATCTGCAAAGATTGAAAAACAATAAAATGAAATCTCTGATCAATATTTCACATATAACTCCTACATCTCCATATCATGTACATTATTCAACAATACATACAAATATATTTGAGAAACAGAATATACAGAAATATTTCTGAACCTTATATCTACTCTATCAAAATTATTTGTAAAAAATGTATCTTAATCTGGGATTTTGATCTTATAATGAAAAAAGAAATGAGCATGCGATATTGTTCAAAATTGATTTATTTCCTGTTTAAGATACTTTATTTTGATTGTTTTTAGCAATAACCTAATAATAATAATAGTTTTCACAATGTTGTGATATACAACGAAACGTCAACGAAAATGAAGTTTTTCAAATTAAAAGGAGCCTGTTATTGCTAAACACATTAAAAAAAATATGTATATATATATATATATATATATATATATATATATATATATCATTGATTTATTGCCTGTTTATATAGTTTTGACATATATAACAACGAAACGTCAACAGAAATCATATTAAAAAAGCCTGTTATAAAAACTTTCAAATACTGATAGAATATACACGAATCATTCGTACTAGTAAATACTGAGACTTTCAAGTGCGCTTCGAAAAAATCATCGATCTTGTTGAATGTTAATGGGGTACAATTTTTTCATCATTATTATGAATCAGCAGACTGTATTTAATCAATCAATCAAGAACCGACCACTTTCAAAACGCCAACAGGTCCTATATCCGAATGAGGGGAAAACACACTTTGTGAACATTCACGTGAGCTCCCTCTATCGAAAAAAAGACGTATAAACTTACGCTAGCGTTCTATATTCCTACTGATGACAGCATTAGTGCGAGTACGTGAGGCCCGGTGGACATTTCATTCGAACATCACATACTTTAGACCGCAGGGGCGTGATCTGGAGCGATTAGGCAAGGGACCATTTTTACACATTGCAGACTGATTTCTGTGATGTTCGAATGAAATGTCCACGAAGCCTCTCGTACTCGACGTAATGTTGTCATGAGTAGGAATCTAGAACGCTAGGGAGAGTTATTCATCTTTTCTTCGATAGAGGGAGCTGACGTGAATTTTCACTGTGTTGTGTTTCCTTCATTCGGATATAGGGCCTGTGGTACTTTTGAAATTCATCGATTTTTGATTGATTGATTAAATACGGACTGATGATTCATAATAATGATAGAACATTTGTATCCAATTATCATTCTACAAGATGGATGATTTATTCGAAGAGCACTTAATTTAATATTCACTCTCGAAAGTGATAGGTTCGTTCTCGTCAACCCCATTTGTGTAGACAGCTCCCTGAGAGTTTTATTTGAAATATTTCGATATTTCGATTCAAAGTCTCACTATTTACTAGTATGAATGATTCGTGAATCTGGAAACTAGCTATGCTCTTGCCCACCGGGGCGTGATCTGGTGCAATTAATTAAGCATTCTTACATATTGCAGACAGATTTCTGTGGTATTCGAATGAAATGTCCACGAAGCCTCACGTACACTTATGTTGTCTTTAGTAGAAATCTAGTAGAAATTAGTAGTATCTAGCTATGGAGAGTTTAAACGTCTTTCCTTCGATAGAGTATTCATGATGTTTATGATTTCAACAAAAAGCATGAATACATGATTTGTGAAATACGATGCTTCATGAAAAACATGAAGCATGAACTCTATTTTAATTAGGGGTGCTTTCTTACATCGAATATGCATGATAATCGAGGAATCATTATATTTCAATAAACACAAGAAGCAATCCTACAATTTGTCAGATGTTCTTTGCATGATTACACGGCTCATTTTGAAGTTTTTCAAGTTATCATCAACGCAATATCATTATATGATGACTATTTGAAAGCGAGTTTTCGAATGAGTACATTCGTTACCGCAACTTCGTGAAAGGTTACCTGGAAATTTCATATAATTCTCTCACCCTCTCTTTTAAATTTGATTTGCAAAACTATCTATCATATACATACTTTGATTTCAAATACTCAGTTTCAATCCGTCGAGTTGATTATAAACTTTACCTTCGGGATAAAAATATTCACTTCAATCCTGCGTCACATAAAATATAAAATCTTCTGGCAGGAGCTTCGTATTTATTGAATTTGCAATTGAATTGTCAGATTATTGAGATATAAAAATTCAATTCACCTTGTCAGCTAGTTGTTCGAACAATGGAGAAATACTTTACAATGGTCACACCATTCTGCATAAAGTAGAACCATTGTGTCATTTGCATGATTTATCGCCAAATCATAGAAGGTAGAACCGACAGCCTCAACAACTCCAGATTCATTGTTGACCGGAACTGTTTGGGATTTCAAATACGGGTTCAACATTTTATGAAGTATATTGTGCAGAAAAACATCGAATACTTCCAAGAGAAATTGTCCTTCAATACAAATTTCTCATCAGTTTCCAGTATAACAATTACTATAGGCATATCATTCTCAAAATTATTCACACCAATTTCTCTCAGTTCAACTTCGAATTCCTTCGTTGAGCTCATGGCAAAATAGAAATGATTTCTGTATTTAGAGGCGATTTTTAGGATTCTATTGTGCCAATATTTCGTTCCCTTCGGATTCATTTCATAGTCCATCTTGAAATACGTTATAACGAGAGGAAGATCAAATTCTTTCCTATTAGAAAAAGTTCGAATAGCAACCAACCCGTGGTAGTTACTCCTGATAAATTCCTCTAGCATGGTTATATTTTTTTCCCCATGGTATTCTATGAATATATCCTCGAATGTGTTCCATAATTTTGGATCCCGGTATAATTTTATCCACGTGTAAGTACTGTTATCGAGGGAATATAGAAAGCAGATATTTCTCCTAAGCTTTTCTGCAATTTCGAAGAAAATAACGTAAAACTTGGATTGTTCATGCAAACTAGCAACAAGACAAACTCGATTTTCTTTCCGCAGCTCTCGCTCAATATTTTTGAAGTTACTAATTTCCTCGCAACTGGTGAAGCTTCTATTTGCATGAAGCTGAGAATACTCTTCACGTCTCTGTTTCCCTCAAATTTTCCATATTCTTCGTCTCCGCGAAATGACTTCAAGACAGGATAACTATCGATCTGATAATTGTTGCACGTCAATTTTCCATCCACATCGCATTCAACTGTGAATATATTCGTAGTGGGAGATATGTTTTGTACTTTTCGATCAATTTCAGGTAATTTCATTAGGAGATTGGTACATTGCGAACACCAGGATGTATAGAAAATTATTAAACTCAAATTTTGATTGTGAATTTGAGCATTGAAGTTTTCGTCATTAAGTTCAATAACTGCTGCTCCAATAGTTATCAGAAAGATGTTGTAAACTTCAAATTGTAATAAAAACTCAAACATTTCTCTGTTTATATATAACACTACCTCAACGTCATACTGACATGTCACTTGGTGTGCCTATTTATCATAAATTTATAAATCATTATAAAAATTATTATTACTAAATCATCATTCTCATAAATTTAAATTAATTTTAGTCATAAATAGAAGAATAATATTTTTGATATTCAGGATCGAAAAAAACTATTTTTGCAATAATTATAACGGAGCGTTACTATAATAAACGTAAATTCTACTCAACCTCAGGACATAGCATATCAAACATATTTAACCATTTTCAGTGTATTGCGAGAGTTTACAACTTGCCCTGTGAACATAGACAGTCTCCCGGTGACTTCGCTATGTTGACATAATTTAAAGTAATTATTATTCACTTCGTCATCTTAGTACAAATTAGAAAGACTTGCTTTACCTGAGTTTACAGGCAATCGAACAAGAAAAACACGAATAGTGGTTGTGTGTATGAGAAAATTTTTAATCGCTGAATAATTTCTTTCGAAGTTTTGACGAAGCTGCACGTTGTAGCGAAACGTTAATAATAAAATTTTATATTCTTTTTGAATGAGCCTTGTTACTGAAATATGAAATATCTTCATATCCCATAACGATAACTCGTGACGACTTGATGTCAAACTTTTAAGACAAGTTTTGCATGAAGATTGTAGAGGACATTTAGAAACTTTTCATTTGTGAAATTTAACAGTATTTCACTTTTATTATATATTTATTACATATTCATTATTCGAAGAACATTATTACTCAAATTTTTTCGAGATTTTCACGGTGTCCCTGTTTCAGTCTATGTTCCTGTACACAACGTAGTGAAAAAACACTTCTGTAGGACTTCGTAGGATCGATATTCTATCAGTTATTTCTGAAATTTTTGAATAATAATATCAGGTGTTTGTCACTAGGAAAAGTTCAGCATCAAATAAATGAGCACATCTATATCAAATTTTTGACTACTATTCGAAGTGGTAGTGTCACAACAGTAAAATTGGACATTTTCTTTGAGATTCCAGCCTGCAACCGCATTTCAAACTGCTTGTGTTTGTTCAATTTGAGTAGAGTGGACCAAGTTCGGCACCGCAATATTTTATTTTTTATCATCATATGAAATTTCTATCGCTTTTCTTCTTCACATTTCTGCACGTTCAAAGCTGTCAACAGTTTCTCATCTAAAGGACAGATATAGTATCCGTCATTTCATAATTATGGCATCAGTACACACACACACATATATATATATATATATATATATATATATATATATATATATATATATATATATATATATATATATATATATATATATATATATATATATATATATATATATATATATATAATGGAAGGAATATTGCCTTGTAATTTAAATAGAAATATTATGGCTTATCGGTAAAATAGGAGTATGAATAAATTTCAACCAATTTATTTGCCTGGTCTATATTTCGACTACGATTATAGTCTTCATCAGGACTCTTAAAAACAGATGTTAACAAAAATATCATGATAAAATTTTCTTTAACAACTAACCACTAATTAGGTAAAAAAGTATGGCCAACACCATCAACAGGAGTGTGTACTTAAAATATTTATGTGATATTGCACAGGAACCTGGATACTAATGTTAGGATGTAAATTTTAAAAAATATAAAATTTATTTTGAACTTAAGGAAAACAATAGAACAGTCATCTCTATTATTATTTTATTATAGTGAAAATTGAGAATCAAAGTTACATCCAAAAGTATTTTGGAACTCGACTGGGATTCGAACCCAGGTCTTTCAGTTTCACGACCTGCTGCTTTTCCAATCGAGCTACCGAGGGTACTCACTTCAAGATGCAGTTTCAACTCATATCCAACAACGCCCATCTAATCCACAAGCTCCTCATCCCATCGATCGTAGGGGCGCTTTATTATATTATTTTTAACATAATAAAACTTATTATTATTATTTATCGCGAGCCTTACACTCGCGCTACTGTTATCGTAAGTAGGAATCTAGAACTCTAGGGAAAGTTTATACGTCTCTTCTCCAATAAGAGTGAGCTCACGTGAATTTTCTCTGAAAACTATTCCCCTCAATCTGGTATAGGACCTATGGGCGTTTTAAATGTCATCGATTCTTGATTGATAAATTAAATATCGACTGATGATCAGAATATATATATATATATATATATATATATATATATATATATATATATATATATATATATATATATATATATATATATCGATAAAAGAATTATTCTAAGAATTATATTTAATGCAGGTAAACTAAAATTAAGTAAAAGAAACTTACGTTGAAAACCTACACATTTTTCTATATAACAGCCGTTTACATATGTTTCAAGGTTATTGCCTATCGTCAGAAAGGCGTAGTTCAAGTTAAAGATGATAGTACTTGAAGAGATATATAAAAAATTAATATATAAAACACGAAACACTGTTTCGTTCACGTTTTATACACCCAAAACATATTGGGAAGAGTCAACACAACGTTGCAGACGACAATGAAATACCGTCCGGCTTTTGTGAGACTTTTATAGCTTCTGGAAATCCCAGACAATCTTAACGATAAAAGAATTATTCTAAGAATTATATTTAATGCAGGTAAACTAAAATTAAGTAAAAGAATTATGTAAACGGCTGTTATATAGAAAAATGTGTAGGTTTTCAACGTAAGTTTCTTTTACTTAATTTTAGTTTACCTGCATTGAATATAATTCTTAGAATAATTCTTTTATCGTTAAGATTGTCTGGGATTTCAGAAGCTATAAAAGTCTCACAAAAGCCGGACGGTATTTCATTGTCGTCTGCAACGTTGTGTTGACTCTTCCCAATATGTTTTGGGTGTATAAAACGTGTACGAAACAGTGTTTCGTGTTTTATATATTAATTTTATATATCTCTTCAAGTACTATCATCTTTAACTTGAACTACGCCGTTCTGACGATAGGCAATAACCTTGAAACATATGTAAACGGCTGTTATATAGAAAAATGTGTAGGTTTTCAACGTAAGTTTCTTTTACTTAATATATATATATATATATATATATATATATATATATATATATATATATATATATATATATATAAAATCATCAGTATTAAGTCTAGTGCCTCGTTACTAGCTTCGATTATGTACACAGAGTTTCTTATATTTTACTAACAGCTGTCTAAAGTTGCTATTAATTTGATAGTCATAAAATTTATTCTGGTTGACGTTTTGTTGATATCGGTGCTCTTGGTTGAAGTGGGTAAATCGTCTTGCATATCCGTTACTTTCGTATCAGGAGACAAATTGTCTCAATTGAACGAAGTTGAATCAATAAGAGAACACATAATAATTAGTCTAACGTTTTTTCATATATATTTCTAACCCACGAATTTTTCTATTTATGGGTCAACTCTTCATCCACTTCATTTAAGTGACCAGCTCTGCATGGGTTCTTTCTGACAGTCCAAGAATATCTTATGTCCATTTTCATTGATTGAAAGGAATGTCGAACAAATTGCCCAAGCTTGTGAAAATCTCTTTTCGACGCTGTTTCAAATGTCTTGTGTTTTGTTGTGTGAATTTATTGAAAATCTATTGAGACTTGTTATAAGGCCACTGATTTGTCAAGAGAGTAAGGTAAAGTCATAGTTGGCAAACAGGTCTCTTCCAAATGCACTCTGAAATAATTGAATTTGGCCGTAAAAACATTCTAATTCATTTTACGAATATAATAAAACAGACCGCTGATACTTGGTCATGAGTGGGTAGTTATGAACGGGTAATTTGACTAATGTTAACTTAACAGAAATATTGCGTTCACTTATAGAGCAAACATGTGATGACGATAGGATTGAAATTGTAACTTCAACTGAGTATACAACTTTAAGTTATTTCAATGCAAGTCAGCACGGGAAACTGTATAAATAAAAAATTCAAGTTCTGTTCGATATCGTATCTCAGCTCATAGAATTCAGGGTAGCAAAATAATATTGTCAGTGTCAAAATGAATTTCTACGTCTTTTGACCTATGTTTCGTATCAGAAATTCAAAATTTCCAGAATTATGTGAGGAGCAGTGTAACTTTTTCCAATTTCTGACAATTGCTGCATTGTTGGTTGCCGTAATTTACTACGTCAAGTGGAAAAACCGATAGTTGGTGCATAATCTAGCCATAAGACAAATACAAATCGAGATGTTGAGCTATGGTGGAACTGCAGCAGACATTGTATACAATTTAGGAATGATGGGTGTTTCTGCATTTTTGATTTTCAATTTCTACGTTTACATCTGTAGAATGTGCCGAAATAAATGAATGTTCAGATGCCATCATCACATCAAAATAAAGTACGTAAATTATACTTGTAAATGTTTGATTCGCAAAATTTTTTCCGCTTCGGAAATATTTCAGCCAGTTAGGCTTTCTGAATTAATATTCACGCTATTCACGTACACTATCAATGATTGAGAATAATGATAGTTACTCTTTGATTCCACAAAACCATGAGTGCATTTAATTCAGATTTCGAAATATCGAATACAGAAGATAAGTTGAAACTAGGAATCTTTTGATAATATCTTCTAATTAATGAATCAAATAATTCAGTTTGTTTGCTGAACAGTCATAAAAATGTTTATCAAAACATATAAATGCATTTTTGAGGAGCATTTGAGATTGAATTCGTCAATATACATTATAGGTACTTGGAAATATTTTCATTATTCGGTAATTCTACGGAATGAATTATTCAGTTCTGTCATTCTTTTCAATTATTTGAAGCATTCTAGTGAATATTAAGTACTCTTTGAGAAGTACTCTGAGCTAGTGAGAAAATTAGATCTAGCATTCAACGCCAATTACGAACCATCCAAGAACACTGCGGAATCGAACCAATTACTACTACTAAACTGAAAGCATTATAAGATTACTATACCGTTCGGATACCGTGCCTCTTATTTCCTTTGTAATCAGTTTGTTATTGTGTGATTCTGTTTCATGTTTTTCTCATCTCTAAGTATTCTATTTTCAAGGAGATTTGTTACTTTGTTTGTTTCGCATAAAGTACTAATTCGAAACGTACTTTATGCGTTATATAATTCAATATATTGATTTACACTTTATTGACTACATCGCATGACGCGTTTCGCCGTTACAAACGACTTATTCAGATGCTAATAATAACAAATTTGAAAAAACAGGTATAAATATCAAGGGAATTTGGGATTCTATGAATTTGGGTTTTACCTAAGATATTCCATTCTGAAATTTAATTATTATTAACTGAAAAGGTTTAACAAGGGTGAATTCATCAATTCTATCTGTTCATTGAGCAAATTTCCAGAATTTTTATGCCGATTCATTTTCACTAATTCCAAAAATCTAATTGACTACTTTTCTGTATATTATGTAAAATTTTGAAATTCGTATTGAAAGTATTATTTTCTGTTAATAATTGGTTAGCATAATTATAAAAATATATAATAATAATAAATTGTCTTTATTGCCAAATAGTGATAAAAAAGGCGAAGTCTAGCTGAAAGCTACTCCACTTAACCTCTATATATAAAAATAATACATGAAATTCCCAATAAATTAATAGCAAAAAGAAGCGAGAATTAATCACAGAAACAAGATATTCAAAAGAATGAAAACATAACATTATGAAAGAATAATTGATTAAATAAAAATAAAATAACAACGTAAGTTAATTCACACAAGAAATAATGATAAGAACAGATAACGTAAGAGTACAATAATCAATTCTGATTAACGAGGAGAAATTCCCTATACATCCGCTTGAACCTGATCAATCTACCCGCTCTAACATTCAACGGAATAGGAATTTTAGACTTGTGCAGCATTAAACGAGAAACATTCACGGAAGCTTGACCGTAGACAGAGTAGTGGGATGTCTTAAATCGCCGATGTGCAATGCGCTTCTATAAATCAACTTATTTCTGAGGTAAAGAGGAGAAGAAGATGACAGAATACGAAAAACGGCCGACCATGAATGATACCGGATAGATTTTCCAACTGCAACCAACCAAGTTCCCTGATACTCGTATTTACGTAGTCCATATATGAACCTACAACAAGAATTAATAATCTGTCGCCACCTACACCTAGTAAGTGAGTAGAGGCAAGGGTAGTAGAGGATCAAACCATAATTCAAAACTGACAAAACAAGGCTTTCACGAAGTTTTTTTTCTCAGAGCCAAACTTAAGTAGTGTCGGGACCTGTAAAGTTGTCTAAGAACGAAATATGATTTTCTTATCAACAAACCCACATGCTTCTCGAAACGAAGACGGCCATCGAAGATTATTCCCAAATTTTTAGCACTTTTTGCACCACTGAGATGCTCATTCCCAATAAATAAGTTCAAGAACCAGCTCAATGTGGATACCCGTACTGAAGACAAGGTTATTATACTTAGATTGTTTCTAATTTCAGCAATTCGAATTACTTTTGTTATGGACGAATCTATATTTATGTTCCTGGACTCTAGTGCCGAAATTTTTACTTGTTTTACCTATATATATATATATATATATATATATATATATATATATATATATATATATATATAATCTATCAATCAAGAATCGATGACTTTCAAAACGAACATAGGTCCCATACCAAATTAAGAGAAGTTCTAGAGAGTGAAATACTCACGTAGGCTCCCTCTATCGGCGAAAGGACGTATAAACACTCCCTAGCGTTCAAGATTCCTACTCATGACAACAATAGTGCGAGTGGAAGGCTTTGTGGATATTTCATTCGAACACAACAGAATATTGTCTGAAATGTGTACGAATGACCCCATGCCTAATCGCTCCAGATCACGCCCAAGCGGGCAAAAGTGTAGCTAGTTCAAAGATTCACAGGTAATTCAATACTAGTAAATACTGAGACTCTTAATCGAAATATCGAAATATTTCAAATAAAACTCTCAGGGAGCTGTCTACACAACTTTGAACTAGCTACACTTTTGCCCGCTTGGGCGTGATCTGGAGCGATTAGGCATGGGGTCATTCGTACACATTTCAGACAATATTCTGTTGTGTTCGAATGAAATATCCACAAAGCCTTCCACTCGCACTCTTGTTGTCATGAGTAGGAATCTTGAACGCTAGGGAGTGTTTATACGTCCTTTCGCCGATAGAGGGAGCCTACGTGAGTATTTCACTCTCTAGAACTTCTCTTAATTTGGTATGGGACCTATGTTCGTTTTGAAAGTCATCGATTCTTGATTGATAGATTAAATATGGACTGATGATTCATAATAATGATGAAACAATTGTATCCTATTATCATTCAACAAGATCGATGAATTTTTCGAAACGCTCTTAATATTCACTCTCGAAAGTGATGGGTTCGTTCTCGTTGACAACATTTGTGTAGACAGCTCCCTGAGAGTTTTATTTGAAATATTTCGATATTTCGATTAAGAGTCTCAGTATTTACTAGTATTGAATTACCTGTGAATCTTTGAACTAGCTACACTTTTGCCCGCTTGGGCGTGATCTGGAGCGATTAGGCATGGGGTCATTCGTACACATTTCAGACAATATTCTGTTGTGTTCGAATGAAATATCCACAAAGCCTTCCACTCGCACTCTTGTTGTCATGAGTAGGAATCTTGAACGCTAGGGAGTGTTTATACGTCCTTTCGCCGATAGAGGGAGCCTACGTGAGTATTTCACTCTCTAGAACTTCTCTTAATTTGGTATGGGACCTATGTTCGTTTTGAAAGTCATCGATTCTTGATTGATAGATTAAATATGGACTGATGATTCATAATAATGATGAAACAATTGTATCCTATTATCATTCAACAAGATCGATGAATTTTTCGAAACGCTCTTAATATTCACTCTCGAAAGTGATGGGTTCGTTCTCGTTGACAACATTTGTGTAGACAGCTCCCTGAGAGTTTTATTTGAAATATTTCGATATTTCGATTAAGAGTCTCAGTATTTACTATATATATATATATATATATATATATATATATATATATATATATATATATATATATATATATCTGGAGCGATTAGGCATGGGATTATTCGTACACATTTCAGACAAATTTCTGTTGTGTTCGAATGAAATATCTACAAAGCCTTCCACTCGCACTCTTGTTGTCATGAGTAGGAATCTTGAACGCTAGGGAGAGTTTATATATCCTTTCGCCGATAGAGGGAGCCTACGTGAATATTTCACTCTGTAGAATATCTCTCATTTTGGTATAGCAACCTATGTTTGTTTTGAAAGTCATCGATTCTTGATTGATAGATTGAATATGGACTGATTGTTCATAATAATGATGAAACAATTGCATCCTATTATCATTCAACAAGATCGATGAATTTTTCGAAGCGCTCTTAATATCCATTCTCGAAAGTGATGGGTTCGTTCTCGTTGACAACATTTGTGTAGACATATTTTGATATTTCGATTAAGAGTCTCAGTATTTACTAGTATTGAATTACCTGTGAATCTTTGAACTATATATATATATATATATATATATATATATATATATATATATATATATATATATATATATATATATATATATATATATATATATATATATATATATATATATATATATATATATATATATATATATACCTGGACATGATCCACAGTTCGGAGAATCTGTAGGTGAAGCCTCAAAATAGAAGGCAATTCTGTATCAGAGATTGTTTGTGGTTATCCTCTGAATCTCTATATAATATACCTTTCTAGGATCTCTTCATACTTTTATTCATCCATTCGAGATGTCTAAAATAATGAAGCCTGGAGGCGCAGAGCAGAATGCTTTCGAGGTACAAGTGGCTCAAGATTTTATGGATTGATTGATTGATCTTTATTAGCCTTTCGCTATTTTCAAATACATTGAATACATTATATATATATATATATATATATATATATATATATATATATATATATATATATATATATATATAATTGGTAAACACCTGATTTGTCTTCTCTCTTAATTTCGTTTTCATTTCGCTTGATGTGTCTCGATGAATTATTGTTCGTTTTAAATGAAATATTAAAATTAATTATGTTTTTGTAAAAAGGTTTTGACCTTTTGACTGACTGTTCCAAAGTATGTTATTCCTGATTTCTATCAGACTGATAAGGAATCAGACCGATCCTACAGCTTTAGGATACAGGAATACCTTTGCAGGTAATAAAAATTAGATTTCTGAATGGAATATCTTAGTTGAAACCCAAATTTATAGAATCTCAAATTCCCTGATATTTATACCTGTTTTTTCAAATTTGTTGTTATTATTCTGTTACCATCTGAAGAAGTCGTTTGTAACGCTGAAACGCGTCATGCTATGTAGTCAATAAAGTATAAATCATAAGTTCAAGTGTTTGATTTTAAGTTTATATCTAATTATAATGCATTTATATCAAGTAAACGCCAACACTATTAAATATTCAATATATTGAGACTGAATTATCGATTTCATTCCATTAAAAATATAAATACTTATATCTAAGAATCTCGTAAATCTAAGGAGTATTTTTTTCTGAAATTTGTTGTATAAAGAGTTTGACCGATCCCACATTTTGAAGACAGTGATTGAAACCAAGAGAATTTTTCATTATCTCATAACTTAATTTTTTTCAGATGAGGGTTCCATGTATTCAAGATAACCTTTTTGCACTTGCTTTAATTCAATGGAAGTAGTTATTATTTTTGAACTGAATGTTAAATTTTCTCAAAATATTTGAAAATAAAAAACAAAAAATCAAATTTGAATAAATACATTGGAAGTTTCATTTAAACGACTTCATGAGAAATACGAGTATACCTACTCTATTGAAGTGGGTTTTTATCTCTCAACCTCTGCTATATCAAACCTGATCTTTATAATTGGAAGATTTGGTTATTTCATTTGAATGAAACCTATTCATCATAATTCGTAACGTAAATAGTATGAAAACTCTTAAAATATTTTACGTGTTTCCTCAAAACTGAAAAGATCATTGCGTTTTCGAAAATGTAAGGCACAAATTGAAATATGATGGCAGAAAATACAACGAGGAAAATACAAAATTCAACTATTTCAACCCTTATTGAAATAGAATCAGTAGCGAATATTCCCTTCTATCTTGGAATTTGAAAAAAATGTGAAGTGTATGTAAATGGATCGAGCACGAGTATGTACTTCGTGCGATTTTCCCTTCATATCCATCAACTTTATTTCAGATTTAAGGTTCGTGAATGTATTTTCTGAACAAATTGGTTAATCTAAACGACGAACTTGAAAATTTTGATCAAATCTTCATCATTGATGAAAGTTTTTCGAAAAATTATTATACCTACTGTACTTCATGGAAACTTAATTAAAGTTTTTAATGCTTCTTCCGCTTTAAGTTATCTTCTCAACTTCCGTAAACTTCGCATTCAGCTATTCTCCTCAAAAACACATTAATAAGAAATATGATAGTAATATTGGAAATATTGATTTAGGAGAGTAAAAGGAAAGTTTCTTTCGGAGTGATTTAGTAACATATTTCTCATTAATTGACTGGATAATACCGGATTTATTAGGAAATTTTTAAAGATATTGGGCGGAAATATATAGAAAAAACATTATCATCAATCATTTCAGTGTTCCATTAAGTCAATGTGTTTTTTTTTTGGAACGAAAAAATCTTTGAACCAATCTAGAAATTTGTGGAAATTGTAAAATTGTGTATTAATTTGTGGAAATAAATCGAATTCATTCTTGTGACTCAAGCAAAAATGAACCTGAAAATTCAATGAATTCAAACGGATAATACAAATGTATACGAATGAATAATTGTAACAATAATTCTAATTGAAACACCTATTTTGCGAAAACCATTATTTATTTTTTTTATTTTTACATATAAGGGCTACTCCACAGACAGTTTAAAACTGTCCTATAATAGAGGAGCACATATATATTACAAATGTTAATTACATTTTACGTAAATTGTAATTGTAAAAAAATGTTAATTTTCTGAAAATGCAATTACAACGTGCAGTAGACCGATGATCGAAGATCGATCGGTCTACCGGAATGAGCTGATGCGACGTTGCCAAGTCGATATTAATGAAACAATTGTTAAACAAAGATTCACACATATATTAAAAAGAATACTGCATGTCCTACGTTTCGATGAGATTCACCTTTTTCAAATGCTACGAGCATTTATTTATTATTTAAATACGTAGCATTTGAAAAAGGTGAATCTCATCGAAACGTACTACGTCATGCAGTATTCTTTTTAATATATGTGTAAATCTTTGTTTAACAATTGTTTTATTAGGTTATCGACTTACATCAAGTATCGGCCTCATCAATTATCAAGTCGATATTCAAGGCTAGTAAGTAGAGTTAGGCTGTGTCCCTATCCTAAGCGGCCGAGTTCACACTCTAGCGGGCTATACGATAACTAGTTTCAATATTCATGAATCCTTCATACCTTTGCTATTTAGAGATATTCAATTGAAATATCGAACAAATTTATATAAATCTCACAGGGAGGTGTTCACCAAAATCAATGCGTACTGCCATATAAAGATTTTGATTTTTTCAGTTCGAAATTATCAAATGTGCAAATGGATAAGAAAATTTTCATTACGAAGTTCACACTAAATATTGCTGAACTTTTCTTCAGTTCACTTTGAGTCTTTTGTCAATGGTTTTCACGTTCAACTCTCCATTGACTGAATTTTATTACTCAAGAGGTTGCCCTGGCATGTTGTATATATCAAATTTGGTAAAAACGAGTAGATAAAATGTAGATTCTAAAGCACAACTTTAAATATGAGGAATTCTGTTTTCAATATTTTATGTATGATTCCTAATCAACATAAAAAAACAAACACAATCAATTTCATCTAATACGTCGAAAAATCTTCGATATTTTCAGAAGCACGAATTAGAAATGATTCGCACATGTTAATTTCTCTCACAATAATTGTTTATTGTGTATAACACGGAATTCATAAACATGAAAACATACATTTATATTCAGAGAATCTTCAATAGAATTGCTAATATAACTTCGGAAATAACATAACAAACCCATAATTCAACTTTAATTATTCATTTCGAATATAAATGTCACCATAATTTGAAATATATGAGTTCAAAAATGTTTGAGTCTTTGTTATTTTTCGTCGTTCAAATCAATATTTGACGTGAGGGACTTTTGAATCGAGGTTCTTGAGTTTGCTTTCTTCACAAATATACGAATCATAAGTTTCCATTAATAATTATTTGTTCTGAACACAATTATTTGTCTTTGTTAGTAGTTTGAAAATATACGTCATGGTTCAATCAATCAATATAAATCAATTCTAAGCCAATCATTGTTGTGAAAATGTAAATAAATCCAGACTTTACTTCCATTTCGTATATACCATCTACACGTATGTAGTATAAAACAAAGTCGCCTTCTCTGTCCCTATATCCGTTATGTCATGCTTAAATCTTCAAAACTACGCAACAGATTTTGATGTGTTTTTTTATATAGATAGAACGATTGAAGAGAAAGGTTTATATATATATATATATATATATATATATATATATATATATATATATATATATATATATATATATATATAATAACATCCATTAAATGGTGGAGAAATGCTGTTATTTTTGAGGTTTCTAATGTGATGTCGTAAATAATTATATTTTTCCGCTTAACATTGCAAACGCCGGCTGGCTGAACCCGATGACATATATCAAAATAATGTAGATACTAAGTATTGTACACATTGAGAAGGTCTACCGAAAACTCCCCTATGGTATATATCTATCTTTTATGGTTATACTAAAACATTTTTTCTTTTCATTTAGTTTTTACGACAAATAATGTTTAATTTTCGAAGAGATTTTATCCAATAGAGCATCAATCCTTTTTCAATTAAATACCTTAAATGAATTGTTGATTTAATATAGATTTATATGGCCCTTTACAGCATTATATTTCAAATGACTATTTTCGAAGATATTACAGATTTACAAAGAAAGTGACTTTGTTTCATACTATGTAGTGATATATATATATATATATATATATATATATATATATATATATATATATATATATATATATATATATTTACATTTGAAATTGATTCATTGCCTGTTTGAGATAGATTATTTCGAGTGTTTTTACCAATAACATGCTAATTTGAATGTGAAAAACTTTAACGTTAACTTTTTGTTGACGTTTCGAAAATAATTTTCTTCACATTAAAATAAACCAGTTAATGCTGAACCAGTTTCTGCTTATGACATTGAATGAAATATTTAAGAAAATGAACACTTGAACATTGATTTGAAAAATTCAAATTAACCAAGAGAATGTTATAATAGAGCTAAATATTTGAACGTGTACGACGTGATGTCTCATTATCCTTCAAGCGATAAATGTTAGAGAAATATTGAAATCGATGCAACAACTGATCGAAGTGCGAGACATATATGTTTCGTTCTGCAAGGAACTCGTCAGTCGCACCACGTCCATCGAAGTGAGGCAACGATTTCAACCTCCAAGCATCTTCTTGTGACTTCAAGCGGAAGATCATAGAGTAATGGATACTCTACAACTCCATCTATAGAAATCAGTAGAAAACATCTCTCTCAGATTACACCAAGCATCGAAATTTCACATATCTACTATACCCGTACGTATCTACTAAATTGCAATGTCTATTTGACAAATACCACCATACGATGTTTTCAAATGTCATTAGGTTGCATAAGTAGTACTTCGATCAAGTGTGGCATCGATTTCGATATTTCTCTAACATTTATCCCTTGAAGGATAATGGAGGCATCACATCATACACGTTCACATATCTAGCTCTACTATAACATTCTCTTGATTAATTTCAATTTTTCAAATGAATGTTCTAGTGTTCATTTTCTTAAATATTTCATTCAGTGCCATAAGCACAAAAAAATTAATTTCCTTAAAAATATCGCCGAATAGGCCCCTGAAATACGGGAATAAACGCGAGCGTACTACTAACGCAACCTATTGACATTTAAAAATATCGTTCGATGATATTTGTCAATTAGACATTGCAATTTAGTAGATACCTACGGGTATAGAAGATATGTGAAATTTCGATGCTTGATGTGTCTGTAATCCAAAGGAGGTTTTTCTACTGATTCCTATAGATGGAATTGTGGAGTATTCATTAATCTACGGTATTCCACTTGAAGTCACAAGAAGATGCTTGGAGGTTGAATTCGTTGCCTCACTTCGATGGACGTGGTGCGACTGACGAGTTCCTTGCAGAACGAAACATATATGTCTCGCACTTCCATCAGGTGTGGCATCGATTTCAATATTTCTCTAACATTTATTCCTTGAAGGATAATGGAGACATCACATCGTACAAGTTCACATATATAACTTGAATTTTTCAAGTGAATGTTCTAGTGTTCATGTTCTAGTGTTCATTTTATTATATATATATAAGAGCTATATATATATATATATATATATATAAATATCACATTATATACAACTTTAGTTCACCAACCTTCCTATAGGGGGCCGATCTGCCATTGTATAAAAGTTTGATAAATAAGGCAAAGTAGAGATCCAAAGGTTTGGCAACATGCACGTCTTGGACTGCTTGTCGTTATCTGTAATATGAAACTATCGCGTTGTACTGTATCTCGGCGTTACGTTTGGATTCGGTGTTTAGGTATGAAAACAAATGGATTTTGATGGTTTATCGAAAGTAATATATTATAATGTAAATATTATCGATTCATGAAGAAGAATATCTACTCGTTAGGGTTTCGGAACTTATTCATTCAGAATACATTTATTTGGACAGAATTAAAGTTCATTTTTATTTGAATTACTTTCGGATTTAAACTTTTTCTACGACTCCGAAAAATATGAATGAGGGGTCATTGGATTCGGAAGAGTATGTACATCATTAATTTCATTAGATCATTTCAGAGAAGAATCAAAAGGAAATAAAAATTCTTCTCGAAACAACTCATTTTACGAAACTGTTGGAACGAAATTCGTTATTTTTCCATTGAGATGAGAATAAGTTAGTAATGGTTAGTACTAGTTAATACAAATATATTCAATAAAAAATATTACGTCAACTTCTATAAGTAATAAAAGTCCGGTAAGTAATAAGTGTGATTAATCTACTAATAGAATATAATAATAGTATATACTCTTCCGAATCCATTGTCCCCTCGTCATAGATGAATAAACAAATAATTAATGGTGTAGTGACTCTAAAACGCTTTCGGCTCTTTGGAGCTGGTGGGTTCTATTCCCATCATGATCTTGGGCCGTTTGTAAACGGCGTTAAACTGCAGGTGCAACTTTCGCACAAGCAGAGAGTGCCTCTGAAATAATAACTAACATTCTTCTAAATTAAGTGAAATTGTTTTCATTGGTTTTGAATATGTTTCCTAACTATTTTTTCTTAAATGAGCATGAGTATTACAAGTGCGAAAATTTTAAATGAAACTTTTACGCTTTTTCTCCTTTTTGGAACTATTTTCGAAAAGTTTCCGAAAAAACTTCTTGTTGGAAAAATTCTTCCGATCACTTCGTTATAAATGATTTTCTTTGGTTGAAATCCAGATTGAATTTCGGATATTCAACCTGAGTAAATTAATCATGACAAGTGATAAATGACAATTTTCACATATCCTAAATCTCTTTTGAAAACCTTCAATTATACAGACAGAAAAGGGAAAAATTTCAATTTACTTCATGTTCAAGTAAAAGAAAACTCTTAGTCTACTGATGCAGAATCGATAGAAAAACCGCGATAACAATTTTTGACTACGGAATATTGTCCGCTCATCTATTCATAAGATGCCTGAATATTTTCAAGTTTAATTTTTCTATGTTGAAGTAGTTTAACTACTTGATATTCAATTATAGCAAGTGTAGCGATAGCCAACCTTGCGCAATCCATAGATCCTATATTCGTCTCTATTTTTAACTTAAAGGGAAAAAATTGGAAGAAAGTCTTGAAGTTTATAGAGGCCCGGAAATATGTCTTTTTAAGTTTCATATGGAACAGTCCAAACTCCATATGTGGTGAACATTGAGAAATATATTGTTGTTTGGATAAGATATTCCTTTATTGTATACATTGATAAGCCATTATGGACTAAATACTTTATATTGGCGAGTATGAGTATTACGTTAAAATATGAAATGCCTAGGCGAGCTGTATCGAAATGCTAAAAATGTAGTGTTCTGCTTATGTTGCAGAACAAGAAGGTCGTATCAATTTCAAATTGAAGTAATTTATGTCTTGACATGTTAGAAGGTTAATATGTTTTCATGAATAAACGTTGAATTGGAATGCCTTTTCGATTATAACATAGATTCCTTATTCGACAACAAATTATACTGCCATATCGTGGTTTTTACATTTTTATGAGGTGTGTTATAGTAAAAAAATATCTCTTCAATATTTTACTTTTACTATATTGATAAGCACATGTGAGTTATCGCAAATATATCCCCCAACACAGCAGTGTGTAGTTATTGAATTGGAGAGAATGAACCCCAAACAAAATAGAAGCCACCAACAGAATACGTGTAAGATAAGTGTATCAGAGAATATGACTTTGAAATACAAACCAAGCATACAATATAAAATATAAAATGAAACTTTTCAGAAACAGTAGAATCCGGTAAAACAATCGATATTTGTCAACGATACATAATGCAAATATTTCTGAGTAGCATTTATAAACAAGGTGATTCAGTAAAGTATTCAGATCAATACAACCTAAATCTTTAATAGATTCTCATACAGTGTAAGTCGAAATGTGAATATTTTTGTATTCATTTTTTAGAGAATCTTGTTGCTCATGGAAGTTTTTGATGTTATACACGAGAAGTGACATTAGTGCCGAAATTTAAAGCGCTCATTTTAAATATACATGTTCAGAACATATTTAGAATAATTGGCAACTCGAATATTCACGCTGAAATTATTTCATATTCCGCGAAACAATTACATATATAATAGTCCGAGAGCCAGGTGAAAATTTGGTTAATTATTTCTTCTCAAGAGATAATTGATGATATGCATCAGACAATAGTATCATGAAGCCTTATGACCGTCAGCTGCGGCACGATTGGGGGGATGAGCAGTTATAACCTCCTACGCTCGAAGAAAAAAAATACATTCACTCATTTCCTCTCGGCTAAAAATTCACCTGATGATAACTTATATGTAACTATTGATAAATATATACGTCAGCTGGCTGTATCTCGGTGGAAAAATTGTCAGCTGATACTTTGAAGGTCGTTACGTAGAAGTTAGCCCGAAGCATTTACTGACTATTTAAATGTATCAGCTGACGAGGTTTCCCTCGACTTACTGTTAGCTGATTTTTTTCATTCATCACAGAAATATATTTAAAATCAGCTCACAAATTTTCATGTGGGAGGAAGTGACTAATGAAAAAAAAGTACTGAACTCCTTCATGGATTCATTGATGGCATCAAGCGTAATATTAATCCCTTCGATGTAAACTTAATTAAACAAAATTTATATAACATTTCTACTGGAGAAGGAGCACCTCAGCATATTGAAAATTTCTTGCTCAATGTTGAGAAAAAAGGTAATACAAAACGAGAAGCTTATATTCTCAGTTTTGTAAATGACCCAAACCAATTTGAGAAGGCTATTTCTAGGGTAAAATGTCATACTTTCGTATATATGATGAAGAAAAAAAAAGTTACAGTTGCTCGAGGAATCGTGGAGCTGCAAATGCAACGTGATTTATTTGGACAATTACTTCAAATCTCTTTAAAAAAGGAACCTGATTTAGCTAAAGTTCTCACGTATCCTTTAACACCGATTCCACTGTCTCTCTTCCACCTTGATAGCACTATGAGTAAAACACAAAAATCCGCATTAATGGCTCTATTGGAAAAATATGAACATTCGGAGCCACCAGAAAATACAGATGTCATAGTGTATGACGGGTATTTTATGTTACATCTGATGAAAGATGTACCTCTGAGCTTTGGATAATTTCGAAAAAAATACTGCTTATGATATGTGCAACCACAGCTAAGATAATATACATTTTGCCTTTGATAGATACATTTTTCCATCAATAAAAGATACAGAACACAAGCTACGAGATATGGAGCAAGCAAACTTCCATATCGAAGGCACTGACCAAGTGCGAAAAAAAGATTTTCGCTGAAGGACGTTAATTTCAAGGAAGCTCTGGTACAGTTTCATTTTGAAAATTAGGGAGAAGATTATATGTGGCCTTATATAAAGAATAAAACTGTTTATGTAAGTGTAGACACTTGTTTGAGTGACTCAAAAGTTATAAAAACTCGTATTGAAGAATTTTCGTGTCCGGCTCACGAAGAAGCGGACACAAAAATGATTTTCCATGTCTGTAACATTGATATTAATGCGAACGTGACAATTCGTTGCTCCGACACTGACGTGTTAATAATTATGTTAGCTAACATGGCTAATATATCAGAAAATATCCAGGTTTGCATGGAAGTTGGAGTTGGAAAATATCAAAGAATTATTAACGTAACTCAATTATATTTTCCACAATTTATTTCTATAAGTGCAATAGTTGACATTTACCTCAGAAATAATGCAGAACAACGGGTCGAGTATTTCTTATTTAAACAGACAGAAGACACTCATTTGAAATATAGTTTTTTGTCGAATAGATGACAAAAATTTTAACCATAAGGTGCATAAAATCCTGACAAATAACGATAGCTGAAAGAAATAAATTTCCATTGTCATTCATTTCCTGTTGTCTCGGATGTGGGAAGAAAAACATTTCGTGAAATGGCTAGCTATTATAGAATGCAAGATTTCCATATTCACGAAAAAATTTGCAGGTATCAGATAAACTGCTGTTTTCTTAAGATGTGTGAGCAGACATATATCATTAGATTGGTCAGAATCTAAATGTTTACTCTGCTAAAATGCAACAGCATAATACGGTAGGTCAATCGATATTTGTGAATCCATATCAAGTAATGGTGATATTTCAGAATAGTATTTATATATCAAATATCCGTTTAATTATCAGATCTGATAATACAACTTTCAGCTGACTAAGATTCTCTTACAGTGCGAGTCGAAAGATCAATATTCTTGTATTGATTTTTCAGAGCATTTTATTGCTCATGAAATGAAATAGCGTGAATTTCTGGAATTCTCAATGTTATACAGAAGATATCATGTTAGTATCAAACTTTTTGGTCCTTATTTCGAAAAAACATTCATAACATATTTCGAAAATTTTTACATTTTGGATATTCACGCTCAAATGAAAATTGATCTGTCACAAAACACCTACATATAGGTATGAGGAATTATATCATATTCGACAATATAATATGATATAATTATTCATTCATGTTCTCATTGATTTGTCTGTTTAGGTGGATCTATATTTTTATTGATCTGTCTGTTTAGGTAGATATATGTTCTTATTGATCAACTGACCAGCTGGATGTATATTTCTATTGATCTGGCAATAAATGACGATGAAATAAGTGCAATAGTTGACCTCAAAAATAATACAGAACAACGTGTGAATTATTTCTTATATTGAAAACGTCTTCAAGACATACAGGTCTCTGTTAACAAATGTTTGAAATGTGGTTTTCTGTAGAAAGGATGATAAAAATTTCACCTATATGGTGCAGAAACTTCTGATAAGTAACAAAGCACGAAAGAAATATAGTTACCAATTTCGAATGTTCTTCATTTCCTGGCGCCCCTGATGTGACAAGAAACAAACATTTCGTAAAATGGCTATAGATTAAAGAATGCGTTGTTTTCAATAACTATTAAGTTTCGTGTACTTGCTGAAATTGTGTAAACAAATGTCTTTGAATGACGACAAGGTACTATGATAAATAGGTTCATGCATAATTTCACCGCTCAAATTTTGGAATTTCAAATACACTGAAATGATATCTAAATATTCTCCCTGGAATTAATTTTTCGCTCAGATCGCTATGATCGATTTCGAACCATTAAAAGATTTTCTTTAGGATTATTGTTTTCAATCGGTACAAGCAGAATGTTATAAATATAAAGACGAACTGTTGCAGCAAGTCCAAACAATTCTATCACACACAAATTAGCACTGTAGAGGAATATGACACACTTCGTATTTTATATTCATTCATTTATAATCATGACTATAATCATAATTTCACATTATTATATATTTGAATATAAACTTAAATTCGAACACTTGAACTTATGATTTACACTTTATTGACTACATAGCATGATGCGTTTCGTCGTTACAAACGACAAAAAAATGATTATTCTGTTAGTATCTGAAGGAGTCGTTTGTGACGACGAAACGCGTCATGCTATGTAGTCAATAAAGTAAATCATAAGCTCAAGTGTTTGAATTTAAGTTAATATTCAATTATAATGGATATACATCAGGTAAACGCCAATACTATTAAATATTATTATATACAATGTTCACTACATTATTATAGTGAACAATATAATTATGTAATATTTTTGAATTCATGAAATGGGATCAAATTTCGAGTGATTCCATTCAACAATCTGGAAAATAAATAATTAGAACAATTCTTTATTATCAAAAATTTATTAATGGGCATTATATTATATGTACATATATCATTATGAACTACTTATGTATCAATTACTATTGCTAATATAAGTGAAGGCTTCAATTTGAGCCGAATACCTACCTGTTGTGAAACAAATGAGTTCTTGTTGAGCTTCTTTGCGATAGTTTTTTTTTCGCCTTACAAAATTCAACCCATTTTCAGAATGTTCATTTTCACTTCTATTCCAAACCTCTCGATCGATTAAGTTCATTCAAATGCTTCATCCGGTCACATATTATTGATGTTTGTTTTGTTTCCTTATCTTGATTAACTACCGCTGACTGTTCCGAGGCTATGTTCATCTGTTGTATTCCTCGGAGTTTACTAAACATACGATATCTTTTCAGATTGATCATTTACCAAATCTCGTAATTAAATATTGAACCTCTCAAGAATTTTTCCTTATTCTACCAACGTAATTCCTATTTCTATATTCATGAGTAGCCTGATAAATTATAGATACCGTTCCATAAATACGTATAGAGAATGTGTGTATAAAAGCTACTTTTTTTTAGCATAGAATTAACATTCACGAAGATAATATTAATGTAATTTCCCAAATTATTTCCTTTTATGAATTAATTTCACTACCACTAATTGTAATTGTAATTTCTTCAGTTGATAATATTTTGTTTCAAATTTGCATTATGATATATTATATAGTGAGGCAAAATAAATTTCATTCATAAAAAAATGATAATACTTGATAAGATAAAAATTATAAAACTAATAATACTTTCTTCACATACATTACAAAATGCGTGAATGCCCGAATTGTAGCATATGACTTCAAAATATAAAACAAGCATACAATATGAAATATAATATGAAACTTTCCCGAAACAGTAGAATCCGGTTAAAAAATCGATATTTGTCAACGACACATAAGGCAAATACGTCTGAGTAGAATTTATAAACCAGGTGATTCAGTAAAGTTTTCAGATCAATACAAATTAAATCTTTGATATCAGAGAATATAATTTCAAAATAGGAACCAAGCATACAATATAAAATATAATACGAAACTTTCCCGAAACAGTATAATCCTGTTTAACAATGGACATTTGTCAACGATACATAATGCAAATATTTCTGAGTAGCATTCATAAGTCAGGGGATTCAGAAAGGTATTCAGATCAATACAACTCAAATCTTTAACATCAGAGAATAAAATTTCAAAATATAAACCAAGCATACAATATAAAATATAATATCAAACTTTCCCGAAACAGTATAATCCTGTTTAACAATCGATATTTGTCAACGGTACATAATGCAAATATTACTGAGCAGCAAATGATTTAAATGATTATTCAAATATTCATAAAGATAAACCAGGTGATTCAGTAAAGTATTCAGATCAATACAACTTAAATCTTTAACAGATTCTCATACAGTGTGAGTCGAAATGTCAATATTTTTGATTTTCATTTTTCAGACAATGTTGTTGCTCATGGAAGGTCTTGATGTTATACACGATAAATGATGTTAGAATCGAAATTTAGAGCCCTCATTTCGAAAATATATTGGGAACATATTCAGAATAATTGGATAATTCGAATATTCAAGCTGAAATTGATTCATATTACGCGAAACAATTACATATATAAGATAATTCTACAATTTATTTCTATAAGTGCAATAGTTGACATTGACCTCAGAAATAATGCAGAACAACGGATCAAGTATTTCTTATTTGAACAGAGACAGAAGACATTTATTTGAAATATAGTTTTCTGTCGAATAGATGACAAAAAATTTAACCATAAGGTGCATGCAATCCTGACAAGTATCGATAGCTGAAACAAATATATTTTTTGGTATGCCTGTTTTATATTAATCCTAAATTTCGATTGTCTTTCATTTCCTGTTGTCCCTGATGTGGGAAAAAAACAAACATTTCGTGAAATGTCCAGAGATTACAGAATGCAAGATTTACATATTCACCTAAAAATTTGTAGGTATAATATGAACTGCTCTTTTCTTAGGATGAAGGCTGAGCAGACATAATATCATTATATTAGTCAGAATCTAAATGTTAACTCTGCTAAAATGAAACAGCATAATACGGTAGGTCAATCGATATTTTTGAATCCATATCAAGTAATGCAAATATTTCGGAATAGTATTTATATATCATGTGATATCAGTTAAATGATCCGATCTGATAATACAACTTTCAGCTGACCAAGAATCTCTTACAGTTGAGTTGAAAGATCAATATTCATTTTTCACAGAATTCTATTGATCATGAAATGAAATAGCTTAAATTTCTGAAATTCTCAATGTTAAACAGGGGATATGATAATATTATCAAACTTTTGTGTCCTTATTTCAAAAATACAGTCATGACATATTTCGAAAAATTTTACATTATGAATATTCACGCTTAAGTGAAAATTCGATTTATCTGCCAAAACACTTCTACATATTCTATGAGGAATTACAGCATATTCGACAATATAATATGATATGATCATTTATAAATATTTTCATTGATCTCCTGGCGCCCCTGATGTGTCAAGAAACGAACGTTTGGTGAAATGGCTATAGATTAAGAATGCGTTGATATCAATAACTATTCAGTTTCGTGTACTTACTGAAATTGTATAAACAAATGTCTTTGAATGACGATAAGGTACTATGATAAATAGGTTCATGCATAATTTCACCGCTCAAATTTTGGAATTTCAAATACCCTGAAATAATATCTAGATATTCTCCCTGGAATTAATTTTTCGCTCAGATCGATAGGATCGATTTCGAAACATTGAAATAATCACGCAGTATATTTTTTCTTCTAAGAAAGAAAAACATTTCTTTAGGAGTTATTGTTTTTAATCGGTACACGCCCAGAATGTTATTAAATGCCCAGAATGTTAAAGAGGAACTGTCGCTGTCCAAATAATTCTATCATACCCAAATTAGCACTGTAGAGGAATATGAGACGCGAAATCATAATTTCACATTATTAAATATTTGAATATAAACTTAATCTCAAACACTTGAACTTATGATTTATACTTCATTGACTACATAGCATGATGCGTATCGTCGTTAGAAACGACTTCTTCAGATCTGAAAAGCAAACGAAGTGTTATCAGATCTTATAAAGTGCACCAGTCACATGAAGGAAACGTACGTCTCGTAGGAAAAACTGAACCAAACGCTCACTCAATGTTTACTACCAATTCTTGCGGAATATTCTGATCGCGTTGTATCTATATGGATCCTGAAAAAAATTCCTAAAGTATAATAGATGGGTAGGTTATCGCGAACAGAAAAAAATTATTTTCTGGTTGTTCTAACCTGAGAAGTTATTCTATATAATATAATATATACTGTTTGTAATATTCATAACAAATAACATTTGTTCATTCATTCAAGTTATCTATATTATAACAGTCATCAGATAATTTCAATTATTATAGCAGAAAATTCATTTTCATCATAATAAATTATTCATTTGCTTTTCATCATTATAAATTATTTATTTGCAGTCAACTATAATTTCGTAAAACTAATGCATTCTCAAGTGAACAGTTGATTTAGACGTGTTAAAATTCCATGTCAAAACTATCAATGAATTTGACACATTTCAAGAATTTCACATTATTATATATAATATACACTACATTATTCCAGTGGACAATATACTTATAATTATGCAATATTTTGAAATTCATGAAATGGGATCAAATCTCGAGTGATTCCATTCAACAGTCTGGAAAATAATTGGAACAATTTTTTTGTATCAAAAATTTATTAGTCAGCATTATATATAGGTATAGGTGTATCATTATGAATTACTTCTGATCAATTACAATGGCTTATACAGATGAAGGCTTCAATTTGAGTTGAATACCAATTCTGATACAAATGAGAGTGTTTTATTTATTGAACTTCTATGCGATAATTTTTTTTGTTCCTCTTTTAAAATTCAACCCATTTTCAGAAATTAAATTCTCACTTCTATTCCAAGTCTATGGATCGATCAAGTTCATTCAAATGCTTCATCTGCTCACATATCGTTTATGTTTGTTTCGTTCCCTTATCTCCAACTTGATTAATTACTGCTGACTGTTCCGAGGCTACGTTTATGTGCTGTATTCCACGAAGTTTACTAAACATACGATATCTTTTCAGAGTGATCACTTAACAAATTTCGTTATTGAATATTGAACTGGTCAAGAATTTTTCCTCGTTCTTCCAACCTAATTCCTGTTTATATATTCATGAGTAGCCTGATAAAATATTGATACCTTCTCATAAATAGGTATATAAAATGTGGTTTCCACTTTCATTTCAGCTGTTATTATAGAATGGTACTATTGAAGCGATAATTCATTGATGAATTATGTTATCCATTTCAAATGGAAGCTGCAGTGTAAAAGAACTTCCTCCGAAATCTGTTAGTGAATGAACATTTCCATCTTGTTCAGTTTCTTTAGTAAAAATATCATCATTTCTATGTTAATCTATCTTGTGTATTTTATACTTCTGTATTTATGTAAATCTGAATTATTTTCATTGGAGCAATTGCCCTCATTATTCTGTTTCTAAACCTTCATCAGGATAGTACATAATCTTCACAATGATCTCGCTCGAAAATTCAACTTCCTACCCAAATTATTTCTTCCTTTATTATTTTTTCCTTCAATTATTCAGTTCAATGCTCAACGTGATATACGAGAAACTTCAATGAATGAATATTCTCAATTTGCATATCCTGCAGAAATATCTGAGATATTCCTCAGTTTTTTCGACTTATAAACGAAATTCTGCATAAAAAGACAAGTTCGTTGTATTTCATTTTGTATGATATATGCCTATGCCCTCAAGATATATATATATATATATATATATATATATATATATATATATATATATATATATATATATATATATATATATATATATATATATATATATATATATATATATATATATTTATGTATATAAGATAGTAGTTGTGTTTGTTACACTATTTATAACTCAAGAACCGCTGTACCGATTTGGCTAAAAATTGGTGTGGAGATAGCTTAGTGCCAGGAGACGAACATTGGATACTGTTTATCCCGTTCAACAGCGTTTCTGTGTGAGTTAACATGAAACGTCAGTCACTATAAAACTCTGTATGAGTCGGTTGAATTTCTTGTTTTTAGCTGAAAATAGCAAGCATCAGTGGTTTAGTTGTAGAATGCACGATTGCCACACTGGCGGCCCGGGTTCGGTTCACTGGCAATGCGAATTAAGCTTCTTTACTTCAATGGCAAAAGTTTTCACTAATTTCATTCAATACATATGTATTGAAGTAGTGTATATAAAAACATATTCTATAAATTACCAAATACTATGCATAATTATAAAGCACTCGAATATTCAATTCATATAAAGAACAATTTCTGTATCGAAAACAAAACACATTATTTTCTTTCAAAATATATTCAATTAATTCTCAAAAATAGGTCAATGACACTTCTGAGGCTGTTCTTTGAAAATTTTCGCTTGGAACCAGGAGATTGACATCACGTTCCCGTGGGACGTGACATAAAACGTGGTATAACGAAACGAATATACCACAGCAAGGATAATTATGTCGGAAGGCATTTTACATCAAATTCGTGTCAGTACAAGAAATCTCGACCTTCAGATGAATGGGTAGATACATAATCAGGCTTTGATATTGATCGAAGACATGTGTTACCCCATGTTCGGTAATTAATAAGTCAGTTTGGAAATGAAAGCGACAAATCGTGAAATGAATCAAAATGAATTCAATCACGAATTTGAACGGGAATTTTCCCGTTGACTTGAATATGATCACCAGGAATTAGATTTAATAGTTCAAACGAAAGTACCCCTGTTGAATCACCAACAAAAGAAAGTTTATGATACAATGATGAACGCAATTGATGATGGTAATGGTGGTTTATATTTCCTGGGTGCCGCTGGTGGAACTGGTAAGACATTCCTCATGTCAGTAGTTTCAGACACTGTTAGTGCGATATCCAACTTTGCTTCTTCTGGAATAGCAGCCACATTACATTGTTAGAAGTATGCCGTACGGCTCATTCAGCATTGTAATTGGCGTTAAATGTTCAAACTATTGGGGAACCAACATGTAATATTGTAAAACACTCCGCAATTGCCAAAGTTTTATTGGCATCAAAAATCAGCATCTGGGACTAATGCACAAAAGCACATAAACGTGCATTGGAAGTACTTCCGAACATTGAATGCTCTATGAAATTACTGGAGATCTTTTGGAGTTGCATGGTTGAACGATACATCTGCTGAAGATTTCTCTGAGCAATTACTGACTATCGGTGATGGTCGAGTACCTGTCGATGAATCGAGCGGATTGATTTAATTTATTCAGAATTTCTCTATTTTTGTCTCATCAAAAGACGAACTCATCAACAAAGTATTCTCAAACATCATTACTCACCACAAAAATAATGAAAGGTTGAGGGAGCAAGCAATTTTGACGGCTCAGAATAAAAATGTAGATGACATAAACTTCATAATTCAGAACGAGATCATTGGTACACTGCGTTCTTTAAAATCAATTGACTGTTTAACAAATGAATATGAAGCCACCAACTATCCAAATGAATTTTTAAAGTCCTTGGATGTGCCAGGAACGCGTTTGGTGATAAGAAAATTGATGAACAATGTGATTTACGCGACGAAACTCAAAGGAAAATTCGAAGGTGAGGAAGTTCTCATTCCAAGGATCCCGATCGACATGCCGTTTGGGTTTAAACGACTTCAATTTCCTATCCGACTTGCATTCGTCATGACATTAAACGAATCACACCACCAATGTTTAAAAGTTTGAGGTCTGAATCTTGAAAATCCATGTTTTCCCCTTGGTCAATTACGAGTATACGTGGCAAGTTCACATATACTTGTGAACAAAGATGCATCTTCCGGTCGGAAGACCATCTGCGTTTTTTGTTCTTGCACCTGATAATAAAACGAAAAATGACGTCTATCACAAGATGCTTCACTAAAGAGTGGAATCCATGCACCCAAATACATGGCCAATCACTAAAACAAAATACTTGCTTGTTTAATTTACATTAATTATCCAAATAAACAATTGATGAAATCGGAAGTCTGCTCATTCATTGCTTCTTAAGTGGAACAAGTTCGCCGGGCCAGCTAGTATATATATATATATATATATATATATATATATATATATATATATATATATATATATATATATATATATATATATCTTAATCTTAATATCGAAATATCGAAACTCTTAGGGAGCTGTCTACACAAATGTTGTCAGCGAGAACGAACCCATCACTTTCAAGAGTGAACATTAAGAGCGTTTCGAAAAACTCATCGATCTTGTTGAATGATTATAGGATACAAATGTTTCATCATTATTATGACTCATCAGTCCATATTCAATCTGTCAATCAAGAATCGATTACTATCAAAACGAACATAGGTCCTATACCAAATTCAGGACAATTTTACTCAGTGAAATATTCACGAAGGATCCTGGTTCAAAGATTCACAAGTCATTCAATACTAGTAAATACTGAGACTCTCAATCGGAATATCGGAATATTTCAAATAAAACTCTCAGGGAGATGTCTCCCTGTTGAATCCATCATCAAAAAGTTGTTCCTATAAGAGTTATTGATGAACTGAGTTTTCCGGAAAATAGCTATGAAGGTCTTGAATGATCGTGATTTTTCTTTAGAAGTTTGACGTACTTGATATGAGTCATCAAATTTCATTGAGGAACAAACGTAACTGATGAACCGTTGTTGGCAAGCTGGTATATATTTGAGTCGTTCTCATCGTGAAGATCACCATATTAGATCTCACAGGCAAAAATTAATATTTTTCGATACTGAAATGCGTAGATTATGATCTACCCTCCTGTTTGTATATATATATATATATATATATATATATATATATATATATATATATATATATATATATATATATATATATATATATATATATATATATATATATATATATATATATATATATAGTATATGACAAAATATTTAAATTTGGAATCGAAATTACACCACGAAAGTTTTCAACCTCGACTGGGATACGAACCCAGGTCTCTCAGGTTTACGCCCTGTTGCTCTACCAACTAAGCTACCGAGGTCTACTACTTCGCGATGCAATTTCGACTATATCTAATTACTCTTTTGTTCGCAAGCCAGTCATCGACGCACGGGTTGTCGTCTTCAAACTGCACGAACGTGAGTAAACACCTTCCCGTCCTCCCAGATGTATTATTGAATTTTTTCGTTAATGAACATGAGATTAAATTGAAGTGAATATTATTCGCGCTAACCATGCACGTACGGACATATTGTATATGAGAAAAGATTTAAATTTGGAATCGAAACTACACCACAAAAGTTTTCATCCTCGTCTGGGATACGAACCCAGGTCTCTCAGGTTTACGCCCTGTTGCTCTACTCTATATATATATATATATATATATATATATATATATATATATATATATATATATATATATATATATATATATATATATATATCATTATTATTATTACGATTGTTCCCCATGAAGAGAGAGACTGAACTTGAATTCGCAAATTTTTGGGACTTTTGCTGCATCTTTTTTGCCTCCCAAAAACGGTTCATCCTGTCTGAATGCTCTACATATAACATATATAATATTTTATCGAAATATCATATTTTTGTATCTATGTTTCGTATTTTTTCAGAAGTGTCTATATTTGTGGTAAGATATTAAATCATTAGTGCGTTTGTAGGCATTATTTTTATATTAATTTTTGTTTAAGCGATCATATGACATGCAATTTGATAAAGGTTAAAATGATAACCGAAACGTAATTGGAATAAAAATATAACATCATTTCGTTTTAATTGAACCAAAAAATCGAATTTTTACAATATATATATATATATATATATATATATATATATATATATATATATATATATATATATATATACTAGCAGACCCGGCGAACTCCGTTTCGCCACCAGATGGCTTCGTTTTATGTAACATTTCGTTTGGTGATTAAAAGTTTTATATTTGAAAAGGAAAAATTTTATTTCGTTTCTCAACAGTAATGAATTCATTTCGATTACAAAAATGAAGTGTTATTTAGTTGAACGTCTCTAAGTAAATGAAAGTGAATCAAAAGTAAATACTGAATTATATCCGTGTCCGCAAATTATCCGTTTCATTGAAGTAACCACATTTTTTGTTTTTTGGTCTGACGTTAACACAAACAAAGCGGATGGTTTCCCAACTCGTGAACACGCAACGTATAACTGCCCATGTGAAAAACAATGATTTTCTAAATTTATCCCGCAAACACTAAGCGATTGGCCTTGCGACTTGTTCATTGTCATTGCGAACGCAAGGCGACCTGGAAATTGCAATCGTTTGAAGTCAAACGGAAGATCAGTCGGAATCATTGGTATTCGAGGAATACATACATTTTCACTTGCGTACTTTCCGTTAATAATGGTTGCCTCAATCAAATTCGGCATGTCTTTTAACCGAAAGTCGAGTACCGTTGCAAAGTCGCGGTGGATTCAAATTACGCAATATCATAATAACTGTACCATCTTTTGAGTTGCAAGTTATGTGCTGGAAATCCTGGTAACTCCAGAGAGTTCAAAAACTCCGTTGGATAATTTACTACATCATCGGGATTTGTTATGGAATCAACGGATTTGTATGTCACCAAATCGCCTGCAATTTTTGATTGAATGGTGAAATTCAGTGCGTGTATATCATTATTCTTTGCTGCAAGAATTGTTCGTTGACTTAACTAAGCATAATTCTGATAATTCTCACTAATGTTTGGAAAACATCTTCAATAAAAGCTAATTGAGAGTCTACAAATCGGCAAAAGTTGTTGGTAAGAGTAATTTATCCAGATGTCGCATCAACTGGGACTTTTCAATTTCCAACAGCTAATAATTGTTTGGAAAATTGTGCAGCACTTTGATCATTTTGAAGTTGAATTCTCATATTAGTGGTTAGCGATAATGTTTTTACGTTATTCCATAATAACGGTAACATATAAAGGTGATGCCATCAGGCAAGCATTCAATTCATCTGCAGGCGTTCCACGGGGAATTACTGGCAACGTCTGCCTGAAATCGCCTGCCAACAATATCATCAAGCCGCCAAAGAAATAAACAGCTATAAAAAATAAGGGTTGATCGTAGAAGGGTGAAAATTTAGTATTGTATGTATTTTTGTATGTTGTATCATAAAAATAAAAACTGAAAATTTTGTCTAAAAAATAAAAAACAAAATTCAGGGGTGGACTACCCCTAACATTTAGGGGGATGAAAAATAGATGTTGGCCGATTCTCAGACCTACTCAATACGCTCACAAAATTTTATGAGAATCGCTCAAGCCGTTTCGGAGGAGTATGGAAACGAAAACTGTGACACGAGAATTTTATATATAAGATATATATATATATATATATATATATATATATATATATATATATATATATATATATATATATATATATATATATATATATATATATATATATATATATATATATATATATATATATATATATATATATATATATATATATATATATATATATATATATATATATATATATATATATATATATATATATATATATATATATATATATATATATATATATACATATGTGTGTATATCTTTTTTTCATTATGTCGAGGTCAAACTATACCGATGTTTATAATACATTCATTTCAAGTATTTCGCATACTGAAACCCTTGAGGTTTCGCATCTGAAATAGGTGTAGACATATACACATACGGTATGAATGTATTTAAATAATCAATGTAAATGTGAATGAGAAAAATGTCATAGCAGAACATGCTGTGTGTGTGTATACAATGTGACGCATCAACTATCTTTGAGGGGATTTTAATAGAGATATTGATGTTACAAGTAGTATAGAGAACGTTTAGTCAATTGCAAACTGCATGGAATAAGCACATCCACACTTTCTCATCTACATCTGATGAAGCCACTGTGTTGGCGAAACAATATTGCCATGTTTGGCTTGATTGTAGTGAAAAAATGAACTACTCAGCTTTTTCGTTATGATTTAAGTTCTCATCAAGTATCGGCCCAGTCGATTAGTGAAATGGACACAGGCTAAAGCACTTGAACGAGAACGAACATAAGCCAGATGGTTCCATACTTATGCAGTATATTGATATTAGCAAGCATTTTTAACCATTTATACAAGGCATCTGTTAGTTCAAGTGGATCAGTTACGGCCAATTAGTTATATCATAAAACGTGCTTTTCGACAAACAATATTTGCACTCCGGTAGCATAAAATGGGAGTCAATTCCATCTGAATAGATAAACTTGCTAAACTAACTGTGTACAGATCGTTCAGTTATTCTGTTTTGGGTTGTTGAAATCAATAAATTTTTACAATGCTCGTTTGTCCCGTTCAAGATTAAGTTATTATTGATATAACGATAGATATTCTTTTTATATATGCAAGAAATGTTGAAGAACGGGCAATGTAACAAGGAAGTACTACTCAGAATTTAGTAGAGTAATGAAAATAGATTGGTAAAAATAAAGAAATGGCGGTGGGAAGGTGAGATATTCTAGCACGAATGAATATTGTTTTTCAACTAATGATCTTGATTTGTAAAATCTCCAAAATATTCGGCAATGTTCACCCAGTTATTCATCGTCACAAACTGTCAGAAAAAAAATGAAAACTTATGTAGTTTTCTATCACTTTTTGTTCGAGGGAGTGAACTGCGTTTTCATTATACACAAACGAAGAGTCCCGTCGATTTTTCCGGAGAACCCCAAGGGGATAATTTGGACCAGATGAAACAATATTGTGATGAGTTCTCATTAAGTATGTATGAGTGAAAAACAACTTCATTCATAAATACCCCTTCAACTTCTTCATTTTTTTTTTGTATTAATTTGGATTAGATGAAAGTTATTTCTATTCTGAGTCATTCAAATATGTCGTACTCGAAAGCAATTGAATTTTCACATTTAGACTCGCAAGTCTGGATGAGTAAACTAAAATAAAGTATGGAAGAGATTACGGCAATTATCACTCAACTCAAAAACAACTAAGCAGCAGAAGAAGATGGGATTCGGAACTCTGGAAAATAAATGATACTACTTTGACGCAAAAACTTCATCATTTTTATCAGAAATCTGGAGAACGGAACAGATACCAAAGGATTGGAAATGCGCACTGATACATCCATTGCACAAGAAGGAGACAAAATGGATAACAATAATTACAGGGGAATCTCCCACTTGAGTACTTTCTAAAGCACTCCTAAACAGAGTAGAACATTAAGCGGATCCACTAATCGGGAAATACCAAGCTGGATTCAGAAAAGGCCGATCATGTGCTGAACAGATCAGGACTTTGAAGATGATATTAAAGATGAGGAAATGTAAAAATACAGTGATCACATTCATTCACTTCAAGAAATCATATGATTCGGTAGACCTCGGAACCCTTTTTAAAATCATGAAGAAGTTTAGAATAGTAAGAAAAGGTAATATAAAAAAGTATAGAATAGGCACTTACAGGTAGAACTTCCAAGGTAGAAATCATGGGCTCACTACAACAAAAAGTGCATTTCAAGAGGCGCCAAATTGAAGCATTATAACACAACGATTCTTCCAGAAGCAATCTATGCATCTGAAACAATGTTTATGGACGGTCATTCAAGAATTAGGGAAATCGAAAACCAAGAACGAAAAATCTTCGGAAAGAGTTACGGGCTAATCAATAGAAAAGGCATTTGGATGAAAAGACCTCAGAATAAACTGTATCAAAAGACAAATAGGATAACGAAAGAAATCAGAAAACGACGAGCAAAGTTTTATGCATATGTCAACAGAATGAAACAGTTCAAAATACCGAAGAATCTACTCTATATAATTTTGAATAGTAAAAGCGGAACAGAGCAGCTGCAAGAGGTCCAAAAGGATCTTTTCGCTTTCCTCTCTGAAAAAAAGGAAACGCTTCATCCTCTCTGAATGCTCTTTCTTCCGTTCATCTGTCCATTTTACTCCAGGATGACGATTTGGCTCTTGCTCAAACTTCACATGTGCGATTTTATATCGACATTTTACATATTGATCTCTTGTATATCCAAAAGCGGTTCACAGGTTGTCATCTAAAGAAGGGTTGATTTACCAATACTGAATGGGACGTCTGATAGTCGAAGTATTTTTCAGAAATGTCTAGAGAGACTGAATAACTACAAATTTAAGAGTTTCTTTCATCACTATCCGTGCATCTTTCACATTCTATGCGACTTGAAATGTTATAATTTCTGAGAAGTTGACTCCAGGGCCTTCGGTGGACATTTCAACTGATCTCTTAACCTTATTTCATGAATATGATGTTTGAAAGTCACACAATAAAGATAATTTCTTCGATGGAATGTAAGTACCACTAAGAGTAATCTATTGAGGTCTAATATTCCGATCTGCTGAAGAGGTTTGTCCACAGATTACTGTATGTTTTCTTCGAAATCCATTGTTGTGCCAATTTTCTTTGAGGAATGATCCGTTTCACTTCTCCTTTTCCATCCAATTGCTGAAATAATTCAACCAAATTGATATTTCATTGAAGTCGGAGTTAAATGAAATCATTTTACAATTCAAACTATTAACGTATTCTTCATTTCTATAGTTAGTCGGAAAGTGTTAACGTAGAAAATACGAGTACCTATAAATGGAAATTAATATGTTATGTATAATAAGGCAACAAATTATATCTAACGGGTATTATTCGAACATTCCAATACCTCACTTGTATACTCGGCGTATCATTCTTGTGCACATATTGAATAATTTATATTACAAAATCCAACCCTGCTAAAATATGGCATCGAGAAGCGATGTGTTGGATTTGCCGAAAAGTAACAGCGTCATTATTCATTTAGGCTTGTCAACATCTCAACATCTCTATTGTTTATTACTTTTAGTGATTCTATTTACCAGCTGGATATGTGAATTCTATGTTATTATGGTTATGATTGTTTGAAGGTGGCGCAACTGAGGAGTACTTTGTACACGAAACATTAACTGTTTTGTGTTTTCAACTAATTTAGGCACCGATTTCAATATTCTCTTACAATTATCTGTAGAAGGATAATGGAAGCATCACATTGTACTTGTTTCACAAGGCCAGCTCTGCTATAATATTCTTTTGAATAATTCGCGAAAATTAATCGAAAAAAGTTGGTATATATATACAAATACAAATTTTTACGTCAAATTTTTACGTTAGGTTTAAATTTCTATACATTTTTTGTCTTTTTCAGTTGCTAAAATCTTCGTATTTTTATAATCGAAATCGTGTTTTTCTGTTATTTTATGTTTATATTAGGCTGTTATTTCAGGTTTTAAAATATTCCTCTGATACCAAAAATCAATATGTGAAAATACAAAAAAACTGATTTGATTTGTCTAAAATATGTATAAGTTCGACATTTTGATATCTATAGTAATTCAAAATTCAATTATTCATTAGTTTTGACAAAGTTGTGATATACAACGGAACGTCAACGAGAATACAGTTTCTCATATTGAAAGAAGCCTCTTATTGCTAAAACATTCGAAATAAACTATCTTGAACATGCAATGAATCAATTTTAAGAATATATATATATATATATATATATATATATATATATATATATATATATATATAAACCCAGATTTATTTTCATGATGAGCTGAAAGACGAAGAAACAGTAGTCATAGCATTATTGATTTCCACTAAGAAATCCTTACCTGAAGATTTATTCAGGTTTTTATAGCTGTCAAATCACAATTGACACAAATATCAGAGCTTACTACAAAGATCTCGCCAACACAGTAAATCCATAATTGAAATAATTCAACAAAAAAATAAAATTCAAATTTAAAATCCAAAATACTTGAGGTGTAAATGATTTAATTGAATAACGAAAAATCGATAATTCAAAAACTTTACAAAAAGAGACTGAACTACCTTCCTTTTGACATGTAGGATTTTTGGATCTGACGATCTATTGATTTTTTCTTGGACCCCTTGGAATCTATCTGATTATTTCTGATCTGAGTCATTCGAATATGTGGTAATCAATGAAACAGTATCTTCAATTCATGAAATTTCAGTTGAAGAAATGACTCGCACGGCTAAATGAAATATGAAAAGCAGTGACCTTGTGTCCGGTTAATGAAATTATTGTAGATATATTTTGAATTCCTCATCTACTCTTTACCGGAACGCCGATAATCAAATTCCTTTACGTATTCGCTAGTCCACAGAAAGAAACCAATCGAGTCCACCTAGTTGGTCAGGGATGGATCAGTCGAAAAATTATTAAAACAGGTCATCATAAAAATAATCATTGTTGGAGCCAGGCTACAGACAAATTATAGTATAAGGAAAATTTTTCTTGTATATCGAAACTTCAACAACTGGAAATACGCTTCATTGTTCTGATAAGTACTAAAAACCTCTGAACAAGTTCTAACGGCTGCCTCCTCATATATGGAGAGATATGGCTGTTTACTTGTAACTTTCGTATACTCATAATCCATACACATAATACACAGCCAAATCGTACAAGGAGGCTTTTCATGGAGATGATTTCCATATATCAAGAAACGTACTGTATGAGTAAAAGAACTGGTATCCATCAATTAATTCAGCGTTTGCTTATTTGCTGTTTTTGGACACAGATCAAACCTTTTAGTCGAAATTTTTTCTTGTGTTAAAGTCACAGATACCGTTTAATCTACTCCTATAACGATATATTAGTAGAACTAAATATCAGTTGGTAACAACTAATATTTACGAGACATCTGATGTTTGACGGGTCTGACAGTCTTGTCAGACCTACAAATATCAATTATGAATAAACTAAATAATTATTGTCGTTGCATACGTATTTTCTCTGTTGTTTATTTTTAGTTAATTGATTTTGACCATTGCTTTCGGTAACTCCATATGCAATTTGTGTAAATATCTTTTAATACTAACCTCAAAAAATTGTAAGTTTCTGTTCATTTGATTTTACTTTTCGTGAAAATTATGTTACACTATCTTTTCTATCTTTTTAGATTCCTGAGGATGGAAATAAATATTTCCGAAAGCTTGGATTCACTTTAAAGAGTTTTCTTCTTAATTTTTTACGCATACCCCAATTTTCTGTATCTTTTTTCCATAATAATCGGCGAATAACATTGCATTATATATATATATATATATATATATATATATATATATATATATATATATATATATATATATTTGAATGTTTTTAGCAATAACAGGCTCCTTTTAATATGAAAAACTTTATTTTCGTTGACGTTTCGTTGAATATCACAACTTTGTCAAAACTAATGAGTGATTGAATTTTATGAATTATAAAAATTGATTAATAATTATAATTATAATTCAATTATTCATAAGTTTCAAGATGCCTACTCCTCACACAGAATTGTATATAGAACTGATTGCCATCTATCTCCTGAACATGCCTCGAAAAAGTGCCAAAACGTTCATATGAATATTTCAGGGAACTCATCCCGAGGATCTACTCTTTCACAAAATTAGGTCATTATATATATATATATATATATATATATATATATATATATATATATATATATATATATATATATATATATATATATATATATAATGCTGACAATCGACATTGGTGGTAAACGATTTCATTTATTTGTTAGGTTGTTTTCCTTGAAAACAATATGATCATCGTGTTTTGAAATGTTTCTGCGTCTTTTTTCTCAGTTAAAAAAATTAATATATACGGGATTTAGAGACTGTTGGGAGGAATTTTAATACAGTGGCCATATTTTTTCAACAAAAAAATGCTGTAGTATTTAATATGCCCGAAAATTTTAAGAATATTCAAAAATTATTCAGAAGTAATTTCATATTAAGAGACCATCAAAAACAATTTTTCAAATTTTTCTGCCCAAATTGATAACTTCCTTTTATTGTTATCAGAATTATATTCAATACCTTCAAATTAGTATAAAAAATATTTACTCATGTTTTATTTTTGTATTGATAGACAGTGCTTGACGTAGAAAATACGAATACATGGAAATCATCATTTTATTTATAAATAAGTAATTAAGCTATCAAATTGTACCTAAGATTAGAATACTCAGACCGTTCTTATGCTACTAATAGTATGAATTATAATTAGTACGAAATCCGACTCTGATAAGATTTGGCCTTGCTAAGCTAGATGTAAACGGAGTCTCCCAGCCGGTTATTGCCGAAAAGAAGGGATGATATAAATTAGTCTTGTTGATATTTCGAAATCATTTGTAACAATTATTTATCAACAATGTTTCGGAAGTTGACATCTGTGTGTAAATTGTCAAGTTTTCCAGTAATAATAAGGTAAGTTATTTCAGATGACATACTAATAAATATTGACAACCTTGATTAAGTACAGTATACCTAAATTTCTGTAGTTGCATTTACTCTTGTAGACTAAGACGATTTGCTAATTAACTAGTTATGTGAGATCAATATTCTGAAAATTATATTCTGAATACTATTCTGATAATTACTTTCATGGAGAGTTTGAGTGGAATGCTGTTTCATATAGTTCGTTTTCAATGAGAAAATAGATGATATAATGATTTAAATACTACGAAATTTAAGTGTTTTAATTTCTATCTTTCAAGTCGACTTATACGACTTTAGAATTTATATTTTTCAAAACTCTCAGTGAATGATTATTATTTCAAATCGAAAAAAATACTAAAGTTTGTCCTTCATATTAATTATAACTTGAAGAAGTTTTCATGAAGGAGGTTCATGAAAATGAAATAATTTCAAGAAACTTTTACTTCATATTTTTTCGAATATAAAATTAGTAACGTTGAGGTTAATTATATTCATAAATAGTCACCAATACTTAATATCTATGTATCCTCTCAGATCCAAATTATCCCTCTCAATATAAATTTGATTCTCTGATTCATAGTGTTACAAATTGCATTTCTCGTTCCCCAATGATATGGCAACTATTGATTTTATGAAATGAAATTACGTACAATAGGAATATGTGAGAAATTAATCGAAACCGAAGAAATCAAAAATATTCACAGCGTTTACTTATTTCAGGCCAATTCGAAAAAGTTTGTTTCTTTAATGTATTCTCGAAATTTTGTTGGAAATGGATAATGTTCACCATTTTCGAGAGATTATAGAAATCTTACCTTTTCATGAAAATGTATGTCAAAATTTCATATTTGTGTAACGCTTTCTTTTGTTCTATTCAAGAAGGCGTTAATTTTTCGGTACTCTGATTTTTTTGAAACAAATTCAGAGATTAGACTCAGGAGAGGTATCATTTCGAGAAAATGGAAGAATATAATTGAATTGTTTGAAATTGATTTTTGAAACAATTTTTTGAAAACTGCGCGTGCTTCTTGGAATATGTTCAATACTCAAACTGAAGGCTTCTATCATTATCAACTTGTGAAAATTTCAAATATTTGAATTCTTGCCAATTGTCAACAGTTATTACAACTTTGAAGAAACGTCTTCAAAGTGGCTTCATTTTATCTTATTTTCATTTCAATTGAAAAACTGATTTTAACAAATATACCTTGAACCTTAGAAATATATCTCTTACCAATTTTTGAACCGAGTTATTTCGTAGGGCCAAAGAAAGATTCTGCTATTTTACACAAGATGGAAGAAATATTTTGGTTTCTTAATGGTTTTTCTCATATTTATAGTGAAAATAAGTAATGTTTGCTATGAGGGTAAACAAACCTCGAAACAATTCACATATATCATTTTATATTTCATAGAATGATATAATAAATTGTCTATTCAATGAATATCTTCCTTTTTGATACAATAATTTATTGATCACGTTTTACTTTATTCTCCATTTCCACAGATCGATAAGATCATTTAGCGAATCAAAAATTTCAAAGAAGAATTCATTGGGTATTATTTCTAAAGAAGATGCCTCAGAGTTTTCAGCATTCTTTCCAAAAATTGTTGAGGATGTTGTGGATCAAAAGTTGATTTCCTCTGTTCCCGAGGTCAACAAACGGATAACGAAATTGCTAAACTTCAATTTTACACAGGGATCACACGTAGCATCACATCTTTTCTTGAATTGTTATAAATTTTTGGAGACCTACAATGGAACATTTGATGCCCACAAGAAGAATGTTGCATTCAAAATGGCTTGGTGTGTGGAAATTGTGAGTTTATTTCAGGTTATGTCTTGTGTTTTGCAGACGATCAATCATTTAAGATTTATTAGGTTCATAGAGATCTTCGATATGCCTTTTAATTCTTTGAAAATCATTTTTATTATCGACTGAAGAAATTAGACGGCTGCTTATGAATTGAAAGAACAAATAACTTGAAGAATTATCGGTAGTATTATTGAGAATGAAGAATCGAAATTTTGAAGGTACTGAAAGGCACTTTTTTATGATATAGCCTCATACAATTAATTTCGCAGAAAAAATTCATCGAACGTGAAAATATTCCTGAAAAAAAGGAAATATAAGTTGATAAAAGTGAAAGAGATCACAGCGATCTTTCAAAACCAGTAATATAACAAAATATTGAAAGTAGATGCTTATCGTCTCGAAAATTCCTGCTTATTTTCTGTTCAATTCAATGATTGTATTTCATTTATGTCGATATCGTCGTACTATCTGGAATAGATTATTACAGATACGAATTATGAAAATAAGAAAGAGTTCAGTTTTACAATTATTAGGTATATTACCAGTTTTGAATATCTGACATATTGAAATCTGAAAAATTGTATATAATGAATGGGCATTGGTCTTCTCATTCTTCTCAATCTTTATCAGGCATCAATATCCGTTATATTCGATTCTCAATCTGATTTCGAAGGACTAATGCCTAATTATCTCATACTTTTTATCTAGATAACCGTCTCAAATTTATATAATGTAAATATAAATACATAGACATTTTCATTTTTATTAGATTGTTCAAGTTACTAGTTAAATTTTTACCACCATTTACAATGTTCATATTATTTATAACAATCACTCTTCCAATGTACATTCGGAACGAAATTGTTTTCCTTTAGCTTTGTCAAGCATGTGTACAAGTCGAGTTTCGTTATAGATATTAAATTTCTTTTATTGTTCGAAATTTCACCGCTATCGATACGGTCAGCCGAAGGTGACAAATTACAAGAGTGAATGAATAACTTGACTTTGTTTCACGAAAAATTTACTGAGTGTTTTCTTGAAAATTGTTTCGGGTTGTTATGCCATTTTCGAGAGGTAGACTGAACACTCGTTATTACGACAAATATATTCATATATTTTGATATCTATACCTGCTCTAGACACGTGGTGGGAGGGATATATAAGGGCCGGGAATTAAGAAATTCGGGACGGACAAGTATTAATTGTGACAAACTGAAGTTCACTTAATAATTAATAATTGGCATTTTCCTTCGCTGAGAATAAGATATTTTCAATTGTTGTAGAATTTCCAGAGCCTTTCCTTTTTTTGTGGGTGTAGCAATTCCATTCATATCGAATTTATGAACTGGTTATTATAAATACAATATGTTGACAGGCCAGTAGAATTTTTATTATGTAGTATGGAGAATTTATGTTCTTCAATTCTGGTTTCTAATTGCTAGTTTGACCTATGTAGTATGATTCCATAATTCTAACCATTATTCTCTGCTGAGACTGATGGATGACCAATTGAATAAAGTATGAAGTAATTAGTTGAGTAATTAAGTGGAAATTAATGACAAATTTATAATGACAAGCGGTATATACAGCTGATTAAATCAATTTTGCCAATTAAAAAAGTAGAAGATAATAATAAAAAAATCTCATATACCAAATCTCACTGGTAAAATGAAAAATAGATTGAGACAGCACAATATTAAAATTGTTACAACAAAAGAAGAAATTTCGGTTCATTTTCAGTTGATAATAAATGAGAGGAGTGGAGTATATTAGATTAATAGTTAACTTCTTCATATTACATAATGAAAATTCTATTGGACTATTGTATTCACAATAACCCCTCCATAGTTTCGAACTCTTTTACTCTCGCACCAGGTGTCTATATCAAATATTTCCAATTGTTATAGAATATCCAGAACTTTTCCTTTCATTTGCGGGTGTAGCAATTTCATTGAGTTCGAACCTATGAACTGGTTATTAAGAATAAAATGTGTTGACAGGCCAGTAGAATTTTTATTATGCAGTATGGAGATTTTATGTTCTTCAGTTCTGGTTTCTATGTTCCAATGCTAGTTTGACCTATGCAGGATGATTTCACTATTCTAACCATTATTCCTTGCTGAGACAGATATTTGACCAATTGAATAAGTGTGAAGTAATTAGTTGAGTAATTAAGTGAAAATGAATGATAAATTAATAATGAAAAGCGGTATGTACGGGTGATGAAGTCAATTGATCCTATGAAAAACGTAAAAGATAAAAATAAAAAAATCTCATATACCAAATCTCACTGGTGAAATGGAAAATAGATTAAAACACCAGAATATTAAAACTGTTAGAACAGAAGAAATTCCTGTTCACAAACAGAAGAAATTTGGGTTCATTTTCAATTAGGAATGACGAGAAACTATAAACGAGACAGTGGAGTATATCAGATTGATTGTTAACTTCTTCATATCACATAATAAGAATTCTATTGGACTATCAACACATGCTATTCACAATAACTCCTTCATAGTTTAGAACTCTTTTTCTGTCCCACCAGGTAATTCTGTACCACTATATCGAGTAAACACGTCTGAGTAAAGAGTGTTTTTAGAGCAGCTTTTGAAAATTGGGAAACGCCTCGAAACAATGGACAAGCGAATAATTCAATTCCTGTGAAACCGAGTCGGGTACAATGTATTAGATATATTCAACTAAGTTTCACCAAGTGATCAGCGAACAATCAAACAATTTCATTATGAACAAATCTATTTTTGAATAGTCAAACTTCTTTCGAAATGAAGAATACAGACAGAACCACAATGTAATTTGTGATGTTCCACAGAAGTACCTAAGAAAAGATTCAACAAAACCCCGAATTATGTCATAGCAGGATGTAATATAGGATGTTTTTTTTACAGATATAGAACTTTAAATTGAAATAAAATAACGATGGACCATTCGATTGAAAGGAAGTTTTTTTTATTCGGAAGATAATCTTGCGGCATTACATTTTGAATATGATTTCTGTCATATGACCGCCACGGCTGGCGCGGATGTAGTCCAATCTGGATGTCCAATTTTCGATGACTTTTTCCAACATTCGTGGCCGTCTATCGGCCATAACACAGCGAAAATTGCGTTTGTGGCTTTTCCGCATAGAGCAATGACTGTACATAGCCCACAGAAAGTAGTTCCGCGGTGTGAAATCACAAGATCTTGGAGGCCAATTCACAAATTCAAAACGTGAAATTAGGCAGTCACCAAACGTTTCTTTCAATAAATCGATTGTGGCACGAGCTGTGTGACATGTTGCACCGTCTTGTTGAAACCACAGCTCCTGGACATCATGGTTGTTCAATTCAGGAATGAAAAAAATAGTAATCATGGTTCTATACCGATCACCATCGACTGTAACGTTCTGGCCATCATCGTTTTTGAAGAAGTACGGACCAATGATTCCACCAGTCCATAATGCGCATCAAACAGTCAGTTTTTCTAGATGTAACGGTGTTTTGACATACACTGGAGGATTATCTTCACTCAAATTCAGCCAGAAGTGCTACGTCGATAAAATGGACGTAGTGCGCGATACGTATTCTACACAGAACCATTATTTTCGAATAAAAATTACACTTTTTTCAAGTTTCAGGCATGAGTCTATTCATGATGAATTGCCAAACCATACTGAGAATAAATCACCTCTCGGCTGTTGAATCGGTCGCCATCTACAACAGTATTGCCAACTTAAAGTTCTATACCTCTAAAAAAAAATCCGTTATTAATAGTGTGAAATGAACGACGTGTACATTTTTACAGAAATTGAGAGTGTATTTTCAGACGAACTGAACACTTTTTTCATCGGTGAACTATTCAGTTTTACCGAATAGAATTGATTCGAAGCAATTGTTTCATTTCGTCGTTAATGTTTCAGCTATTGAATTTCTATTTTTAAAATCTTCAGATGAGTGGAATGGCACTAATTATTGATGACATACTAGACCATGCAGAAGAAAGAAGAGGTGAAAAAACTTGGTACAAACTCGAAGGACCACAGGCGCTCTGTGATGCTTTTCTCTTACGCTCAGGTTCCTTGTTATTACTTGAGAAGTATTTCTCCCATAAAGAAAACTACGACCAGATACGAAGTACAATAATCACAACAGAATTAGATGCAGCAATTGGAGAAACTCTTCAGTTCGAACTGAATTGTATTGAATCATTTACAATTGAAAATTTCAGAAAAATAGCAAAATACAAAACTACAGCTATGGCCTTTTATGCTCCGATCAAGTTGGCTTGTTTGCTGTCAAATCAAAATATTAATTTGGATGATTCAAACAGTTACAGCGTATTGAATGAATTGGGAATCTTGTACCAGATACAGGTGGTACTCCATGTGAATTTTTTCGGAGAACACCCCGAAATAATACCGAGCTCACCCATTCATACATTTATCAGAATGTTACAAAATAAAAAAAGGAATTTGGTACATCCTGAATTTCATTGACAAATATCAATTTTTCACATAGTTTACTAAACAGGACTAAATAGTATTTGGCACATTGAAATTGAATTCGAAATATAATTTCTCAATAAATGACACGAGGTTTCCATACTAACGAATGAACATGAATTATGTAAATTATTGTTTATTGTTTTGGAATAAATGTCCTTATGTTGTTTCAGAACGATTTCAAGGATTGTTTCAGAGAGAATTCTCTCGTAGAAGTGAGAAACGATATACAAAACAATATTTGTACAATACTGATAGCAATGGCAATGAAAAAAGGATCTGTGGAACAGAGGAAAACATTGCTTGATTGCTATGGAAACCATGAAGCCGAAAAAGTCAATATGGTGAAAGCAATATATAAGGAATTAGATCTGGAGAATGAATATGGAAAATATAAGGAAAAAAGTCGAAGTTTGATTTTCAGAGAATTTTCAGAGATACAGGATGATTTAACTAGAAAACTTTTGCAACATTATGCATCTCTCATCTTTAGCCAATTCAAAAACGAAATGTTCTGCGTAATTTGACCTTACCTAATCTGATTATTTTAGTGTTCAAATTTTTGTAGGTGTAGGCTCTGGGTGGTCATACCTATATATGATATTAGGGCTTTGAGGCATTGAGAATTCGAGTTAAATTATAACTTACAAGTCTGTTTTCAAAAGTCGAGAATGAGAGTATCATCACATTCTGTATTAAATTGGCTTTAGTTCTATAATGATTGAGAATCGAAAAAAATTAAAATTTACACTATCATATAATATATTATAATTGTTAAAGTAAAAGTACATCTATTGGTTTTCTATTCATGAGTTGTACTAAATTGAATATACTATATTGGCAAAATTATACGCAAAAAACCATCAAAACGTACTTTGAATGTTGCATATAGGTCTCAATAAAATTGATAACTCGCTGATCTTTTTGGTGAAACAGTGAAATGAAGAGAATTAAAAAATTTTTGAATTAAAAAGTATTTATATATATATATATATATATATATATATATATATATATATATATATATATATATATATATATAAATTGTTGTCCTCGAGGGGAGCGATTGATCTTGAATTCGCAATTCTAAGGACCTTTGCTTCAACTTTTTCGCTTCCCAAAAATCGAAGAAACTACTCGATATAATTAAGAATAGTAAATGCGGAACAGAGCAGCTAAAAGAGGTCCAAAAGGATCTTTGCCTCCCAGAAACGCTTCATCCTCTCTTCCGTAAACCTATCCATTTCCTTCCTGGTTGGGGATTTGATTTTTTCTCAAACTTGATGTATATCAATTTGGACCTCTTTTAGCCACCCTTTTCTGCATATACTCTTTTCAATTATATGGAGTAGTTTCTTGGGTATTCTGGACTATTTTATTCTGTAGACAATGTTCCTTCCGTTATCGTATTTGTCTTTTAATAAAAATCATTCTGAGATCTTTTCATATAAATACCGTTGCTTTTGATTGGCCCGTAAATCTTTCTGAGAATTTTTCGTTCTTGTTTTTCCATTTCTCTTATTCTTGAATGACCGCCAATAACCATTGTTTCAGCTACGTCGATTGCTTCTGGAAGGATCGTTCGTTGTGTTATAATGCCTCAAGATTGGTATATAATGCCACTTTTGGTATAGAACGCATGGTTGCTTGTAGGCCCTTTGGAACTTGGTAATTCACTGTTCATTAACGATTCAGTTTAAACTGAGGACTGTATAACTTTTGCGAGGTACTTGAAAAGCAGACTTGCAGAATTTCATCATGTTTTGTGACAAGAGAAGATTTATTTCTTGGTTTTCTTTCAATGTGTTTGGTTTTATCGTAAGAAATTTGTTACTCGGAACAATTTCATGTAGTTTTTCTATGGCGAGAATGACTTCAGTTTTGTTGTTTGTGATGATAGGAATATCGTTTGCAAAGGCGAGACATTTGACATTTATTCGATTTTCTTTTTTGATATCCACTTGTATGCTCTTCTTATGAAGTTGAAAACATGTCTAAAACATAATTGAAAAGTATTGGCGAAAGACCGCCCCCCTTCTGCGCACCGGTTTTGAGTACAAAGGGATCTGATGACTTGCCCATGAATTTTACTTTGAAAGTTGTTCCTGAAAGTGTGTGTTCTATAATTTTTCGGATCTTCTGATCGATACCAAATTCTTTCATGATTTCAAAAAGGGTTTCGCGGTCTACTGAATCATATATATATATATATATATATATATATATATATATATATATATATATATATATATATATATATATATATATATATATATATATATATATATATATATATATATATATATATATATATATATATATATATATATATATATATATATATTTTATTTTTATAACAGGCTTTTTTGATATATTTCAAATAAAACTCTCAGGGAGCTGTCTACACAAATGTTGTCAACGAGAACGAACCCATCACTTTCGAGAGTGAATATTAAGAGCGTTTCGAAAAATTCATCGATCTTGTTGAATGATAATAGGATACAATTGTTTCATCATTATTATGAATCATCAGTCCATATTTAATCTATCAATCAAGAATCGATGACTTTCAAAACGAACATAGGTCCCATACCAAATTAAGAGAAGTTCTAGAGAGTGAAATACTCACGTAGGCTCCCTCTATCGGCGAAAGGACGTATAAACACTCCCTAGCGTTCAAGTTTCCTACCCATGACAACAAGAAATCTTTGAACTAGCTACACTTTTGCCCGCCTGGGCGTGATCTGGAGCGATTAGGCATGGGATCATTCGTACACATTTCAGACAATTTTCTGTTGTGTTCGAATGAAATATCTACAAAGCCTTCCATTCTCACTCTTGTTGTCATGAGTAGGAAACTTGAACGCTAGGGAGTGTTTATACGTCCTTTCGCCGATAGAGGGAGCCTACGTGAGTATTTCAGTCTCAGTATTTACTATATATATATATATATATATATATATATATATATATATATATATATATATATATATATATATATATATATATATATATATATATATATATATATATATATATATATATATATATATATATATATATATATAAATAATATTTATTCATAACGAGATCACCACAACAATTTTCAAAATACAAAATAGTGATACATATAAAATTGTCAACGAGTATCTTCGTGACCTGTGTTAAAGATGTCGCCAGAACAAGGGAAAGTAATTAGAGGAAATTCGATTTGAAATAGAATTTCCTGTTGAAATAACTGTTGAACCTACAATTTTAAATTATAAGAGCCTTAGCACAATACAAAATATAGGTGCAGTATTATGACATACATATTACCTCAAAATCTATAATAATGTCACAACATTAGGCAAAATCAGGCAAATTCGGTCTACAAAGTCAAAAAGATCGGGTAAGAAAGTCATAAATCGGGTAAGTCAGTAAAACGGGATATTGTCACTTCCGGGAACTAAGGTCAATATTGGTTCTTGATTGAATTATGCAATATCTTCATTAATATACGTAGCTTCATTTGCATAATTTTTTTCATAAACTATTTCCCAGTTTTTAATAGTGTTGGCGTTTACTTGATGTAAATCCATTATAATTGAATATAACTTGAATTCAAACACTTGAACTTATGATTTACACTTTATTGACTACATAGCATGAGGCGTTTCAAACGCGTCATGCTATGTAGTCAATAAAGTGTAAATCATAAGTTCAAGTGTTTGAATTTAAGTTATATTCTATTTCCCAGTTGTTGTTCCCCAGATCCTGCCTCAATTTATTGTAGTCAATGTATTTATGACAAACTGTATGTGCCTGATTGTATGCATCATACTCCGCAACATGTTCCTTATTTATTTTGAGTAATACTGGAAAGTGGTCAGTAATATCGAACTTGAGAACAAATGCCGATAGTAAATGACTAGCTTCCTCATTCCTTGACTTCACGTGAAACTTGTATTTTTTTTTGGTTCTCTAGATATTTTTGCAAATTGCTTTTGAATAGCCAAATATATGCACTTGGGGGACTTTAAATAGCTGTGATCCTCAGTTTTTCGTTTCCCCTGCCCTGATTCAATTCAATTGCTTTCATTTCACCTATATTGATTACTTTATGATCCATTTGTAATTGATTTTTTGTATAAACAATGACACCGGTATTTCGATTCAGGGTTCCCTCACTGTACACTAAAGCATACCATTCCTTATTGAACATATTTATATCATGCACATAAAAAGTCTCAGTGAGGACAAATATATATATATATATATATATATATATATATATATATATATATATATATATATTTGAAAGTTTTTCGCAATAACAGGCTTTTTTCATATGAAAGAGTTTATTTTTGTTGACGTTTCGTTGTTATATTACAATGTTATTGCTAAAAACTTTCAAAATAAAATATCTTTAACAGGCAATAAATCAATTTCAAGATATAGATATATATATATATATATATATATATATATATATATATATATATATATATATATATATATATATATATATACTGAAGAAAACGCATATGAAAAGTAAAATCTCGAAAAAGAGATGATTAATTCAATTTCAACATAACGAAAGAACAAAAAAGACATACCGTCGGAACGACAAATTATAAAAGCGAAAAAACCTTCATCGAATATTGAATAAAACTAATTCTTTGCGCCGATGAAAAGCCAATAAGATATTATGAATAAAACTTACTTACACATAAGATTTTCAGTATTTAGGATTTTATGCATAATAGAGTCCCGTTTTTTATGGAACTATGAGCTAAATTTGTTTCTTCATTTTTTGATTTTATTCTTATGTTTTTATGTTATATTATGTTTCAAATATGTTATCCATCGTATTAACTATTTCATCGTATGATTATTATGTTATAATAATATATTATTGAGAAAAGCAACAGTTTGTTTCATTTACGGTGAAGTATACATTATATACCTTAAGTATAAGTACTTATTATATATATATATATATATATATATATATATATATATATATATATATATAATTAAGTATAAAATATATAATAAATATGACTTGTATATGAAAAAGTATACGCGTCATTGAAATTTCTTGATGTAAAACAAAGTGAAGTGAGAGCTCATATAAAAACAGTAGACATGAATTTAGAATATCGTGTATATACAACTTAGTAAAGTAGGCACTGATCTTGTCACAAATTCTGTATTATCATATTTGAGAGGGCTCATTTCATTTCTTCGATAGAGAAAGTAAGTGGTAGTTTACTAATAGATATATCCTTCTTTTTGGAGAGGTAGGATCTTGGAGTGTTTCGAAAAAATATCGAAACTTGATTGTTTGGATGCACGCCACTGATGATTCCCATAACAGGATGAAAAAGCCCTGAATGGTTTTTTCAACTATTTCGATGTTTCACAACACAAAACATTTTCTGTTGACATCATTTGTGTCAACAGTTTCCCGAGTGCTTTGTTAGAAATATTTCGATTATGATCACATTGATGAACGCAATTGATGATGGAAATGGTGTTTTATATTTCCTGGATGCCTTTGGTGGGAGTGCTAAGACATTCCTCATGTCAGTAGTTTTAGCCAGTGCGAGATCCAACATTGCGGTTGCAGTTGCTTCTTCTAGAATAACAGCCACATCACATTGTTAGAAGGATGCCGTACGGCTCATTCAGCATTGAAATTGCCGTTAATTTTCGAACTATTGAAGAACCAACATGTAATATTGCAAAACACTTCGCAATGACCAAAGATTTATCAGCATCGAAAATCATCATCTGGGACGAATGCAAAAAAGCACATAAACGTGAAAGATCTACGCAATAACTGGAGATATTTTGGAGTTGCTTTGCTGAACGATACTGCTGAACGATTTCTCTGAGGAATTACCTACTATCGGCAATGGTCAAGTACCTGTTGACGAATCGAGCGGATTGATTTCATCTCCTCAAAATTTCTGTAACTTCGTCCCATCAAAAGACTAACCCATCAACAAAGTATTCACAACCATCATTGTTAAACACCAAAAATAATGAATGGTTGGGTGAGCGAGCAATTTTGGCAGCTAAGAATGAAGATATAGATGACTTTAACTTCATGATTCAGAACGAGATCATTGGTACACTACATTCTTTCAAATCAATTGACTGTTTAACAAATGAAGATGAAGCCACTATCCAATTGAATTTTTAAACTCTTTGGATGTGTCGGGCAGCACCGTAAAATTTACGACTAAAGGTTGTTCCATGCTTCGAAACATAAACCAACCAAAACTGTGCAACGGAACGCGTTTGGTGGTAGGGAAATTGATAAACAATGTGATTTACGCGAAGATACTCAAAGGAAAATTCGAAGGTGATTCGTTCTCATTTCAAGGATCCCGAGGATCCCAACTGACATGCCGTTTGAGTTTAAACGACTTCAATTTCCGATCCAACTTTCATTCGCCATGACATTAAAGAAGTCACACGGCCAATGCTTGAAAGTTTGTGGTCTGAATCTAGAAAATACATGTTTTACCCATGGTTAATTACGAGTATATGTGGCATGTTCACGGGTCGGAAGACAATCTGCGTTATTGGTTCTTGCAACTGATAATAAAACGAAAAATGTTGTCAATCACAAGATTAACTTAAGATCACTTAAGTGGGAACCCATGCACTAAAATGAATGACCAATGAAGAATCATTAAAATACTTGGTTTTTAATTACATTAATCATCCAAATAAAAAATTGATCTTGATAAAATCAAAAGTCAAAACTCATTTATTGCCTCTGAGGCCGAAAAAAGTTCGCCGGGTCAGCTAGTATTATATATTTTCTATATTCTACTTTTGAGATCTCATTACAATCCAAATTATTCAAATAACCGTACCTATATTATTTTCGAATTGAGGTGTACGAAGCTGATATGTGATATACTTATCTAGGAAATTTATAATTTAATTTCAATTTTTGTTGATGTATTTGAAATTGACGGGAGATTAGGAGATATGTTGTTGAACAATTGTGTTGTGTTGATTCTAGTAGTGTTTTTTGAGAAGTAGTGTTCATCTAATCGTCATAGATTGAATTGAGATGTTTGATATCTGTTGTTTGATTTGATGTATTCTCTAAATTTTGATGAATGTGTAACATTTCTCAAATTTCTCTACATTTTTCGTTTTTTCAATTGATGAAATAGCTGTATTATTATATTTAAAATCGTGATTGGTACTCATGGTGAAGAAGACTGAAACACTTGAGGGGGAATGATGAGCCAGAAACATTCCTCTGAATATTTGAGACCCAAAACAGTCAAGTTGAATAACGAAATAACATTTGCTCTTTGAATCCATAGTAATTTGAAAAATTAATTAATTTTTCGTAATTTTTCAATTTTGCATAGTTGCAATTCGCAACGAAATGTCATCTAAAATAAAATTTTTGATATGAAAAAGCTTGTTTTTGCAGAAAAATAATGAACACAGACTGAACATTTACAACAGTAAATAACACCATATGAATATATATATATATATATATATATATATATATATATATATATATATATATATATATATTATATATATATATATTGAAGATCATTAGGGAATGCGAACTTCACGTGAAGGGCATACAAGTGGGTATCAAAAAACAAAAATAGAATAAATGTCAAATGTCTCACCCTTGCAGACGATATTGCTATCATCACAGACAACAGAACTGAAATCATTCTCGCCGTAGAAAAACTACATGAAATTGCTCAGAAAACCGGACTACAAATATCTTATGATAAAACCAAATACATAGAAAGAAAATCAAAAAATAAATCCTCTCATCACAAAACATGGTGAAATTCTCCAAGTCAGCTATTTTAAATATCTCGTGGAAGTTATACGGTCCTCATGTTTGAACCGAATCGATAATGAACAGAGAATAACCAAGCTCCAAAGGGCCTACAAACTAACATGGGCTCACTATAACAAAAATTGCATTTCTAGAGGCGCCAAATTGAGGCATTATAACACAACGATTCTTCCAGAAGCAATCTACGCAGCTGAAACAAGTAAAATCGGACATGTGAAATTTGAGCAAAATTCAAATCGTCAACCTGGAGTAAAATGGACACATGTACGGAAGAAAGAGCATTCTCAGAGAGGATGAAGCGTTTCAGGGAGGAAAAAAGATGAAGCAAAAGTATTAATAATTGCATATTCAAGCTCAGTCGCTCTCCTCATGGGGAACAACCGTAATAATAATAATAATAATATATACATATATTTATATATATATATATATATATATATATATATATATATATATATATATATATATATATATATATATATATATATATATATATTATATATATATATACTCCTGAAACGGGAAGAGAAAAGAAGAAATTGTGAATGAACAATTAGATTTTCAACTATCCTCCCTACTCAAATCCATTTTGTAGATATAAATTTGTTGTACATCTCTTATAGTAGTTTAGTCTTGAAAATGAGCTAACGCTCGAAACATGTTGACTATACATATTGTTAAATAAATCGTGAAACATTAAGCCAAGAGTTTAATTTATTTTAATATATATATATATACTTATATATTTATATATATATATATATATATTTATATATATATATATATATATATATATATATATATATATATATATATATATATATATAATAATAATAAGTTCTGTATTCTCAACAGGTATAACACCTAATTACAGAAAATAATAACAATGTGGAATAACTAACTAAATAATTAAAAAAAAAGATTCAACAAAGAGCTCAATCTGATCGAAAAAAATAGTAACTTATATACATTATAGCATTCAATGGAATATTACGAAGAACTCAATCTAAATCAATTCATTTTAGTCAATTTTGTTTGTTCACATAACTCCTGATAATAAATTCTATGGAGTCAAAGTGAATGTCACAATTATTGGCAACTCTATTGAATGTAAATTCCATAAACCGAATGGGGGATTGTATTAGGGAGTTGGTCCTCGGAGTCTCTAGGTGGAATTATTCTATATCACGAGAATTTTGCCTAGAAACACGAAATTTCAAAGCGGACAAGAGAAGAGGACAATCAGTAGGACTATTTGGCAGTAATTTGTACAAAAATTTGATTGATAAAATTTATTTCCTGCTCTGCAATGAGATTAAACTAAATCGACTCAATAATTCGTTATGATTGACTCCTGTCTGTGAATGAACTTTATCCTTCTTCCAAACTGAGAATTTCAAGGACCGTCTCTTAATAGCCTCAAGATGGCGCGGATGGCAAGTTTAAATGGGATGCCAAGTCATGCTGCCTTACTCCAACTTGCTACGGATTAGGGTATTAAATAGTCTTACGAATGATGAGGAATTATTAAAATATTTGCCATTACGTCTAACGAATCCATATATTTTCGTGGCAGATGAAATAAGTTGGGTGATGTGTGGACAAAGGAAAGCTTCTGGTCGGAGACTACACAAAGATCTGTCACCTTATCAGAACGAGAAAGAACCTGACCACCGACGCTATAGTCACAGTCAATTTGGTCTCATTTCATTGTGAAAAAAACAATATTACACTTTGACACATTCAAACTCATATATTTTGAAATTTTTTTCTGTCATTTCAGAAATGAATATAGAAACTATTGAGAGACTTTTATTGGGAATTCTTAATACAATGGCGCAAATATCTTTCAATTAAAAAAGCAGAAATATGCAAATATGCCTGAAAATTTGATGAGGCATTCAAAATTCGCAAAAAGTAAATAGATCTCATATAAAGAGACAATAAAAAAACTGGTCGAATCCTTCTGCCATAATTTATATCTTCCTTTCAACCGTTATGGGAATTATATTTAAAAATACACTCTCAAATAGGTGTCCAAAAGATTTACGCATGCTTAATTTTTGTATTGTTAGTCGAGGAACTCTTGACATAATACGAATGAATGGAGATTATTTTTTATGTATAAATCGGTAAGTAAGCTAAAGAATTATACCTTTCGAGTAGTATCCCTAGAGATTAGTCGGCAGATCGTTCTTATGATACCAATAGTATGAATTATAATACGAAATCCGACCCTGATATGACCTTGGTTAACTTACTGCTAACCCGGAGTTCCAGTCGGCTATTGCCGAAAAGAAACGGTGATATAAATTAAGTTTGTTCACATTTTGAAATCATTCGTAGCAAATATTTATCAACAATGGTTCGGAAGTTGACATCTGTGTGTAAATTCTTAAGTTTTCCAGTGATGATGATAAGGTAAGTTGTTTCAGATCACATACTAATATATATTGTACCTACTACCTCGAGATTGTAGAAGTACCAGTAAACCTTAATTTTTTAGTTTGCATCAACTCTTGTGGATTAACACGATTTACTAATAAACTACTTTTGTGAGGCGAATACTCTATATATATTAAATATATATTTTAATGATACTCTGAATACTATTCTGATGATAACCTTCATGAAGAGTTTGAATGGAATGTAGCTTTAATATAGTTAATTTTTTGTTGTGTCCTTCAAAGCTCTCTGTAAATGATTTATTATTTTGAATCGGTAAAAATATCAAATTTTCTGTTTCATATTAATCATAAATTGAAGAAATTTTCATGAGGAAGATTCTTAAAAACGAAGTAATTTTAAGAAAATTTCACTCCATATTATCTCGAATATAAAATCAATCACCTTTAATATGTATGTGTCTTTCAAAAGTAAACTATAAAATTAAGTAAAAGAAACTTACGTTGAAAACCTACACATTTTTCTATATAACAGCCGTTTACATATGTTTCAAGGTTATTGCCTATCGTCAGAACGGCGTAGTTCAAGTTAAAGATGAAAGTACTTGAAGAGATATATAAAAAATTAATATATAAAACACGAAACACTGTTTCGTACACGTTTTATACACCCAAAACATATTGGGAAGAGTCAACACAACGTTGCAGACGACAATGAAATACCGTCCGGCTTTTGTGAGACTTTTATAGCTTCTGGAAATCCCAGACAATCTTAACGATAAAAGAATTATTCTAAGAATATATTTAATGCAGGTAAACTAAAATTAAGTAAAAGAAACTTACGTTGAAAACCTACACATTTTTCTATATAACAGCCGTTTACATATGTTTCAAGGTTATTGCCTATCGTCAGAACGGCGTAGTTCAAGTTAAAGATGAAAGTACTTGAAGAGATATATAAAAAATTAATATATAAAACACGAAACACTGTTTCGTACACGTTTTATACACCCAAAACATATTGGGAAGAGTCAACACAACGTTGCAGACGACAATGAAATACCGTCCGGCTTTTGTGAGACTTTTATAGCTTCTGAAATCCCAGACAATCTTAACGATAAAAAGAATTATTCTAAGAATTATATTTAATGCAGGTAAACTAAAAATTAAGTAAAAGAAACTTACGTTGAAAACCTACACATTTTTCTATATAACAGCCGTTTACATATGTTTCAAGGTTATTGCCTATCGTCAGAACGGCGTAGTTCAAGTTAAAGATGATAGTACTTGAAGAGATATATAAAAAATTAATATATAAAACACGAAACACTGTTTCGTACACGTTTTATACACCCAAAACATATTGGGAAGAGTCAACACAACGTTGCAGACGACAATGAAATACCGTCCGGCTTTTGTGAGACTTTTATAGCTTCTGGAAATCCCAGACAATCTTAACGATAAAAGAATTATTCTAAGAATTATATTTAATGCAGGTAAACTAAAATTAAGTAAAAGAAACTTACGTTGAAAACCTACACATTTTTCTATATAACAGCCGTTTACATATGTTTCAAGGTTATTGCCTATCGTCAGAACGGCGTAGTTCAAGTTAAAGATGAAAGTACTTGAAGAGATATATAAAAAATTAATATATAAAACACGAAACACTGTTTCGTACACGTTTTATACACCCAAAACATATTGGGAAGAGTCAACACAACGTTGCAGACGACAATGAAATACCGTCCGGCTTTTGTGAGACTTTTATAGCTTCTGGAAATCCCAGACAATCTTAACGATAAAAGAATTATTCTAAGAATTATATTTAATGCAGGTAAACTAAAATTAAGTAAAAGAAACTTACGTTGAAAACCTACACATTTTTCTATATAACAGCCGTTTACATATGTTTCAAGGTTATTGCCTATCGTTCTGACGATAATTTTTTATATATCTCTTCAAGTACTTTCATCTTTAACTTGAACTACGCCGTTCTGACGATAGGCAATAACCTTGAAACATATGTAAACGGCTGTTATATAGAAAAATGTGTAGGTTTTCAACGTAAGTTTCTTTTACTTAATTTTAGTTTACCTGCATTAAATATAATTCTTAGAATAATTCTTTTATCGTTAAGATTGTCTGGGATTTCCAGAAGCTATAAAAGTCTCACAAAAGCCGGACGGTATTTCATTGTCGTCTGCAACGTTGTGTTGACTCTTCCCAATATGTTTTGGGTGTATAAAACGTGTACGAAACAGTGTTTCGTGTTTTATATATTAATTTTTTATATATCTCTTCAAGTACTTTCATCTTTAACTTGAACTACGCCGTTCTGACGATAGGCAATAACCTTGAAACATATGTAAACGGCTGTTATATAGAAAAATGTGTAGGTTTTCAACGTAAGTTTCTTTTACTTAATTTTAGTTTACCTGCATTAAATATAATTCTTAGAATAATTCTTTTATCGTTAAGATTGTCTGGGATTTCCAGAAGCTATAAAAGTCTCACAAAAGCCGGACGGTATTTCATTGTCGTCTGCAACGTTGTGTTGACTCTTCCCAATATGTTTTGGGTGTATAAAACGTGTACGAAACAGTGTTTCGTGTTTTATATATTAATTTTTTATATATCTCTTCAAGTACTTTCATCTTTAACTTGAACTACGCCGTTCTGACGATAGGCAATAACCTTGAAACATATGTAAACGGCTGTTATATAGAAAAATGTGTAGGTTTTCAACGTAAGTTTCTTTTACTTAATTTTAGTTTACCTGCATTAAATATAATTCTTTTTTCAACGTAAGTTTCTTTTACTTAAAGTAACTATCTCTCTCAATACAAATTTGATTCTCCGATTCACACAGAGTTGCAATTCTCGTTGCCAAATCGCACGGCAACTATTGATTTTATAAAGTGAAATAGCCCACAATGAAAATATGTGGGCAATTAATCGAAATTCAGAAAAACAAAAATATTATCATCATTAACTTATTCCAGATCAATTCAAGGAAGTTGGTTTCCTTAATGTAATATCAGAATTTCGTTGGAACACGGAAACGAAATGATAATCAGTTTCAAGAGTTTATAGAAATGTTATCTCAAAATTTCATATTTGTTTACTTAATGTTTTCTTTCGTACTGTTCAAAAAGATTTCAATTTTTCTGTACTCTTGAAATTTTGTCAGAACAATTTTGTCAGAAGTCTGCAAGTGACTCTTGGAATGCGTTCAATATTTAAATTGAAGACTTTAATCATTAAGAGGTTGTGAAAATTTCGAGTATTGAAATTCTTGCCAATATTCAATAGTAGTTACACTTTGAGGAAATGTTTTGAAACTGGCTTCGAAAAGCAATTAGCTGGTTATTATTTCAACTAAGTATCTGAATATCACAATTATATCCTGAACATTCATTTCTTACCAATTATTGAACAGAGTTGTTTCGTGGGGCACCAGACAGATTTTGCAATTTCACACAAGATGGTAGACATATTTTGGTTTCGTAATGTGTTTTTTTCATATTGCGAAGTGAAAATAATTAAGGATTGCTATAAGAGTACTGGCCTTTGAAACAACTTTTCTCGTTATTCTATATTTCAGAGGATGTTATATTAAATTGCCTAGTTAATAAGTATCTTCGTTTTCGATACAACAATCATTTATCAATTACGTTTCACTTTTTTACTATATTTTCACAGATCGATACGGTCATTCAGCAAATCAAAAATCTCAAACAAGAATTCATTTGGTATCATTTCGAAAGAAGATGCCTCAAAATTTTTAGCATTCTTTCCAAAAATTGTTAACGATGTTGTGGATCAAAACTTGATGTCTTCTATTCCGGAGGTCAAAAAACGGATGAAGAGATTGCTAAACTTCAATCTTACACACGGATCACACGTAGCACCACATCTTTTCTTGAATTGTTATAAATTTTTGGAGAACTACAATGGAACATTCGATGCCCACAAAATGAATGTGGCATTCAAAATGGCTTGGTGTATGGAAATGGTAGGTTTATTTTAGGTTATGTCTGGTATATTGCAGACTGATCAATCATTCAACATTGATTAGGTTGATATAGACTTGCCGTTTTTTCGGAAATGATTTGTGATATTGACTGAAGAAAGTAGACGACTGTTTGCTTATGAATTGAGAGAACATAACACTTGATCTGGAATTTATAAGAAACAATATTCTTTGAAAAGAAAGAGGAAACATAGAATTATCGGCAGTATTATAGGGAGTGAAGTATCGAAATTTTGAAGGTACAGAGAGGCACATTTTCATGTTAGTCTGATACAATAAAATTTGCAGAAAGTATAGGAAGTTGACCCTTAAAATCACTAATGTACCAAAATATCGAGAATGAAATTTATTGTCTCGAAAATCCTGCTTATTTTCTGTTCAATTTATTGTTTGTATTTTATTCAGGTCTATATCGTGTAACTAACTGAAATATCAGAAAATCCTCTAAGATGATCATGATTAAAGCTCGGAAAAAATGCAACCGAAAAAGCCAAAAATATGCGCATTTAAATGCATCACAAGTTGACAAAAAATGCAAATATTTAAAAAAATGCAAGAAATGATGTATATTATAATATTGAAAAATACCTTTATTTCATTATTTTACTATGGTAGGGAATGGTGGAAATATTTAATGATCAGGTATTCAACGAAAATTTATATCAACAGATTTCATTAATAATAAAATGATAATAATACATAGGTACTATTAAAATTTTTATGGTAACAATCAAACAAAATAACAATATTTAAACAGACGTAAGTCACGTTTTACAATTATTGTAGAAACTATTAATAATTATGTGTTTTTCAAAATTTTCTAGGAGGAAACTTTGTCCCTTGTCAGAAAACTTGTGTTCGAAAATTGAAAAACTTCGTTCAACATCAACTGATATAATGGGAGCATATTTATATTTACAAATGATGTTCAATTCTAAATTTGGTATATTTACATCGTTTTCGCCCATAAAAATTTTCGACATATTCTCCACAATTTGAAAGCCTGTATTACTTTGAGCCACAGAATTGAATTTATTTGGAACGACAGTCCCAATTTGTCCACCGAGTTTCTTAAAATTTGACTCGAACTGACTAATCAGAGCTACTGATTCCGTTAATGGAATACAAGATTTTTCTAAATTTTTAATAGTTGTAGATACAAACATATAATTGGTTTTCATAAATATTGAATTATTCTTCATTAATGAATTCTCAAAAAGATTTTTTGAGTTTAAAATAGATGTAGATGAAGAGTCACATAGATCGTAATCAGATGTTTAATGGCGTGGTAATTGTCAGCATAAAATATAGCTGCATCCAACCAGGTGCCCCAACGAGTTATTACAGGGTGTGGAGGTAAAGATTTGGAAATTTTTCTTTGTAACATTGAACGCGTGTCGGTGCTTTTAAATATACTTTTTTACATTGTTGATTAGGTCATTGACCAAAGGGAACTGCTCTCTTATACATTCTGTTACTCTATTAATTTCATGAGCTGGACAGGTTGCATGTTGCAGATTCGAAAAAAATATTTTTGAATTTTGTCCAGCTTTCATCATATAAGGTGCTGAATCAGATAAAAATGAAATAAATTTTTCTGTGGGAACAATTTGGGACAAGAAAAATATGTTCGATGAATCTTGGACAAATTGTGCAATTGTTAAATTATCAGCTTCCTTCAGATTGGGATTATTTAACTCAAGTTTCTCAATTAATCTTTTTTGAAGGTTTGTTGCGAAAAGATAGGATCTGCTTTCACGTGTTCCACAATGTTTTTTCTCGGCGTAAAAATGGAAAGAGAAAACTACGATTCGTCTACGATATATCTAACGCACTTGAATCGGTGGTTTACGACCATTTCATTCACCCTTTTGATTTATCTATTACAATATTTACAAAATCCCCCTCAAGAAATAGTTTGAAATTGACTTCATTCGTTACAATTTGTTGATACAAGTTAATATTTGTTCATCAATTGAGTCGACACTTGATTTACGTGAGGTCCAAAACCAAAGCCCATAGCAATATGTAACATATACCTACAATTTTTGAACACACTGTACAAAAAAAGTGGTCTCCATCCTAAGTTTTCGGTGACACTTTATCCACATATCATTAAATGTATTTTCAGGCATTTCGACTCAAACACTTGTATATTGCATCCGGATTAAAAGAAAGTAAAATGGGTTCACTGTTCACTAATCATAATGCTTTCGTTGAAAGATACTGCTCAATTAAAAGTATACCCAATATTTACCGGGGGAGGCCGCTCCGGCTGCGATGTTTTGGAAATACCCCGGTTACATTTACTTGTTTATGGTATTTGGTATCTCCCATTTTGGGGTTGCAGATAGTTCCAAATCCAAATAGATTTAAAAATTCCATAATGAAAACTTTCTGTTCAATAGGATTTTGAAATAATTGATAATAAATGCAAAAAATGCTCAAATCTTTAAACAAATGCATTTTTTGGAAAGAAGTATAAAAAAATGCAAAAAATGCAAGTTGCATTTTTTCCGAGCTCTAATCATGATATTCATGGATATAAATTATGAAAATATGACAGAGTTCAATTTAACGATTATTACGTATATTATACGTTTTGAATATCTGACATGCTGAACTCTGAAAATTTGTATATAATGAACATTGCTTTTCTCATTTTTCGCAAACTTTATCTGGTACCAATAACCCTTATATTCGATTTACAACCTGATTTCGAAGGACCAATGGAAGGTTGTCTCATACTTTTTATCTAGATAATTGCCTTACATGTACATACATGTATATACTGTGAATATAAATAGACATTTCCGGTGTTTCAACAGATTGTTCAAGGTACTAGTTGAATTTTGACAACATTTGCAACATTCATATTACTTATAACCAGTGGCGGATATATAATATTTGGGGACGGGAACGAAGACCAAGGTAATGTTATATAATTTGGGTAATAAAGTAGTTTATATACTGAATGATGCATGTTAGTTTTCAAAACCAATTTCAGTGGGCAACTACGACCTCTTCCTCCTTGGAAGCCGTAGACTACGTTGATTTTTACCAACCGAACCACTTACCGCTCACTGGTGACCCGATCATCTATTAGATCTTTCAAATTATGTATTACTACAGCTCACATAAGTTCTAAATGAAAAATTAAAGATTCATTTGCTTTCATTCACATTCGATTATAAATCAAAATTCCACGTTATCTTTTCACATAAGTTAATTTCGTATTACTCTGTCTGATTTCGTGGGGGGTGCTCCTCCTCCCCTTTATATACGCTACTGCCTATAAAATCACTCTTCGAATGTACATTTGGAACGAATTTTCTTCTTCAATTTATTGAGTTATTTCTTGAAGATTGATTCGGGTTGTTATCCCATTTTCGAGAGCTAGACTGGACACACGTTATTACGACAAATATATTCATATATTTTGACATCCATACCTGGAAAGATAAGGGCTTGGAATTAGGAAATTTAGGATGGACAAAGTAATCGTGTTGACAAACTTAAGGTAACTTGATAATTAATTATTGGCTTTTTCGTTCGATTCGAATCAGATATTTCCAATTCTTGTAGAATATCCAGAGCATTTCCTTTCTTTTGTGAGAGTAGCAATTCCATTCAGATCGAATCTATGAACTGGTTATTATAAATACAATATATTGACAGGCCAGTAGAATTCTTATTATACAGTATGAAGAATTTATGTTCTTCAATTCTGGTTTCCATGTTCCATTGCTAGTTTGACCTATGTAGTATGATTCCATAATTCTAACCATCATTCTCTGCTGAGACTGATGGATGACCAATTGAATAAAGCATGAAGTAATTAGCTGAGTAATTTAGTGAAAATTAATGACAAATTCATAATGACAAGCGGTATATACGACTGATTAAATCAATTTTGCCAATTAAAAAAGTAGAAGATAATATAAAAAATCTCATATACCAAACCTCACTGGTGAAATGGAATATAGATTAAGACAGCACAATATTAAAATTGTTACAACAAAAGAAGAAATTTGGGTTCATTTTCAGTTAATAATAAACGAAAAGAGTGGAGTATAGCAGATTAATAGTTAACTTCTTCATATTATATAATAAAAATTCCATTCGACTATTGTATTCACAATTACCTCTTCATAGTTTAGAACTCTTTTACTCTCGCACCAGGTGTCTATATCTGGTAAACACTTAGAAACATCGAGTGTTTAGAGCAGGTTTTGAAAATGGTGATACACCTCGAAACAATGATCAATCAGTAACGCAATGAAATTCCTGTAAAACCAAGACGAGCGTTTAACAAAGTTTCACTAAGACATCAGCGAACAATCAATCAATTTCATGATGAATAAATCTAATTATAAAGCAGTTGAAATTTTTCGTTCGAAATGAAGAATACAGACATAACAACAATGAAATCTGTGATATTCCACGGAAGTATAGTGACCTAAAAAAATATTTAAACAAAACTCCGAATTGCTTCATTACAGTATACAATGTTAGTGAAGTGGAATAATAGAGGTGTTAATTTTAAATGAATTTGACAATGCATTTTCAGACGATCTGCAAACATTTTTCATCGTTGAAGTATTCAGTTTTACCGAATAGAATCTATTCGAAAAATATTTCATTTCATTTTTTAGCTAATGATTTCCTACTTTTAAAATCTCCAGATGAGTGGAATGCTACTAATTATTGATGACATACTGGACCAGGCAGATGAAAGAAGAGGTGAAAAAACTTGGTATAAACTCGAAGGACCACAGGCGCTCTGTGATGCTTTTCTCTTACGCTCAGGTTCCTTGTTATTACTAGAAAAGTATTTCTCCCATAAAGAAAATTACGATCAGATACGAAGTACAATCGTCAGGTCAGAACTAAATGCAGCAATTGGAGAAACATTTCAATTTGAACTTAAGGATATCGAATCATTTACAATTGAAAATTTCAGAAAGATATCTGAATACAAAACTACAGCAATGGGATTTTATGCTCCGGTCAAGTTGGCTTGTTTGCTGTCAAACCTAAATATTAATTTGGATGATTCAAACAGTTATAGTGTATTGAATGAATTGGGAATTATGTACCAGATGCTGGTGGGTACTCCATTTAAATTTTTTCCGAGAACCACCGAAATAATATTGAGAACTCCCGAAATAATACCGAGAACCCCCGACCATAAATTTATGAAAATGTTACAAAATAGAAAAAGAATTTGGCATCTCCATGAATTTTATTGACAAATATGAAATTCACATGGTTCCTTCATAGTTTACTAAAATTAATTTAGAAAAGGATGTTTTTTCAGAGTATAGATCTTAAAATTACAATAAAACAATGATTGATCATTCGATTGACAAGATTTTTTTTTATTCGAAAGATAATCTTGTGGCATTACATTTTAAATATGATTTCTGGCATATGACCTCCACGGCTGGCTCGGATGTAGTCCAATCTGGACGTCCGAATTTTCGATGACTTTTCCAACATTTGTGGCTGTATATCGGCAATAACACGGCGAATATTGTCTTCCAAATGGTCAAGCGTTTGTGGCTTATATGCATAGACCAATGACTTTAAATAGCGCCAAAGAAAGTAGTCTAGCAGTGTTAAATCACAAGATCTTGGATGCAATTCACAGTTCCAAAACGTGAAATTAGGCGGTCACTAAATGTGTCTTTCAATAAATCGATTGTGGCACGAGATATGTGACATGTTGCGCCGTCTTGTTGAAACCACATCTCCTGGACATCATGGTTGTTCAATTCAGGAATGAAAAAGTTAATAATCATGGCTCTATACCGATCACCATTGACTGTAAAGTTCTGGCTATCATCGTTTTTGAAGAAGTACCCACCAGCACATAAAGCGCACCAAACAGTCAGTTTTTCTGGATGTAACGGTGTTTTGACATACAAAATCCGCGCGATACGTATTCCGCACAGAAACATTATTTTCGAAATAAAATTGCTCTATTTGCAAGCCTTGTTCAGGCGTGAGTCTATTCATGATGAATTGCCAAACCAAACGGAGAATAAATCACTTCTCAGCTGTTAAATCGGTCGCCATCTTCAACAGTAACGCCAACTTAAAGTTCCATACCTCTAAAAAAAACACCCGTTATTTGGCACATTGAAATCGAAATATAATTTCTTGTTTTATTCAGTATATTCCAGAATTAATAAATGCACAAGAATTATGTAATTATTTGATTTTTGATTATTTGATTTGATTTGATTTCGATTTGAAAGAATGGATTATGAAGAAACCACAGTCTTTGTGAAGTAATGTTATTATACTGTTTCCTTTTATATTAATAATCTCATAGTTCAATCCACACTTTTGCCTTAATGTATTTTATCAATATTCTGAGTTTATTACATGATATATAGAAATAAGGAAATGAGGAAAAACTCTGAGTTCAAGAGTAAATGTCTTCTTATTGTTTCAGAACGATTTCGAGGATTGTTTCAAAGAGAATTCTCCCGGAAATGATATAAAAAACAATATTTGTACAATATTGATAGCAATGGCATTGGAGAAGGGATCAGTGGAACAAAGGAAAACCTTACTCAATTGCTATGGCAATCACGATGCCAGAAAAGTCGATATAGTGAAATCAATATATCAGGAATTAGAATTAGAGAATGAATATGAAAAATATAGGAAAAAAGTCGAACTTTCATTTGCGGAGTACTATCAGAAATAGAGAATGATTTAAGTAGAGAGCTTTTGCAACATTATGTATCTCTCATCTTCAGTCAATTCAAAAACGAAAGTCTGTGCATAATTTAAAGGTCCCTAATTTCATTATTTTAGGGTTCATGTTATAGGTATTTAAGTACGATTCCATGAATTTTGAGCTACAGATACAAACTTCGCTAGCTACTGGCTGTGTATAATTATATAATACATAAGCCTATAAGCATAAACCCTGTATATGCTTACAGGGTTTTCAGGCATTGCGAATCTGAGTCAGACTCAGCAGTCTGTGTTCTAAATTCGAAAATTAGAGTATCACATTCTGTATTAAGTTAATTGTAGTTCTATTAATGATTGAGAATTGAAAAAAATTAAAAATATACACCATCACAAAATATATTATAAATGTTGAATTAACAGCTCGTACATCTCTTGTTTTTCTGTTCATGAATTTTACCTGATACACTATCTTGAATATATGGTGGCAATATCATACGAAAAAAAAACATCTCAATCTGGTCTGAATGTTGAATATAGCTCTCAATAAAGTTGATGATTAGCTGATGTGTGTGTGTGTATCTGTATATACACTTTCATTTGAAATAGAATATACTTTTATAAAAACTAGATCATCCATTGATTTTACAAGGACGTGAATAATTTGAGAATGGGGACCAAACATACATAAAATCAAATTTTGATATATTATCATAATACATCAAATTGAAATTATTGATGGGCAGATGGAAAGCCAATAAGATATTATAAATAAAACTAACTTACTTATGAGATTTTAGGTATATAAGATAATATACAGACTAGAGTGGTCCTCCTGTTATATGGAACCATAAGCTCAATATGCTTCTCCTTTGTTTAATTTACTTCTTTTTGTTTTGAATATATTTTCCATCGTTTGAACTCAGTGCATTGGATGGTGTCAATATTCTGGTGAAAAGAATTGCTATATAGTTATTATAATTATTATTGAGGTATTGTATTATTAAGTTCTGTTAATATATTTAGTGAAAATCGCAACAGTTTGTTTTATTTAACGTCTAGTATATATTAATGAAATATATTAAATATGACATGTATGTACGTATATAATAAATTATATAAGCGGCATTAAACTTTCTTTATGTCCAAAACATGAAAGTAAGACTTAGAGAAAAATAGACAAAAAGTTTATTTATACACTGTGCTATATACACATAGTGTGTACTCGTATATAGCCTAGTAAAGTACGCACTGACCTTGTCACAATGTGTTACTCGTTTCATACTCGGTAGGACTAATATTGTGTATTCGAGAGGGAGATAAAGTGAGAAGTTCACTAATATACGTTCTCCTCATTCTGGAGAGGAAGTTACGATATTCGAAAAAAAATCGTAACTTGATTGTTTGGATGCATGATTCCCTTAATAGGATGAATAAGCACTGAATGGTTTTTCCAACAATTTCGATGTTAACGCACACATGATATTCACTCTCAAAAGTGATTCTGTTGGCATCATTTGTGTCGACAGTTTCCTGAGTGCTTTATTAGGAATATTTTGATTAAAACTCTCAGTATCTACTATATGTAATATTATATATTTTCTTTATTTAACCTTTGAAAACTCATTGCAATCAGGTTATTCAAATCACCGTTCCTATATTATTTTCGAATTAAGGTGTATATAGTTGATCTGTGATATACTTATCTAAAGAATTTATAATTTAATATTCATTTTGGTTAATGGTTTGGAATTGACCGGAGATTAGGTGAGAATGAGTTTTGAGATATGTTGTCAAACAATTGTTGTTTTGATTCTACTAGTGTTATTTGAGTGGTTCATCAAATCGTTTAAGACTGAATTGAAATGTTTGATATCTGTTGTTTCATTTGAAATCTATTTCTGAATTTTGATGAATTTGTAACAATTCTGAAATTTCTCTCTATTATTTGTTTTCTTTCAGTTACTGAAATCGCTGTATTATCATCATATTGTGATACTCGTGATACACATGAAGAACACTTAAACACTTCTGAAGGGAATGATGAGCCAGAAACATTCCCCTTAATATTCAAGATCTAAGACATCCAAGTTGAATAACTAGAATAATATTGAAAAGAGACGGAACATTAACAACAGTAAATAATACTATATGAATATATAAATGTTTATATATATATATATATATATATATATATATATATATATATATATATATATATATATATATAAAAGTAATTACTAACAGGCTTTTTTTGATATGCTATATCGTTTCGTTGTTATATTACAATTTTGTCAAAACATGAATAATTGGATAAACAGGCAATAAATCTTTCAAGATATATATATATATATATATATATATATATATATTATATATAAAACAGTAATTACTGTGAATGCTATATCGGTCAAACATTCAAAATCTTGAAGGAAATTTGGAAAATATGCAAAAACAGTAAATGAGAGTGACATTATCATAAAACACGGTAATTCTATTTAAAACGATTCAATAAACCTTACAAATGAATACTCCTACAATGAATACACAAAACATCGTAACTCAAAACTAATTCTTTCGTGATCTACCATCAATTTCACACACATAAACCAATAAAAATATTCCACATATCCTGTACATATTCTGGATGAGTATAAAAAACTCTCAACAATTTGAAATTATATGTATATATATATATATATATATATATATATATATATATATATATATATATATATATATATATATATATATATATATATATATATATATATATATATATATATATATATATATGTATATATATATATCACACTCATTTGAATCAACTGGCTTACCATGAGTTTTCCAGAGGTTTCCTCATGATGAAGAAGACTGAAATTTCCGAAGCGAATGCTATGCCAGAAATAATGATAATGAAAATTTATTTAAGAAGCAATTGCAATAATTTCAGCAGAAATAAGATCGGAATAATGCCAAGTCAATGAAAAAGAACAAAATTTACTAGAGAAAGTACTGCCCTTCGCTCAACAAATAATCAAAAATTCATTAATTGAGTATGGTTCACACTCCATCACAAAACTGTAAACTTTTAGTAAAGCTATTAGCTGAATATGCCGAGGTAGAGAATTGATTGAGCTAAATTGCCATGTATTGGGTTCCGTCCTCTCTCATTTTTTAGCAGTATATAGTATACAAATATTTGCACATTCTCCGGGTTGCATTCTTATTTTTAAGTTGTTCAAAGTAATGAGACTGGAAATTGAGGAACATAAGCAACCGATACACATTCAGTTCACACACTGTGAGAACAGAATATTTTCTGAACAATCCACTACATGATTGACTGTATCGAAGCTTGGCAATGGTTCTCAAAACCGAAAATATTTTCAAATTAATAATTGATGAGGCCGATACTTGAGGAGAATCGATAAACATAATAAAACAATTGTTAAACTGATTTACACATATATTGAAAATAATACTGCATGACGTACGTTTCGATGAGATTCACCTTTTTCAAATGCTACGTGCAGACTCAGTCTGCACGTAGCACGTAAAAAAGCAACTACTAGGTTTTTGGCCCTATTTTATTTTAAACTACTACTCAAATGTTCACTCTCGAATCAGAACCTGTAATATTTCTCCGTGTGCCGCAAGTTCAGTGTGTTTTCCAAATTCATGAGTTTAAGAACGAGTAACCGAGGTATTTCAGTCGCTAAAGCAGTTATGGAGGCTAAACTTAGATGACTGAAAGAAGAACAGAAGATCCTCTTCAAGAAACGAGAGACCTATAACATATATCTCAAGGTAATTCATTCTGAACTATTGTATAGGTTACATAATATGGAATTTGACATTTTTGATTCAGAAACTAGATCAAGAGTAAATAAAAAAAGAGTCTGCACGTAGCATTTGAAAACGGTGAATCTGATCGAAACGTACGTCATGAAGTATTATTTTTAATATATGTGTATATCAGTTTAAGAATTGTTTTATTATGAAAATATTTTCTGTATGTTGAGATCCTCCATAAAAAATAATTCCATACGAAATGATGAATTGAAAGTTTGCGTAATACAACATCTTTAGGATATTGCAAGTACTTGCTCTCTGAACGCGAACATAGTGTAGATAACCCTGTTAAGCTTCCGCCTAAGGTACTCCACGTGGTGTCTCCATTTTAGATGCATATCCACCATGACGCCAAGAAATTTTACTGAATCTTTCACAGAAATAACATTATTGTCACTACATATTTCTGAGGGGAATAAAATTTTCCACCTCTCAGTACTAAAAAATAAACACTCAGTCTTTTTTATGTTAATCAGCAGTGCATCTGTACACCACTGTCCAACAGAACTCGGTGCCCTTTCAGAGTCAGTCAATGACGAGTCGACATTCATTAACCTCACAAAAAAATTTGTGTCATCTGCGTACATGATGGGGTTATTGTTCACAACAGAGCAAGTCGTGGAGAGAGAATTGATATATATCACAAAGAGTAGAGGTCCCAACACACTACCCTGTGGAATTCCCCTTCTCAGTTCTGCATCTTTAGACACCCATGTTATACCTCTGACCAGTTGTAATCTTAACTCTCTCTTTTCTAAGCTGTTCAACTTATCTGATGTTGCTATAACTTTCTATCAGTTTTAACATGTTGTTCCCGACGCCACTACCTTCTAGCCATTTGAGTATATGTGACGATCGACAGAATCGAAAGCCTTAGATGAATGTAGAAAAAGTCTGAGAGGTATTTCCCCTCTCTCAAGAGACTTAATCACAGAGTCAATCAGTTCATAAATTGCTGTTTCTATATTTCTTCCTGTAATGGAACCTTGTTGGCATTTGGATATCATTGATACAGATCTTGCATTTTGCAGAGAAACTCTGAAAATGGGTCTGAAATTTCCTAAATCTTCTTGATCATCTTCTTTATAAATAGGTATTACTGTGGCTGTTTTCAACTGATTTGGGAAAACTCCCTCAATAAAATAAAGATCTTTGAATTTTCTGAGCAAGAGTAGTAGATATCACATTGATCGCCGCCTTTATGACCTTCACTGGCATTTCATTATGGCTCTAGGAAAGCTTACTCTTCATCGATTCCACCACAGATATGACTTCTGTTTCCTCTATGTAAAAAACGAAGAAAGATCCCTTTTCTTCTCTTGGTGTTAAAGAAGGTTTGATAATATTTCCTGAAACAGATTTTGCTACATTTGCAAAGAAATCATTCAACTGTTCGCTACTTGATTTATCAAAAGGTTTATTATCTGCCATGCTGCCCTTGATTTATTCTGACTTGAATACACATAATTTCCAAAATGTTCTTTCCTGGATTCTGATGCAGCTTGTTCATAACGCTTGTTTACGGAAATATATATTCTCTTATACTATGGATTGACTGTTGAAGAAGTATATAAGAAATCTAGGGTTCTCTTAAGTTTTAATGTCAGGGAGCTTAATTTGAGGACTTCAGCAGTATTTCTTGAATTCACAAGTATTTTAGGAACGCATTTTGCAAACGATCCATAAAATAAATTCACAATTTTTATATTCAATAATGTTGGCGTTTACCTGATGTAAATCCATTATAATTGAATATAAACTTAAATTCAAACACTTGAACTTATGATTTACACTTTATTGACTACATAGCATGACGCGTTCCGTCGTTACAATCGACTTCTTCAGATGCTTACAGAATTATTATTATTTATTATTAAGAATTATTATTCTGTGAGCATCTGAGGAAGTCGTTTGTAACGACGAAACGCGTTATGCTATGTAGCCAATAAAGTGTAAATCATAAGTTCAAGTTTTTGAATTTAGGTTTATATTCAAATACACAATTAGTTAACTTCACAGGACAGAATGTTCACGTCTTCCCAAGTTTGTTTATCAGTTTTTTTACAGAAACTTCGAGATTTTTATATTATCACTTTTATTTCTTTTGAAAAACTTTCCTTGGATGAAAAGTTTAAGTGAATCATGTTTTGTGACAAATATCTGTGGTCAAATATCATATCATCAAATATCATCAAATATGGTGGCCAGAAATATTATAGTCAATAAGAGAACAGCAACCAGTACAGTTTGCAGAGACATTATCGAGACAGGCATTTAACCGTGTAGGATTCCAATTTGACACTTTTATATTTGAAATATTTACGTTAAAAAATCACCAATTATAATGAATTTTTGAACACTTGGTTTTTTCGGTCTATAGATAGAAACTACAGTCAATTCAAGATAGATTCCCTAAGATATTTGAGCAGCAGCGCATTCATAACATTAATGCTTGAATATCGGTACGAATTATATGGGTAAATGATTTTTTTACATAAATAGCACTACCTCCATGTTTACCTCTATCTCGACAAAAGCCAGCAACAAGCTCAAACCCTTCAATATTACACCCAGATAGTTCCTCCTCTGATTTCCAATGCTCTACAATTGTGACCAAATCAGCATTTGTTTCCTGTGCTTTAATAAGTAATAATGAGTATATACTTTCTTAGAAGCTTATCAGGTAGATTGTCCTCCAGTATCCTAAGAGTGGCTTACTACGCCTTAATAGAAGCAAGAATGAGATATGGCATTCTGGCATGGGGCACATGTGCATCAAAAGACAGAATATTTGCTCTCCAGAGGAGAGCAGTAAGAATTGTCTCCTCTCTTCAATATCGTGACGACTGTAGAAGTACTTTCAGCGAATATAAAATTCTTACCTTTGTGTGTTTGTATATTTTTGAGGCGCTCATGTTCGCTCATGGTCTCGTTGGAGAATGTCGCTCGGGTGTGGATTGCCATCGGTATTCCACCCGAGATAGATACTGCCTAAGGCCAAGTTTTTGTAGGCTCACAAAGTCTCAGAAGGGGCATTTTTACTTTTCAATAATATTATTCAACAAGTTACCCAATTGTGTTCGGATCTTGTCGACTCCTCAATTTGGAAGGACCATAAGAGCCTTTTTAATTGAGCATCCCTTCTACGATTTTCAAGAGTATCTTTCTTTTCATTTTGACTCGATGGGGTCGCCTTGAGACCTTTTTTTGTTGTGTTTCCGAACACAACAAAAGTTGTTTGTTTGCTATGGTTTGTTTGTTTATATTGTGTGTATCTTGTATTCTATATAAGACCATTTTATTTATATTGAATGTTGATATTTACATGTGTATTGAATGATTATATGGTGGTATATGTGTAATGTATTAATAATTTTATATTGTTGTTTTCAACTCTATAAATATTTTTTTTTCTCTTTCATGACAATTGTAAGCACTATGTTGTAACACATGCAATAAACTATCTATCTATCTATCTGTGGTAGTAGTACCAGTTTATTTAATGAGTTATGATAATGAGTTGGGATGGAATCGTTAAAATGTATTTTTTTTGTAGAGTTAATTTTCTTATAATCCAAGTGATATCTTCTCATTATAATTCCTTGTGGCCAGAATTCAGCTCAGGTAATTGTTTCGAAATGTACAGGATCAATTCCTACCTGTAATGCCGAAGATTTCCAAGCAAGGATAGTTTTTTGACCTCTACATCTTCAGTGCCTGTGATTTTACATTTTGAGATGAGAGAATGGTCTCCGTTACTGAACTTATTGCTCCACCTACATACAGGCACAATTTTCTTGGCTTAGCTTTAAAGGAGTGTTCTGCTGATACTGTAGCACTACCCAAAGTCTCAAATGTATTTTCTTTTGCAATGGTTTTAGATTATTTATGTTAAAGTTTGCGTTTATTTTCAATGAATCCGTCTTGTATATTTGAGGTTGCTTCCGCACTTATTCCTCTGCGGTTATTAAAAATGTGTGTTTACTAATTTATGATACCCCCTGTTTAATTATTTCTTCCTTACCATTTGGTGTCTTATCAGTTCCACCTAAAATTGTATCTAGTCTGTCAATTTCAATATTCATAACCTCATTCATGATTCGCTTTTGTTTTTTGACAAACTCTTCTGCATTTTTAACCTTGGTGGTCCCCACATGTTCATTTGTATTCTTCATTCATTTTTTCTTTTTTACAACATCTGTATAACTTTTTCTCCATTCTGGATTACAGCGTTTATTTTATTTATTTGATAGATTGGGATTTTTCATACTGGAATTTTCCATTAATTCCTGTGCAATTTTGTATTCCAAAAATGCATTAATTTTGATAAGTTCACTTATTCTGGAGTTTTTCTCTTCTAGGAGCATTTTCAGATATGAAACCTCTACTTGGAACACTTCCATTGTTGTGATATCACTATAATTTCTGATTTTTCAGAAATCTCTCTTTCACAGCATTCAACTATATTTTCATGTTCACTAATATCTATCAGAGTTTTTACTCTCGGAGCACATGAAGAGTGAAGTAAATCTTCACAATCAACACATTCTGCGTTTTTTGGATTGTTTATTAACACACTTTTCTCACAATATTTGCAGCGCCTATTTACCGTGCTGCCGTCACCGTCAGTCATATTTTGAGAATATTACTCTGAATACTAAAAAGACAAAAAAGCCTATTCGATTTTTTTGAAACAAATAAGTTTGACGTTTTGATATCTATGGTAGTTCATAAAATTCAAATGAGGTTGTGATATACAACGAAACGTCAGCAAGAATGAAACGTTTAACATTGCAAATAGCCTGTTATTGCTATAAATATTAAAGATAAAACTATCTCAAACACAGGATAAATTAATTTCGAAATATATATATACACAAATATATATATATATATATATATATATATATATATATATATATATATATATATATATATATATATATATATATATATATATATATATATATATATATATATATATATATATATATATATATATATATATATATATATATATATATATATATATATATATATATATATATATATATATATATATATATATATATATATATATATATATAAATATATATATATATATATATATATATATATATATATATATATATATATATATATATATATATATATAAATAAATATATATATATATATATATATATATATATATATATATATATATATATATATATATATATATATATATATATATATATATATATCATTTTTGAAAGTGTTTAGCAGTAACAGGCTTTTTTTATTGGAAAATTTTATTTTTGATGACGTTTTGTTGTTATATTACAACTTTATCAAAACTAATAAAATAACAGGCAATAAATCAATTTCAAAATACATATATACATATATATATATATATATATATATATATATATATATATATATATATATATATATATATATATATATTATAGATATTTGAAAGTGTCGTATATTTCTGAAATTGAGAAAACATTGGCCAGTTACTAACGTTATGTCGAAATTCTGTTTAAGACTAAAGAATTATCTTGATGACCTTCTTATATTAGCTGGTGGCCTAAAATGGGACAGGGAATCGGTTTGTATGTTCATGAAAATTCAGATCTACTAATGAGCGTTCATTGGATTTTATTGTCATTTCGAAACTGCATTCGTTGTTGAGCGGTTTACTTTCAAAATCGGAACTGTTGTATAAGCTGTTGGTAATTGTATATCAGAAATGTTTCGAATAACAGTGGGAAAAGTGGAGGGTTTCTCAAAAATTTTAGGGTGAGTTCGCTTAGATAACATACAAAGATTCATATTGCAGTAACTTCTCTTGGATATTCTCATATTTCTTGGAATTGTCTACCTGAAGAAAACAATCCCACCAATATTTAACGAAAAAAATTTTTTCATATTTAGTTGTAGATTTCAAAAATGTGATCAGTACTGATTGACACAAATTTCAACAGTAGTATATTTCTGCAATCTTTGACAAAAAAATCATCTGAATCAAGTTTCATCACTGTAAATAAATTCAGTATCAGATTTCACGCAGTTTTTATATAGCTTCGGCAGAGCTCAGAACATAAATATTTATCAAAATGAATATTTGATATCAAATCTTGATTTCAATCTCCTCAATTTTCATTATCATAGTAACAATATGTCTTGATATTAAGATCGAAGCAGTTACTTGTTGAATATAAACTTAAATTCAAATACTTGAACTTATGATTTACACTTTATTGACTACATAGCTTGACGCGTTTCGTCGTTACAAACGACTTCTTCAGATGCTTACAGAATATTCTCCTCAAATATAAAATAGAATAATTATAATAATATAATAAAAATATGAAATAGAATAATAAAATAGAATAGAAAGAATAATTATTCTGTAAGCATCTGAAGAAGTCGTTTGTAACGACAAAACGCGTCATGCTATGTAGTCAATAAAGTGTAAATCATAAGTTCAAGGGTTTTGAATTTAAGTTTATATTCAATTATAAAGGATTTATATCAAGTAAACGCCAACACTATTAAAAAAAAAAGAGTTACTTGTAACGCAAGATATTCGAATCAGATTTTTATCTTGCAGAATGTTTCGTAGAACAGCAAACGGCATGACAATAAGCATGGTTCCTGGATAACATAATTTTTTGTATTATTAATTTTATATCCTGGAATTATAAAACAATGGTACATAAAATAGTTGAAAACTAGTTAGAAAAATAATAAACAACTCTTGAAGCTGTTCTGATTGATTTGCATTCGAATTAATGAGTACCCTAGTTTTATTTTATTTCATGATGTTAATGATACTATGAAACATATAATTTTTCATACAAAAAACTGTTTTAATTATTTTTTTTATAATTCTTCGGGCAAATGCCCCGAAAATGATATCTCCCTGTGGAACAGTTTTAACGTAAAACAGTTCATCAATTTTATCAGTAATTGTAACATTAACGTACATCCTCAATATCTGTTCATAGTCGCACAAATGCGATATCAACGAAATATATCTTTGACGAATTATTCAACGAACATTTTCGATACAGACTTCAATTTTGGAAGATCAGTTTCATCCTCTAAAGGACCAGAAAAACGTAGTTTTATGAAAACAATAACTAATACCTCAGATTCGAATCATTAGATGTGATCTGCACTTTCGAAAACTAGCCGTTATATTTGTAAATTTACTAATGCTGGAATTAAAGCACGAGTTCATTCAACGATGTAAATATGCCCAGTATTTTAAAGCCACGTGACCAAAATATTGGGACTATTGCAATTGGTCCCAAACCTAGATTATATGAATTGAATATTTCTAGAGAATTTAGCCGAGTGTTTTTAATTATACACAAGACATCGAATTATTTGATTCTATATAAAATCTTCCTTTGTTCCGCCCGTTTCTTTGAAATGTTAGCTTATTTTTTCCGAAGTTATTTGTGGACATACTCGTACAAGTAATATCCACTTGCTGAAGTTCTTAATATATTTCATATAGAACTTGTTTGACGTGAAAGTGTTACACAAGGGAAAATAATTCATTCACCTTTAATTGATTCATTGAATTTCCACAGATCGATAAGGTCATTTAGCGAATTCAAAATTCCCAAGAAGGATTCATTTGGTATTATCTCAAAGAATGATGCAGCAAATTTCTTGGCCTACTTTCCTAATATTGTCAACGATGTTGTCGATCACCATTTAGTTTCCTCGTTTCCAGAAGTTAACGAACGAATAAAAAGAGTGCTGTATTTCAATGTTCCATACGGATCGCATGTCACACCACATCTGTTAATATATTGCCATAAATTCATAGAAGAATATGAAAATACATTTGATGTCGAAAAACAGAACAATTCTTTTCGAATGGCTTGGTGTTTGGATATTGTGAGTTGATTTAAGGTTATGTTTAGTATTTTATTTTGTATTTTCACAGTTTTTTTCCACAACTTTCATCGAAAAATCATATAATTTAAATAGAATAAACGTCACTCCATAACGATTCTATTATAATGACATTTCATATGTTATAGGAATAATTTTCTATGTTCTCTACATATGAAATTTGCAGTTTTCATAACCCAAAACTGATATTGTGAAATAGAAATATAAACAACTCCATTCATCGATATATAATATGATTAAATTACTAGTTCTTTGATTTTCTCATCATAATGATTTCAAAATGAAATGATTTCCATTAGATTTTCTCAATCAATGTGTCATTTACTATTCATTATAATTCAGTTATGAAATAGGTTGAAATTAAATTATTTCAAATTAATATAAGTTTTCATGATAATTATAATTATACTTCTGATAACG